>CP106710.1:32772872-33372872 GCA_025503065.1 Gossypium bickii
TTCAAAATCTGTGGGAATGGCTTACATGGGTCTTCACCATAGGTAGTAGCAAACAATGTCGCCTATTTTGTTGTGCTGTTTGGATAATCTGGAACTCAAGGAACCAACTCATTCACAAGCGAAAAATAACTACGGGAAGGGAGTTATCGAACCGAACCTAAAGCTATATAGTAGAGATTGACGGGTTGGTAAAAAAGCCACTTACTTTAGATGATGGTCGAGGACAAAGACAGGGAGAGAGAAGTGCTAGAGTAGCTATCTATTTTGATGCAGCCTTTGAAGCTAAATCTTCCAGATCGACCTCTGGGCTGGCGGTGTGGGGGGAGACGGGTGAGTTCTTAGCTTCGAAGACGACTCTTCATGCCGAAATATCGTCTCCGTTAATGGCAGAAGCATATGCAGGTTTAAAAGCAGCGAAGTTAGGGATTTCAATGGGGTTTCAATCAGTAGATATTTTAGGAGATTCAAAATCGGTCATAAAGAAATGTAAATCAGCAGCGATAGACAAATCCGTTATAGGGACGATTATCTGAGACATTCACAACAAAAAACAACATTTCCAAGAAATCAACTTTGAGTTTGTTCAAAGATCTGGAAATGGTTTTGCTCATAATCTGGCAAGAGAAGCACTAAGGAAAAGAGAAGAAAAGTGCCTCAAGGGAGTAGATCTCGTTCATCTTCAACACGACCAAGTGGGGAGAAGGCCGAGACAACCAGATTGAAAAGTCTCCAAAAAAAGATTTGCAAAGATAAGGATAGCAGAAATGAGAGATTTTCTTGAAACTTGCTATCGGTTGGTATGCTGGTATAGAGATTTGAAAAGACAAAAAGTTAATGGGTACTAGCTATTTTGATAACGATTGGATTAGGTTTCCAATTTTTTATTTCGTTTTATTCTATTTGTTATTTGTTTGTCTCGGGCCTGTTAAGCTTTCTAGGCTGTTTTCTTCTTTATTTGTTTTCCTTTACTTAGGCCTCAGTTTCAAATTTGTAAAGGAACCTTTCATTTTGTTTATTTGTTTTTCAATAAAATCCAGTCGCATTTTTCAAAAAAAAAAAATTATGTAAAATAAATTGTGAAGTCCATTTTCAGCAGTGATTTAAAAACAAATTTCGAGTCTCCTTGTGATGGCTTTTAATAGAAACAGGGTTTTTTTATCTCTTAAATAGCAGACATTTGGTGTTTATAGATAAGAGAAGTCTTGTTCAGCGGTCATCCAACATTAATGTAACTATCAGGAATTATGTGAGTCGTTATTTATTTATATTTTGTTTTGCTCAGCCAAAACATTTGAGTTTACTATGAGATATCGATTCACTGCTGCTCAAGGGGAAAGAAAATAAGTCCGCAAAATTAATGTTCCCAACGTCTAGACTTAATTTACATTACATGTAATGAAAATAAGTTCACAGACTCAGAGTTTAAGACACATTAAGCAGCACCCTTATATATAATTTTTATTCTTCTTTTTTTTTTCAAGGCATCTACGGAAAGTAACTCAAGCTCCTAAATAAGCTATTGGTACAAAATTTAGTTATATCAGGCATCACAGCCGACAACAGACACATATTGCCTGTGTTTCTCCAACATTATTAAAGCCATAAAGGAGTAGCAAAGACATAAATATAGCATCTTTAATACCACCAAGATAAAACCCTGCTCGTCAGTAGTAAAACAGCCTCATAGGCTTGACAGCAGAGTGCTTAAGGAAGATGTGGAAAAGATTAGACACACACCTCACCATTAGCATTAGCAGCTTCAGGATGGTAATAAAGCATTTCCTTCCACATTATCTCCCTGATCATTTCTTCCCCCAAATCCTCATCTATGTCAAGATCAATTGGCACTTGGGCTGGAGGATTGCAGTTGGGATCGTACAAGGGTGCCATGTAAGGGTGTTGGAGTGCTTCAGTTACACCAATCCTTTTTGAAGGGTCAAAAACTAGCATTTTTTGCAGTAAATCAATTGCCAAAGGATGGGCATTTGGATAAAGACAAGAAAAGGGGATTCCATGGGAATATGGGAGTGATTTAATGTAGTTCCTTGCCTTGGGGTTATCTATAAATTCAAGATCCTCTTCCTTCTGGCTGCCAAGTATGTTGATGATCAGCTTAAGTTGGTTGAGACACTCCGTCCCAGGGAAGATGGGTTTTCGGCCAAGAAGCTCAGCAAAGATGCATCCAACAGACCACACATCGATGGATGTTCCATAGTTGTCGCAGCAAAGGAGAAGTTCAGGGGCCCTGTACCAGCGAGTGACAACATACTCTGTCATGAATTGACCCTTGGCATTGCTAGAGCGTGCCAATCCAAAATCGCAAATTTTAAGGTCACAATTTGCATTTATAAGAAGGTTTCCTGGCTTCAGGTCACGGTGGAGAATATTTGCTGAGTGAAGATACTTCAAACCTCGAAGTAACTGCAAAAAAGAAGAATGAGATGCAAAAGTTTCATAATATTTTATCGTTATCACAATAGAAGCTTTAATGCAAATTTCCAAAACTTCATCCCTCACATAATTTTTTCAATTACTACATAAACCTCCTGCCTACAAATGCTAGAAATCTCTTCATGCCCAAACAAGTGAGAGAAAGTGACCGATGCTTCCTTGTAAAAACAATTTTTAAAATAATAGGCCTTTGCATAAAAGCTTATCAATCGATAACCCTAGCAGATATATTAGTGATGAAAGTAATAACCATGCTTGCAATATCAGGCCAGTACATAATGCCAGAATGGTAGAAGGCCTGGAACATGTTTGTCTGAAAAGCTAAAACCAACTAGCTCCCATTATGTCAGTCCCTAACTGTTGCCTAGACATGTTAAAGCATTGGACATCAATTAGTATGAACAAACGCTTTTCTCCATCAATATTCAATACGGTGTTAAGAATGAATATAACATATTGACAGTGAACTTATACGTTGATTAGAAAACAACCAGAAAGGAAAGTGCATAAACCATCTAAACACGTAGGTTCCGAGGCATAAAACTATAATGTTCATGATATAGTAGTATACTAGTAATGCAAAATTCCACAACATAGCGTCCAGGGAATACACCTCCAAATTTGACCATTTAGGTTCTTGCTTCTTTGCCTAATCTTCATTTATAAACAAAACGTAATGAAGTTTGAGGTAAAATTCATGCCGAGGAATGCTCTGTTAATACATCCACAGACAAAATTTTAACAGTTGTAAACACGGACCCTTCGATTTCTTGATCCTTTATATTCAACTCAAATGCAATGCCACGTAGCAGAATACATATTAATCAAATTAAGCAGCAAAACAATCCAGTAAGATGCCTTTGCAAAGGGATTGGAACGGTAGATACCTGGAAGAGGAAATACTGACAGTGATCATTTGAAAGAGCTTGGGAAGACTTAATAATTTGATGCAAATCCGTATCCATAAGTTCATAAACTAGATAAACATCCTTGAAGCTTCTCCTATGAATTGGCATCATAACATCTTTCAAAGCAATCACGTTTTCATGTCTAAGATGTCTAAGAAGCTTCAATTCACGCAAAGTTCTCAGTGCATCAACAGGGTTGTCAAAGGCATTGTTTATCTTTTTAATGGCAACTTTGTCGTCTGTTTCGCGATTCACAGAAGAGCAAACGATACCATATGCCCCTTTCCCAATAGGCTTGATCGGCACATATTTGGTGTCGATTTCGAATAATGTTCTCCACATGGAATAGTAATGTTTTCCTTGGTAACGAATACCATTAGGAGGCTCAACTGGTGTTGCCATTTCTTGCCTTTAAGCAAAATTTTGAATTAAAAGCCCTGGCAGGAAAAAAACAAAATCATAATCAGGAAATAAAGTACGTATTTTTTTTGGGTTTGAAATTTTTAGTAATTATTTTTTTCAGTTAATTAGTGGAAGGCGTCCACCACATCATACAATTAAAGGAATCAAGAAAAGAGATTAAAACTGAGGGATACATTGTTAAGTTTTTACCTGCTTCGAAATTTTCTCAGCAATTCTTCTTTACACCGCAAGTGAACTGCGGAAAGTCCCACGATACTATTGGCTAATCAACGTCGGAATTCATTTCAAGATTTTCAGAAACTAGAAGGGAAAAAAAGAAAAAGAAAGAAAGGTAAATTAAAACTCCATTTTCATCGATGAATGCCCTAATTGAAACGATGTGGCGGTTGAACTTTGAGCAAAAGCCAGACCGATCTTGATTTCGCTGGAAGCCAACTAAAGCTCGACACCGAGAAAAAAAAAAAAGAGGATATACTTTGATTGTTAATGTAATTATTGCTTGTCAACGGTGAGATCCAAAGGGATATCTTCAGAGAGGAAGCTTCGTTTCCTCGACGCCATTAGAGCAACTACAAAACGAAACAAATTATTGGGATTTGTTTTATTTTTAATTTTTGTTACATTTAAAAAGCACCGGGTTTTGCTCAGGTGACGACAGCAACTGGATTTTATTTTTAATATTATCTTTTTCCTATTCATGTGGGGTCCGTTGTAGCAGTGGCGGCAACCAAGGGCCGAGGCGGTGTGTTTTAGTAAGGTAAGTTAATCGTGCGACGTCGTTTATACAGGGTTCAAAGCAGGAATGTCTTTTGATACAAGGCATTGGTAAAGAAATTTATTAAAAACAAGGTAAATTACACTCAATGTCATTAAATTATTAAATTATTAGTAAGTTTATAGTTTTTGGTCATTCAACTTTAAAAGTTACAAATGTATCATTGAACTATTTGAAAGTTTTGATTTAAGTTATTGAACTATTTGAAACATTTTTATTTAAGTCACTATGCTATTAAGTTTTTTTTAAAGTTCGATTAGCGAGCTCCAAATAACGATTCAACGATCGATACAGTAATTTAGTACCCATCGATGAGTAGAAAAACTTTCCTAAGATCCAAGTTAATCCGACGATCATTGCCGAAAATTAAAGAAGAAAGTAGTTTGGATGTTGGTTCGTGATGTTCAAAATTGTTTAATGAAAAAAATTGAACCGTAAAAGAGAAAGAGAACGAGAGCTTTCGACTATTGCAGGTGGTGAGAATAGTGAAGGCCATACAACAACAATTTTATCAGCCCAACAATTTAAATAAAAACTTTCGAATAGTTTAATCACTATTTTGTAAAAAAAAAATTTAAATCAAGTGACAAAAAAATATAAATTTACTAATAATTTAATGAAATTAAGAGCAATTTACCTAAAAAGAATTCATTCGAAAAGAAGTGATAACCTATGTTTTGGAAATATATTGATACGTATAAATTTGAATCATACCTTAAATGCAATCAGTAAACATTAATTCTATTTTTATCATGTTTTCCTCTCGTATCATACGCTTATTCAAAAGGTGTTTTATTCTTTCTTTCTTTCTAAGTAATTTTCGGAGGTCATATCCCAAAAAAATGTGCATCTGGTTGCACTGAATAGAAACGTGTTGAAAACATTGTTGAAGTGATATGCTTGGAAGTAGAAGAACATTTAAGCTTATTCCTTCAAATGGAGGGGGAGATGGGAGAGAGTGGATCCCTCCATTGCATGCCCATTACCACGTCAAAGTAGCTTTTGTTAGCAATTTATAATCGAAAACGTAATCATGGAATAAATTTCATATATAGCAGATCCCCCTCCCCCAAATATATAAGCAAAAGTGTTTGAATCAGTGTGCTGACAATCTGCGTTTTTAGTGTTGACGTATTGCACTAATTGTACTAAAGCTGCACATTTAAGAACAAACTCTTTCTTCGGGGAAAAAAAGAAAACAAACTCTGTAAATAGACTATAGGAAGATAAATGAATCAGAGGTAGGTCTATTTTTGCTCCCACACCTTGTACTTTTTACATATTTGAAATTTAACCCTTTTATTTTTAATTTTAAGATTTTCATCTATATATATTTTTTTTAAAAGAAATTGCTCATGTGACCAGTTTGGAGTTGTGTCGAAGCCATGTAAGCAAAAAACAAAAACACCCAATTTCCATTTTGCTTCTATTAGTGTTTAACAACCTTACAACTCTTAATTCAAGTTTTGGAACCCTATATTCAATATTTTTATTTACTTATTTAACCTTCTACATGTATAAAATTATTGTGTGGGCTTTTTAGAAAATAAAAATAAAAATGTCACATAATTTAAATTAATATGCTGTTGGAAGCAAAATTAAACTTCCAAGGAAATATTTTTATATATGGATTAAGTGGGGTTTGGTAGAATCTTAAAATGTATTTGGTTCGCAAAACTTTAGATTATATTTCGTAATTTCGTAATAGAATTATGGAAATGTAATATTACAGGTGGAATATAATATTACATTATTTGGTTTATTTTATTAGAATATAATATTCATATATTTGGTTGAAAGAATGTAAAATTACCTGCAAATTTTATTAAATTATTTTTGTTATATAATTTTTACTTTTATAAGTTGAACTTTTTTAAATTTAAAATTTTCATAAATTTATAATAACTTAATAAATTCATTTTTACTGCACCTTGAATTTACCATATGAATTCAATTTAACAATCATTGAATATGATAAATGATATTTTTTTATATATGGTTTATAGAGAATTTGGTTTATTTTTAATATGAAAAGAGAAGTGAAACTAAAATTTATAACATAAACTCAAAAGTTTTATGCTCTATTTAATACAGTTTGGGGTGCCCAACAAATTTAAGAAGACTGGAATTATTTTTTTAATCGTCTAGGTTTTTTTTTTTAAATTCTTAATGTTTGTGGCAATTTCGGTTTTGTCTAGTAATATAAGCTATTGTAGCCTTATTTGTAAAATTTTATATAAGATAAAAAAAGATCCCAATAAATTAGTGCTCAGTGTGGTAAAAATTTTTATTATGAGTAATTATCAAATTTTTTATGAGTCCTAATTATTAGTTATTCCCTTTTAAGGGTTAGACGAATGTGTAGAAGGAGCAATAAACCATAAAGTAGTATGAAGACAATGGGTACTTTTGTCAAAAATGATTGATTCTGCTTGAAATCTTAGATAACCTAATAAAGTGTTCATAATAGGATCACACCCTATATTATAACATCTTAACATTGTTCGAAAATTTGAGATTGCATGATGGTTGTGTAACATCCCAAAATTTTCGATTTGACACGTGATGGTATATCGGTGTCAGAGATGTAAATTTCAAAATTGGAAAATGGGTTAAGTAAAAGATTCGGAAACAATTGGATATTTGAGACAGAAGTTTATGAAAAGAATTTTTAGAAGTGAGAACTTGACAAAAGGACTAAATTATAAATTTTTTAAAAGTTGAATGACTCAAACACTATTATGATCAAAATGGTAAAAATGAGTTATTTCTTATGAATTGGCAGAAGAACACGATAGAATATGTCTTGGAGAGACAAAAATCACTTTTGAGACTAAATTGGAAAAATTATAAAGTACAATGACAAAATTGTAAATTTTCCAAATTTTATTAAGAAATGGTTGGAGATTAATTTTCACCGTCCATAAATCCATATTAAAGGTTTTAAATGAATTTTAAGATTTGGTTTTGAAAATTGTCTAATTTTGTAAAGAAATTGTGTAAAGTAAAGAAAAGAGGCAAAAAGGTAATTTTGTGATAAAAGAGTAATTTGGTCATTTCTCCAATATTAAGGGATGAAAAATATTATTTAGATGACATATTTGATAAATAATTTTTTTACAGGCCATTTTGATCATGATATAAGGAAATTGGGCTCAATTAGTGGAATTGGACTTGAAATATTGGTATGTGGGCTTGGAGTCCACTTATGTGACACCTCATAGCCGACTCGGTCACCAAATTCGAAAATGAGATATCACATTCATTTCTAGAGCAAATCAGACTAAATTAGTTTATTTAATAAATAAACTTTAGATTACAAACATAATAAATCTCATTCATTTCCAATTTTTATATGTAAACATGTATAGTATATGATTTTACTAGTAACATACATTCAAACAAATAAATCATATATGATTTCAATTAAATCACATGTACATGCTCAATGAATGTTAGATGATCTCGTTATAAGAAATTCAAGATTATACGAGGTCAAATATGGATTTAGGAATCAAATCTAACTCAAATTTACTAAATTTAGCAATGTGTCTCGAGACAATGGATATCTAGTCTCAAGACATGTCTACCCTGTTCAAACCCCTAGTTTTGATGTTTACATGTCTCAAGAAAAAGGGATTTTTTTTCTCGAGACATTTTCCTTTATGTTTCGAGGCAATGTTCCCTTGTTTTTTTATTTTAGGTTCGATGTTTGGTGTCTCGAGACAAGGGGTTCTTGTCTCGAGACTTCAAACAAGGCAAATCTATTTTAGCTTTGATGTGCCCTTGTCTTGAGACAGATGTCACTCTGTCTCAAGACTAAAGCTAAATTGTCTCAAGACTTATAAGGTCAGCCTCGAGACCTAGGCTAGCGTAATACCCCAATTGGTAAAATTTGTTCTTATGGTCTCAAAAGACGTTCTTGATGTCTCAATACACTAATGTAAAAGTGCCTAAAATGATCATTTCAAGCATGCAATCTTACCATATATTTCGTACCTAATTAGTATCAGCTTATTCCAAAACTTAACTGTAATGCCCTTAACCCAACCCAATTTTCCAAGTTCAAATCTAATAAGAGTTGATATTTTAACAGCCTGAACTTGGGCCTAGTCGGAACTGTGGTTTCGGGACCACAAATCCGATGAGGAAAAATTTATTTTTATTATATTTTTATGGTCTATAATTTCACGGAATGATTTTGTGAAAATTTTGTTCGAAAATTTCGACGTTTGGGCACTCAATTTAGTCAAAAGGACTAAATTGTAAAAAAGTACAAAAGTTGAGTTCTACATGTTCGAGGTGTCCAATTGTTATGAAATTTTAAACTGGAGGTCCTTAAATGGTAATTAGACCATTGGTTAATTTTTTGGACAAAAATGGACATGAAATAGGTGAAATAGAATGTTTTTAAGTTAGGGGCATTTTGGTCATTTAGTTATTAAAATGAATTAAAAATAGAATTAAAAGCTAATTTTTGTCCATCTTCAACCCCATGGCCAAATTTCACAAGAGGAAACCATGGCTAGGGTTTTTCAAGCTTCCAAGCTCGATTGTAAGTCCATTTGAGCCCCGTTTTTAATTATTTTTACGTTTTTGAAATTCTCGTAACAATATGTACCTATTTCTACCATTATTTTGAGCTAGGGTTTGTGTTTAAAAATTTACTCATGGATGAAATGCATGTGTTTTGATGTTTTATGGTAGTGAAAGTTTGAAGTGTGATAAACAACTTTTACTAAGTGATTTTTGATGAAATTGCATAAAAGGACCTATTTGTAAAAGTTATAAAATTATGTGTAGAAAATGCGATTTAGTGAAAAATATGGGCTGCTATAAGTGGGAATATTGATCGGCTAGGCTTAGGATTTGAGAAAAATAAGTGCTTTTCATTTTACGAGCCTAGGGGCAAAATTATAAATAGTGTGATATTTAGACTAAATTGAATAATGTGAGTATTAAATGAGTTAAATTTGTTATAATAGATCAAGAAAGACGAGGAATTGACCTTGATCGGGGAATGGAAAAAGGTTTTGGACTAAACTACAAAATTAGTCATTTTGTACCAAGGTAAGTTTCTATGTAAATAATGCATCGTTTTTACTTACATTTTCATATTTTGATAAATGGTATGAATTGTGGCTGAATATTTGATGTAATTGACAAAATATCGACAAGTGAGAAATTTCTGGTTGAACCTTAGGAATAAAAATGAATACGAGTGACTCAAATTAAATCTAATAAGATATGAATACGAGTGACTCAATATATGACAGAGTTAGAATAATTTTGGAATCCCTTGTTCTGACTTGGGAAAATAATTAAAAATTTTAAAAAAATAATTATGGGTTATAATTTATATTTTTAAAATACTTAATGAGTCTATTTTCAAAAGAAACAAATGGGAACATCATTTGAATCCCGTACAAGAAGATAATTAATTTTTAGTGAAGAGGAGTTAGAACTGTCGGACAGCGGAATAGGGGTGACTTTAATGAATAAACTGTACCTATTGGCTAAACCAAAAATTATAAAACTTTTATGGTAAGAATATATATGAGTATAGTTTCAATATAAATTAACAAATATTAATTTAGAGTTCTGTAGCTCGAGATATAAATAATTTAGTGACTGTGACTCGAGTAGACAGCTTGAGATGAACATGAATAAATAGTGGAACTATGTGCAATTATGATTATATTATCTTGAGAACATATTGTGAAGACTTATAAAAGCATGTTAATAAATTATTTATTATTTAAATACCTACTTACTAAGCTATAATGTTTACCCCCCTTCCTTTCCTTTTTCCTATAGTGTCACAGATGCTAACTCGAGTTGGAGGTCGTCGGAGATTCTATCACACTAACAAGATATTGATTGGTATTGTATCAACGATTTTCAAGTATTTTTAAGTCTATGGCATGTATAGGGACTTGATTATGTGTGTATGTGTTAATATGAGTTGGCCTAGAATGTGGGCCTATGTTATTAGAAGGTTATTATTGTATAAGGTCGTTTAATGTGGCTAATAATTGTTATGTTATAAGTCTATGATGATGCATTTCAAGAATGTGTATGCTTGCATGTGTTGGATGAGTAAATATGTGATAATTATGAGTGGTAAATGTGATTGGTTGTGTAAGTTGCATGATGTGAACGGTTAAGTGTGTGTGTGTGATTATGCATGATGAATGTGGTTTGTAAATGGTATGTGGATGTCTTAGTATGGGTGTTTGAATGCTTAATAATACCATGTTGTGTGATGATAAAGTTATATAAGTGTATAAGTGTTTTGGGGAGGCAAAGGGCTTGGTAAAAAATCTTACTTGTGGCCACAAGGGCAGCCACACGGCCATATGCCCAGGGTGTGTGATGTCTGCACTTGATTTTCAAAAATTCGAAACGCCACACGGCCTAACACATGGGCGTGTATCTCTGCTGTGTGAAGGACATTGCCTTGGACACGGGCGTGTGCCCCTGTTTTTCAAGAAATTTTTCAGTGCTTTCAAAAGTTCTTGGTTAGTCCCGGACCACTTCCAAGGTATGTAGTGGGCCTCGTAGGACCTATTTAGGGACTCAAAGATAAAAATTTAAAAAGTTTTAATTTGGATGAAATTTTATGGATCGGTTTAATACGTTTACAAGTGTATGTGTTCCGATAATGCCTCGTACCCTATTTCGGTGTCAGATATAGGTAAGGCGTGTTACAGATATAATTGAGATTTCATACACTTGTGCCCGGATGTGTACTTGGCTGTACACCAAAAGCATAGGCCATTTCTTCTCTTATCCTCCATATTAGCTTGTGACAAAGATTTAGTAGGCCGCTTTCTGACCATTGGTAGTAGAAGAAGGCCCTCTAGGAGTAGTCATCTCTTTCCCACTAATATGAACTTTTGGGGTAGGAAACAGAGTTGGTAAATGTGAGTACCTTTCACCCTCAACTGAATGGTTTTTCTTCTGATGGTTCACTAGAATACCCTCAACCTGCCTCACTATTAGAAATCCCTCCACTAGAGTTTTAGGCTTAAACAAGTGTAGGTATTGTTTAATCTCCATTATCAAATTACTAATAAAGATACTTAAAGCATAATTCTCAGGTAAGTGGAGTTGGTTGAGTAAACTTACAAAGGCATCATAAAATTAATTATCTAAGCCTTGTTGCTTAAGTGAGACCAGTTATGCCATAGGATCAAGGAATGAGCTAGATCCAAATCTCTTTTTCAGACCTCGAGCATAATTGTCCCATGTGAGTAAGTGAAACCCTCCTTGCCTCTGTGCACAAAAATGGTGCTAGTCAAGAGTCTTCCCTTCCAAGTGTGGCATGATTGTTCTCATTTTGGCACTGCCAAGGACTCCTTCAACTTCAAAGTACTATTCCAACTTAGACCACCAACCTCTGAAATTAGTCAACATTTAAGCTTGTAAGGTCTTAGTGGTGCTTCCACACTACTAGTGCAAGAAGGTGTTCCCGTGCATACTAGATCCGTCATGAGCGAAACAATCATGGCCTCTTTTGGAGAGGAGCCAAGTAGGGGATCTCCCAGGATCCCCTTTCCCTTATCTTGAGAAGCACCAATGGTAGACACAGAAGGTGGGCGCCCCAAATACTACTTGAACAAGGTTTGCAATTCAAGCGAAATTTGAACTTGGTGTCCTATTGAGAAAGCTCCACCTGAAGTTAGGCAACCTCCTGTTGAGGATGTCCCATCTTATTTTGAAGTCGAGTTGTGATTCCTTTATCGGCCATGGAGGATCGAGCAGCTCTGATACCTTTTTTACGAAAGGTTGAAGAGAAGAGAAAATAACATGGAAGAGGAAGAAGAAGAAGTGGAGAATGAAAGAGAATAAGCAGAAAACTCCTTCACTGATTTCATAACTGAATTTCTATTTCATCTTTCTGTTTAAAGATGAAATTCAGCAATGGTTATGGGTTGGTTTACAAGTTGTTATTCTACAGTCGTATCCCCTCCTCATATGTACTGTTTCATTAAACGGTTGACATATGAAATGTGGCATTTTTACCCTTACTAAACATTAATCTCTAGGCACCATTTTGACAACATTTTTTAATCAAAACGTTGCGTATTACTACAACTAATATAACCAAAACTTAATCGAATTAACAAAAAAACCATTTCCTTCCATACCAGTCTCTTCTTTATTCATTCACGTGTACTCTTCTATCTCAGAAAATGAATATTACAAAAGCAAGAAAAAGCATAACATCTGCCAATTATGCCTTTAGTTTTTTTTTTTTTCCTTTTTCCAGCTCCTTTACAAGTATGCTCTTCAACGGTGCTTCTGTAACACCCCTAACCCGTAACCGTTGCCGATTAGGGTTAAGAGGCATTACTAATCATTTTTGAACATTTCATATCATTTCACAACCAAACATGTCAATTCACATTCATATAGTCCCTTATATAGGTCAATGAGACCTTCAACAGACTTTAAAATGGGGCCGGGACTAAACCGAACACACACGAAAATTTCTGAAATTCAAACATTTTTCTAAGTTACAGTGGTCACACGCCCGTGTAGGTAGGCCATGTGCCTCACACAGCCTCGGACACGCCCATGTGTCCAAACCGTGGCAAAACAGGGCATACCCATGACTTGTCGCTCGTGTGCCTCACCCGTGGTCGACACTGACTTGCACCACACAGCCAGTCACACGCCTATGTGTCCAGCTTGTGGTCGAGTCTGATTTGAATCATATTACAAACTCGAATGACACGGTCGAGCCACATGCCCGTGTGCTCAACCATGTGGGCAATTATAGGCCATTTTCAAGGCCAAATTACCATCCACACTTTGAAATGACCTATAAGCATCAAACCAATACCAATTCATGCCTCAAATGCAACCAAGATATACCAACACATGCACCAAATAATCATCAACTACATCATTTATTTCCATACTCAATTCCTACTCAATAAATCCATCTAAAACACCAATTTTCACCACTCAAATCATATAAGCTAAGCATCATTTAGTCATGCCACAAATTCACACTTAAAACACCATTCTTATCAACTAATTCAAGCATGAAATATACCAATTACAATCTCACTATATCATACCACAATCATCATTTTCATAGCTTCAAGTATGAACCAACAACATTCAACTTCCAAGCCATATCACATGGCAAGGTTTATACAACTCAAAACATGCCACATTAACTAGCCTATACATGCCATATTCAAATATACACACATCTTTCAAAAGTACCAAAATAGTTAGCCGATAGTGAGATTGAGTCGCTGATGATCCCCGGATCCGAGTAAGCTTTAAAGACACTATAAAACAGAGATACACATCACACAGTAAGCTTAAGAGCTCAGTAAGTTCGTAATATAATACATTTAGTTCATTAACACAACTACAATATACAAAAATAATTCATCGCATAGATCAACTCACAAATACTTATACCATATCATCCATAGCTAATTTACTCACTCAACCATTGATAATTCCATACACCATTTCATCAACCACAAAGGTTCAATACATACCTTAGCCAACACATAGGTATTCACCATCCACGCTACTCAATGCTCGATATTACATTTCGATCAACTTTTGTTATTCATTTGATTTAATCACACACTTAGTGCCAATTTCGTAGCTGAAGTAAAAATATCATCGCACACTTAGTGCCTATACTTTAAACTAAACTTATCTCGGTATCGCACACACAATGCCAAATCAATAAGCTGAAGCTTCTATTATTTCGCACACACAGTGCTAATCATATTTGTCTTATTTCTAATATTGCACACTTAGTGCCTCATTGATCAATTTCATATATAACATTGCTATTTCATTAACTATACAATCAGTCATTTCTCATCACATAGATATAAATTTAACAACTTGTATTATATTCGAACTTACCTCGGACGTCAAAATACCTAAACTAGCCGATCAATCGAGTACTTTGTCTTTGCCTCGATCTCGATCTCGATCTGAATCTCTCCTTTCTTGGTCTATATATATTCAAAATTAACTCATTCAATCACCAATTCATTCAATTTAGTCCAAACACACATATTTAGGGCATTTTACAAAATAGCCCTCACATTTTCACATTTTGACACTTTAGTCCCTAATTCACAAAATCACAAAATACACAAAATTTTACTACATCATGCTTAGGTCGAAATCTCCTTGGTCTCATACAAGGCCATATATTTCATTTATTTTACATTTTAGTCCCTCAAAATATTATTTTCACAATTTAGTCTAAATTACTCAATTTCACCAAAAACTCAAAGACAAACTATGTTAATCTATCACATATCTTTCATAATTCATCTTCCAACATCACAAAACTCATGTGTTCATCAATGGCATATTTCAAAATCATAATCAATTCACAAAATTGAAACATGGGTTTTGAAGAACACAAAGCAACGGTTACAAAAACGTAGAAATTATCAAAACTCGAGCTTGAAACATACCTCAATTAAAATCAACAATGGCCGAACCCTAGATGGCTTTTTCTCTTTTATTTTCTTTCAAATTTCGGCAAGGAAGATGATAATGGAGCTTATTTTCTTATTTGTTTTATTTAATCATACATTAATAACCTATTTGCAAGTTTAGCCTTAATGATACAACATTTAAATTCCACTAACTTAGGCATTTTTGTCCATCCATTTATCACATGGAATAATAACAACATAAGGAATCATATTTTAATAAGCCATACCGAATTAACACTTTAACAATCAACACACAGCTTTTGCATTTTATGCGATTAAGTCATTTTTCTTAATTCGGCACATAATCAATAAAATTTTCACACAGAACTTTCACACATGCTCAATCACATATTATGAACACCAAAAATAATATTAAAATATTTTTTCAACCTTGAATTTGTGGTCCCGAAACCACTGTTCTGACTAGGGTCTAAATCAGGCTGTTACAACTCTCTCCCTTAAGGATTTTCGTCCCTGAAAATCTTACTAGTGAATAGGTATGGATATTGCTCTCTCATAATATCTTCAGGCTCCTACGTAGACTCTTCAACTCCGTGTTTGTGCCACAACACTTTCACTAAAGAAATCTTCTTATTTTTCAACTCTTTGATGTCACGTGCCAGAATTCAAATCGGTTCTTCACTATATGACAAATCTGACTGAGTTTCAACCTCAGTAAGAGTAATCACATGCGATGGATCAGATATGTATAGTCGAAGCATCAATACGTGGAACATGTTATGAATCTTTTCTAATTCAGGTGGCAACAACAATCTATAAGCAACCGATCCAATTCGTTCAATAATGTCATACGGCCCGATGAACCTTGGACTTAGCTTGCCTTTTCGGCCAAATCGAAGTATTTTCTTCCACAGAGACACTTTTTAAAACACTTTTTTACCAATCTCAAATTCAATATCTTTTCGTTTCATGTCTGCATATGATTTCTGTCGATCTGATGCTGCTTTCAAACTATCATAAATCACTTTCACTTTCTGCTCAGTTTCCTTTATCAAATCAACCCCGTGAATCTTATTCTCACTCAGCTCAGTCCAATACAATGGAGTTTGACATTTTCAACCGTAAAGAGCCTCATACGGTGCCATTTTAATGCTAGATTGAAAACTATTGTTGTACACAAACTCAATCTATAACAGTCTGGTTTAGACCCTAGTCAGAACAGTGGTTTTGGGACCACAAATCCAAGTTAGAATAATATTTTAATATTATTTTATGTGCCTATTGTGTGTGATTAAGCATGTGTGAAATTTCTGTGAGTTAATTTGTCCGTCTGTATGCTTAATTTGAGAAAAGGCTTAAATTGCATAAATGGTAAAAGTGACCTAACATTTGATTAATGGCTAAATTGATGTGGCTTTTTAAGGTGGAGGCCTTATGAGGCAATTAAACCATTATTAAGATAGTGGATAGTTGTTGGACAAATATAACCTTGATGTATATATGTTTCAAATGTTAATTAATAAAGGGTAATATAGTAAAAAGTGTATTATTATGTTTAATATGATAAAATAACATGAAAATAAAGCCATAATGTTCATCTTTACCACCGAATATTGAAAGAAAAGAAAGAGTTTGAGCTTGTTTCATTCAGCCATGGTTCAAACATAAATCGGGCATGTGTTTTTGATCAGTTTTTGATAATTTCTACATTTCTGTAATCGTTGCTTCGTAAACTTCAGAACCCATGTCTAAATTTTGAGAATTTATAATTTTTTTGAAATGAGCCTTTGATGAACTCATGTGTTTTATGATGTTTGATGGTGAAAAATGAAATATATGTGTTTGATTATCATAGTTTATTTTTGGAGTTTTGTTGAATTTGAGTAAATTGGAGTAAATTGGAAGAATAGTATTTTGAGGGAATAAATTGTGAAATAAATGAAATGTATGGACTCATTTGAGCATGATTAAAATTTGGCTATGCATGAGTATCATGAAATTTGGTATATTTTGTGATTTTGTGAAATAAGGACTAAATTGTCCAAATATGAAAATGTGAGGGCTAATTTGCAAATTGCCCTAAATATGTGTTCTTGGATTGATTGAATAGATTATTGAATAAATGGATTAAATTTGAATATGTATAGATCAAGAACCAAAGAAAACCAACCTAGATTGCAGGAAATCAAAAGTGATCGAATAGTCGAGTTCGTTCGTTAATCCGAATCCGAGGTAAGTCTATATACAAATAAATGTATTTGAATTGAATTATTTGTACATATATGAAATGTAAATTGCTATGAATATCCATTGAGATGGAACGTATATGAAATTTGGGTTTATGTATATATCGACAAGTTATCAATGTCCGAGAAGTCCCGCTTGAACCTAAGGATAGATAGGATAGTATATGTCATGACATAGATGTCCGATATGTGATATTATGGAAGACCACGTCTGGGATGTCGGCATTGATTTGAGATTTCGTGTAAGACCACGTCTGGGACGTTGGCATCGATATGAGATTTATGTGTAAGACCATGTCTGGGACATTGGTATCATATTTAATTTGTGTAAGACCCTATCTAAGACAGTGGCATCGATATCTTAGTACATGTAAGAACTCGTCTAGGACGTTGGCATTGTACGACTATTCCGAGCATTCTGAGTATCCTATTAGTTTCCAAATGGTTCAACGGGAAAATCTGATATGTGAATGGCTACGTGAAATGTATAATGACTTAGGTATGTTTGAAGAGTGCACCATGTATGTGTACAAAAAGGTAAGTTATATATATGAATTCACTAAGGTGAATAAGTGTATTGAAATGATAAGTTGTTATGTATTATACATGTTTGAGTGAGTTATGAGCACATGTGAGATATGAGTTGTAGTATATGAGTAAGTAAAGACTAAATAATGAGCCAAGGATGATATTGTGAATTTGCAAATGAGAAATATAAATGTCATTACATTATGTGGCTATATGTATTTCATACTAAGTTTATTTGTATATGGCTTACTAAGCTTTTGGGAAGCTTACTCTGTGTGTATGTTTACTCTGTTTTATAGGTCGTCAAAGCTACAAAAGGCTCAGGAATCGTCAAGGATCATCACCACATTATCAAACTCAACTTTGGTACCTTTGAATGTGTATATAACTAAATATGGCATGTATAGGCTAGTTATTTGGTATATGTTTGAGATGTAAATAGCCATATGATTTGGCTAGATAAATGTTGGTATTATGCATGAGGGAATATGGTATATGATGCATGTTTTGATATGGCTTGATGGCAATGAAATGACCACATGAATGATAAGTTTATAGATGGATTGATACCATAGTGATATAGTGAAGTTGTTGATGAATTATGCTTGGATTTACATGTGAATTGATTGTACAAATTGTCATGTTTAGAAATGAGATTGAATGGGATAATATGATGATCATTTGGTGTGTTTTTGGTTACCAATTGTATTGAGAAATATGCTTGTTTATGTTTGTAGGAATGACCCAAGTGTGGGTGGCATTTTGGCCTTGAAAATGGCCTATAAGTGCCCACACGATTTAGCACACGGGCGCGTGGCTCGACCGTGTCCCTTGTGGTTGTAATTTAAAAAAAGTTAGGATCGACCACGGACTGGACACACAGGCGTGTGACTAGCCATGTCGTGAAGTCAGTAGCGACCACGGGTGAGGCACATGGGCGTGTCCACGGCCGTCTGGACAAGTCAGTATGTATGCCCTGTTTTGACACAGCTTAGACACACAGGCGTGTTGAGGCCGTGGGAGGCACACAGTCTGCCCACACGGGCGTGTGACCTATGTAACTTAGAAATTTTTGTAAATTTTTGAGAAATTCCATATGTGTTCGATTTAGTCCCGACCCTATTCTAAAGCATGATTAAGGTCTCGTTGACCTATAAAAGGGACACTTTGATTGCATTTGATGAATTGTATTATGAAATGTCCGTAAAAGTTTTTGATTTATCTGGTAACACCTCTTAACCCTAATTTGGTGATGGATATGGGTTAGGGGTGTTACACAATCAACGGTAAATGTTTTTCCCACGTATTCTCAAATTTAAGAATACAACATCTCAACATATCTTCGAGAGCTTGAATGATCCGCTCAGATTGACCATCCATTTGCTGATGAAATGTAGTAGTAAAATGCAACTTTGTGCCTAAAGCCTCTTGCAATTTCTTCCAAAATCGTGAGGTAAATCTCGAGTCTCTATCAGATACAATAGATAGTGGCACCCCGTGCAATCTCACAATCTCAGTAATATACAATTCAGCTAATTTATCAAGTGAATAACCTGTTCCCACAGAAACGAAATGAGTTGATTTCGTCAATCTATCAACTATCACCCAGATTGCATCTTTTTTTTCCTGGAGATAAAGGCAATCCCGACACAAAGTCCATCGTGATTCTCTCCCATTTCCACTTAGGAATCATAATCGATTGTAACAAACCAGACGGAACCTAATGTTCAGCTTTAACTTGCTGACAAACCAAGCATTTTGAAACAGACTCTGAGATGTCCCGTTTCATACCATGCCACCAATAAAATTGTTTCAGATCGTTATACATTTTCGTACTCCCTGGATGAGCAGTCAAACGACTATTGTGAGCTTCATTCAAAATCAACTGAATCAACTCTGAATTCCTTGGAACACAAATCCGATCTCCGAATCTCAAACAATCATCACTATCAACTCGAAATTCCGAATCGACATTCAATTCACACTGATCTCGTTTAGCCATCATTTTAACATCACTTTTCTGGGCATCACAAATCTGACGTACGAACATCAGCCTCACTTTCAACTCAGCCAAAATTGAATCATCATCACATAGATCTATCTAAGTACTCATAGCTCGCAAAGCACATATAGACTTTCGAATCAAGGCATCAGCAATAACATTAGCTTTGCCCGGATGAAAATCAATCACAAGTTCGTAATCTTTCAACAATTCTAACCATCTTCTCTATCGCAAATTCAATTCTTTCTGAGTCATCAAATATTTCAAACTCTTATGATCAGTAAAAACATGACATTTTTCACTAAACAAGTAGTGGTGCCAAATCTTCAATGCAAATACAAGCGCAACTAATTCAAGATCATGCGTCATATAGTTCTTTTCATGCGGCCTTAACTGCCTCGAAGCATAAGCGATGACTTTGCCTTCTTGCATCAGCACACAGCCCAAACCATTGAACGATGCATCACTGTAAACTATGAATTCTTTACTCGATTCAGGTTAAATTAACACGGGTGCCTCTGTCAACTATGCTTTCAACTGTTCAAAACTCTGCTTGCACTTTTTTGACCACTCGAATTTAACTCTGCTTGCACTTTTTTGACCACTCGAATTTAACATCTTTCTATAGCAACTTCATCAATGGAGTCGTAATCATCGAGAAACCTTTCACAAACCATCTATAATATCCCGCTAGTCCCAGAAAACTACGAACTTCAGACAAATTTCTCGAAGGCTTCCATTCTAAAATAGCTAAGATCTTACTCGGATCAACTCGTATTCCCTTAGCTGATATAATATACCCCAGAAAACCAACCTCACGCAACCAAAACTCACATTTTCTAAACTTTGCATACAATTGCTTCTCACGTAGAGTCTGTAACACAATTCTCAAATGCTCGGCATGTTGCATCTCATCACATGAGTAAATCAAAATATCATCAATGAACACCACAACAAAACGATCCAAATACGGTTTGAATAACCGGTTCATCACATCTATAAATACTGCAGGAGCATTCGCTAGTCCAAAAGGAATAACTAAGAATTCATAATGTCCATACCTCGTTCTAAAAGTAGTCTTCGGTACATTTGTTTCTTTAACTCTCAACTGATAATAGCCCGATCTCAAATCTGTCTTAGAAAACATTGTAGCTCCTTTCAGGTGATCAAACAAATCTTCAATACGTGGCAGGGGATACTTATTCTTTATCGTCACTTTGTTCAACTATCGGTAATCAATGCACATCCTTATAGTACCATCTTTCTTTTCCACAAACAACACAGGAGCACCCCAGGGAGAGAAAATCGGTCGTGCAAATCCTCTATTTGTCAATTTTTGCAACTGAGACTTCAACTCTTTCAATTACGTCAGTTCCACTCTATACAGAGCTATTGAGATAGGAGTAGTTCCCGGCACTAATTCAATTCCAAATTCAACTTCTCGTATCAGAGGTAATCCCGATAGTTCTTCAGGAAACACATCTGGGAACTCACAAACTACAGGTATAGATTCAACTTTCTTTTCTGTCACTTTTGTACCAAGCACATATACAAAATAAGCTTCGCAACTCTTTTTCACATAGTTCAAAGCTTTCATCGAAGATATAATAGCCGATAACCCATTCAAATCACTGGATTCAATTCGAACTATTTCACCATTCTGACTTCTCAAATCAATACTCTTCCGTTTACAATTCACAATAGCATTATGCAAAGTAAGTCAATCCATACCCAGAATGACATCAAATTTATCAAAAGGTAGCAGCATCAAATTAGCCGAAAAGTAAATATCCCGAAACATCAACGAATAGTTCTTGCACACTTTAACAACCAAGACACACTTGCCTAAGGGGTTCGATACTCTAATCACGAATTCAGTAGACTCAACAGGTAGAGTTTTACTTGGTACTAGATTCACAAACACATAGGAATGAATAGAACCTGGATCTATTAATGCAATCACATCAGTATCAAATAGAGTGAATGTACCAGTAATGACGTCTGGATATGACACTTCTTCTCGTGCGCGTATAGCATAGACTCGGGCAGGTGTTCTCTCCTTGGATCTCACAACTTTCTCGTCGTTCCTTTCTGACTACCACTCACGTTTCTGGTGTTTCTGGGAGGTCTACCCCTAGCCGTCATATTACTCAGTCTCGTACTCTGAAAATTGTCTTTTTCAGCTAACTCTGGGCAATTTCGAATGAAATAATCTCGTGATCCACATTTATAACAAGTTCTATTATTGTACTTGCCCCAACATTCTCCAACGTGTCGTCTTCCACACTCTCTACACTCAGGCTTGTTGCTTTTGACACTTCCAACGCTTGATTCGGTCGGAATTTGATTTCTTAGACCAACACTTTGTCTTGCACGATATCTATCCGAATGTCCAACCGAAGCATTCGAACGATTGCTTGTATCTCTAAATCTCTTCGTCGAAGGTTGAGACGACTTACTCATCAATCTTTTTCTTTCATCTCTAGCATCAGAATCTTCTTTCTTCTTTCCTTTGTTAAGCTCCTCGGCTTTGCAGGCTCTTTCCACTATCACAACAAATTCATTTATGTCAAGTATTCTAACCAACAATTTAATTTCTTCATTCAGCCCTTCAATAAAACGTTTGCACATAGTAGCTTCAGTTGAAACACATTCCTGTGCATACTAACTTAATCTTACAAACTCCTGTTCATACTCCGTACTTGACATACGACCCTGTTTCAGCTCGAGAAATTTTTTACGTTTCTGATCTATGAATCTTTGACTGATATACTTCTTTCAGAATTCAACTTGAAAGAAATCCTGAGTGATTCTCTCTCTCGAAACCATAGATATCAATGTCCTCCACCAGTTATATGTCGTATCTCTCAACAAGGAAACAACACATTTAATACATTCTTCAAGAGTCAACGACATCTTATCAAACACTCGGATGGTATTTTCGAGCCAAAACTCAGCTCGCTCGGTATCATTATCAGCTGTGGCCCTAAACTCTTCGGCCTCATACTTTCAGATTTTATCTACAGGAGGCTTATTCAATCGGATCAGATTTGTCACTTGTGGCACAACAGGTACTTCTGGGGGTAGAGGTTGTGGAGCAGCCGAATTCATTTGAACGAACCCTGAGAACCACTCACTGAACATTCAGAAAAAGGCTTTCTTAGCCTCACCCTCTTGGCTACTCTCATTCGGCCTAGATGTGGCCGGCACCGTCCCTAGAGCTAGAGCAAGTGCGTTACTCTCTACATCATCAGCAACTGCTCGATCGGGATCCATTTGTTATATAAAAACACATTTTTAACTATCAAGATTCATCACACTATCGCAATTATATATATGGCATGTATAGCTAGACTCACACGCGCTACATTAGTCCTAGAATCGACTAAACCGTAGCTCTGATACTAATAAAATGTAACACCTCTAACCCGTAACCATCGCCGGATTAAGGTTAAGAGGCATTACTAATCATTTTCGAACATTTCATATCATTTCACAACGAAACATGTCAATTCACATTCATATAGTCCCTTATATAGGTCAACAAGACCTTCAATATGCTTTAAAATAGGGCCAGAACTAAATTGAACACACACGAAAATTTTTGAAATTCAAACATTTTTTTAAGTTACAGAGGTCACACGCCCGTGTGGGTAGGCCGTGTGAGACACGTCCATGTGTCCAAGCCGTGGCAAAACAGGGCATACCTACTAACTTGTCAACACAGCCTGAGACACGCCCGTGCGCCTCACCTGTAGTCGACACTAACTTGTACCACACGGCCAGTCACACGCCCGTGTGTCCAGCCCGTGGTCTAGTTTGACTTGAATCAAATTACAAACTCAAATGACATGGTTGAGCCACATGCTCGTGTGCTCAATTGTGTGGGCAATTATAGGCCATTTTCAAGGCCAAATTACCATCCACACTTTGAAATCACCTATAAGCATTAAACCAATATCAGTTTATGCCTCAAATGCAACCAAGATATACCAACACATGCACCAAATAATCATCAACTACATCATTTATTTCCATACTCAATTCCTACTCAATAAATCCATCCAAAACACTAATTTTCACAACTCAAATCATATAAACTAAGCATCATGTAGTCATGCCACAAATTCACACTTAAAACACCATTCCCATCAACTAATTCAAGCTTGAAATATACTAATTACAATCTCACTATATCATACCACAATCATCATTTTCATAGCTTCAAGTATGAACCAGCAACATTCAACTTCCAAGCCATATCACATGGCAAGGTTTATACAACTCAAAATATGCCACATTAACTAGCTTATACATGCCATATTCAAATATACACATCTTTCAAAAGTACCAAAATAGTTAGCCGATAGTGTGATTGAGTCGCTGATGATCCTCGGATCCGAGTAACTTTAAAGACACTATAAAACAGAGATACACATCACACAGTAAGCTTAAGAGCTTAGCAAGTTCGTAATATAATACATTTTAGTTCATTAACACAACTACAATATACAAAAATAATTCATCACATAGATCAATTCACAAATACTTATACCATATCATCCATAGCTAATTTACTCACTCAACCATTGATAATTCCATACACCATTTCATCAACCACAAAGGTTCAATACATACCTTAGCCAACACATAGTTATTCACAATCCATGCTACTCAATGCTCGATATTACATTTCGATCAACCTTTGTTATTTGTTTGATTTAATTACACACTTAGTGCCAATTTCATAGCTGAAGTAAAAATATCATCGCACACTTAGTGCCTATAATTTAAACCGAACTTATCTATGTATCGCACACACAGTGTCAAATCAATAAGCTGAAGCTTCTATTATTTCGCACACACAGTGCTAATCATATTTGTCTCATTTCTAATATCGCACACTTGGTGCCTCATTGATCAATTTCATATACAATATTGCTATTTCATTAACTATACAATCAGTCATTTCTCATCACATAGATATAAATTTAAGAACTTGTATTATATCCGAACTTACCTCGGACGTCGAAATACCAAAACTAGCCGATCAATCGAGTACTTTGTCTTTGCCTCGATCTCGATCTCGATCTGAATCTCTCCTTTCTTGGTCTATACATATTCAAAATTAACTCATTCAATCAACAATTCATTCAATTTAGTCCAAACACACATATTTAGGCCATTTTACAAAATAGCCCTCATATTTTCACATTTCGACACTTTAGTCCCTGATTCACAAAATCACAAAATACAAAAAAATTTTACTGCGCCATTGATGTGTCTCTAACTAACTATGATCACAATAAAGGCAAGCACACCTATCGTTTAATAGTATAATTATGGTAAGATCGAAAATATTGTATCCACAAGGGCCAAGAGTACTAGTAATTACTATCTTCTTATTATCTAACCTAAGAATTAGAGTGATTTCTTTTAAACTTAAACTAGTTAAGAGCACGACAGAGAATGAATTGGGAAAATATTTTTTTTAAACAACTTTATGAAAGAGGCAATACCCAAGGAAGAATTCACCTAGACTTCACTTATTACTTTTGATTCATACGATTTATTCACTTGACTTAATCCTTAGAAATCCCTGGTTTATGTTAATATCTCTTTCGAGACTAAAAACAACTGACTCTAGGTTGATTAATTAAAATCTCTTTCTAATTAAAACCCCTATTGTCACATTAACTCGATCTATGGATTCCCTTATTATATTTGACTCTAATTCGGCAGATTTATGTCGCCCTATTTCTAAGGTTGCAATTAACTCCACTTAATTATGTTGATCTACTCTTAAACAAGGACTTTTGCTCCTTTACATAAGCACATTCGACTTGAATCAATAACCTGGATTATTAAGACAAGAATAAGAACTCACAATTAAGAATAATAACAAGTATTTATCTTATAAATCAATTAGTAATAAGTTTCGTCTAGGTATCATCCCCTCAGGTATTTAAGGAATTTAGTTCATACTGATAGAGGGAAACATTTTAAAATAAGGAAAACTACAAAACATAAGAAAACCCAAAAACTTCAAGAGAAATTGATAGGAGATCTTCAGTCTTGATGGAGATCCTTCTTCTAAGCTGCTCCCGATGGCTGTTTTCGAGTGTTTTCTGCTTCCTACTCTGCGTGTCCCTTTAGGTCCTACCCTAGGGTGTTTATATAGTCCTTGGAACGTCTTTCTTGGCCCATAAGTAGACTTTTTCGAATAAAATTAGACTTGGTTTCCGCAGGGACACGCTTGTGTGTGGTAACTTAGGCCGTGCTCAGTTCTGCTCGTCACACACGGCCGTGTGGTCTGTAAGAGTATGCCCAAAGATCAATCATGAGATGGTTGTAATAACATACTTAATTTACCATGTTTATTAATATAAAGCGTTGTCATTATTATTTCGATTTTTCTTTACGTGTGTATAAATAAACTGCTTTATAATAATGTCACGAGAATAATATGATTATTCTTAAAAGATCCTTAGTCGAGTATTATTGTTGACTAGGACAACAATAATGCATTAAGACTAACATGTAGTTGATTGATGATAAAGAGTTGTCATTGATATGGAGTGTCAAAATCAATGCATGAATATGTGTGTTAGAGAACAACATATTGGATTGACCCGCTATGAGTATGTTTCTTGGATTATTATGTAATTGTCACAACATTACTCATAGTGATTAATATGTACATGATCCTCGGACTTGAGATCATTATTATCCCAAAGATTGTGAGTTGTATATTTTGATACTGATCAAACGTACAATCGTAACGAGGTTGTTCTATAAAGGTGATGTTGGATATACCACAATCTATGTAGAGGATATGGTTGATCAATAAAGGATAAGTCCCTCCTACATAATAGGAGTAATATCTTAGGCTACTTGATTGAGTGAGACTAGAAATGCATGGCCATGCTCAAATAAGTTGATATGAGATGTCATACTAATTTGTATATCATAGTCTACTCAAGATATCAAGAAACACGGGATGGACTATGCAAGTGTGACTATCCCATGACTTGTATCCGTTCCAGAGATAAAGGACTTAAAGATTAATGCATGAAAGGTTAATCACGAATGGTTATGTCGAATCATGACTTCTTGTAACTTAGGTAGCAATGATGCATTGCTAGATGCCACTCATTATGCGTGACAATAGAATCGTTCTATTATTACGCTAACGTTGCAAGAACCTCTGGTCACACCCTATGGTTGAAATGAACGGAATAAAATATAGTTGGTATTGTGTTTGGTTGTCACATGAATTAAATTAATTAAAGAATTAATTTAATTGGGCAGTCAAATATTGAACATATTATATGTACAAGGATGTTGTACGCATAATGATAACATAATTTTATTAATATATGAATTTGATTCATATAGAAATTTAAATAAATATAGTTTACTGAAATCCTTATTATAATTAATGTAATTATAATTTTCAGATATAATTAATGTAATTATAAGTTTCAGATATAATTAATGTAATTATAATTTTCGGTTAAAAACTTTGTTGTATTTATTTAATCTTGTAATGCATTCAAGAGATACCAATTATAAAAGGCCAATTAAGAGGATACCTATTATAAAAGGCCCAATGAGAAAGGCACCCATTATAAAAGGTATTAAAAGGAGACAAAGCTAGAAATGAAAAACCCTAAGTGATTGCTTGTTAGGTCTAGCAGCCGTCAAGCAAATAAACCTCAAAATAGTTTTGGAGATTTCTTTCGTTCATAGTCAAACCGGGTGGATCACGTAGAGGCCGACATCGGAAAAGGTTGTGGCTTGATTCGACAGTAGGTCAAAACTCTTGTTGCCAAGGCGTCACTGTCTACTCAGATTAAAGTTTTGGTAATTTCGAAACCTTTATTTCACCCCAATTTGTTCCTCACACATGGATTCCTAATTTGGATCGCCGGATCTAATTTTATTCTGCTGCGCCATGGGGTTCCTTTTCAACGATGGTATCGAGCCACTTGTGTGATACTGAACTCGGGTTTAAATACTTGGGTGATGCAATTGTATGAGATTCATGTTTTGATCTTTTTGTATTTTCGATTGTTTAAATCGTTTAAGCATAACCTGATAACTGTTCCTTTTGGTAATTGATTAAATGTTAATCATGGTGTTGTGGCCTACTTGATTTTATGTTATTACTGTTAACTATTAACAAATCTGTAATAATGCGACGGTGGTATTTATAGTTTCCAGTAAGTGTTAACTGGCTAGTGGAACAAGGGTTGTTCCGATATGAAACCTCAAGGATTAAAATCCTAAAAACACGATTCTGTTGATAAAAAGTTATCAAATCGTGAGGTTTCATTTGACTGGGGTATGCGATTCGTACCGCAGGGGCTCTGCCCCCGTACCCCTGGTCCATACTGCGGGGGCTCCGCCCGCACCCTGAGATAAGGATCGAGGACGGCTCGTGCCATGCCTTGCTTTGCCCGCTTCCTCCGAGCTCCTCAGACCCTCGCAAAAAGTTTTGTTAATAAAAAAAAAATTTATAAACTTGATGGGCCACAAAAGGTTGAAAGGATATTTTATAATTCATCTTAAAAAAATATATATTGAATTATGTATGCTATTTTTGACATGCACGGTGTTTGAAATGCATAGTTATAGCCCAATGACCCATTCGATAAAAGGTTGTATTTTTTTAAAATACGGCCTGCGTGTCGTGCCTTACTACTATTCTCTTGTATTTCTCTTCTCATCTTATTCCCTCGTATGTAAAATGAGTTTCTGCATATTGTAATTTGCAAAAGTTGCTGTGGACCAAACGAGAAGGAAGGTGGGACAATGATTGAGAATGATAGCTTGTGAAATGGCTTACACCGTTAGGTTTCTTTTTGGTTTTCCCATTGGCTTGGGTTAAACCACCTTAGTTTATGGGCTATAAATATTGCATTTATTTGTTGCTTTATTTATTCATGTATGAGATGCTTTGGATGTCTAAAGCATGCCAATTACATATATTAAAACTTGAAGAAAATAAACCCTATTAATTGATGAGATCGATTAGAAGACTAAATGGGCTAAAGTAGACCATAATTGGTGAGATGCAACAACCTTAATAAAATCCCTCTATTAAAATATTAAGTAAGCATGGCCTTCCAATTTTGCCCTCGTTAAGGCCTCGATCAATACTATGTAGGTTCCACTTAAGCGAAGTACTAGTATTTATCTTGGTTAAACGCCAAGAATAAACAAGTGATATTCATTTGGTTAAAAATTGGTTAATGACTTAACTAGGTTACTCTAATAGGATTAGAAACCTAGAGGCAAGTAAACTGGATAAATCATAAGATGATTAGAACAAGAGTTGTTCACCAAATATTAGGAGTTACATATGATGTAATTAGCAAATGTTGCTTACCTAAATAACCATAATCTTAAGAGTAAAGCCAAAGCTGACTTAAGAGGTGGTGAAATATGGATCCTTAACCTACTAGAAATACTTTTGAGAAAGTTTTTCCGAAATTAATATACGAGGGTTATTAATTTTGAAATAAAATAGTGGGAATATCATTTAATAAAGTCTTTTTAATGATTGATATAAAATTGGTAAATTTACTCACATGCATATTTAATTGTTGTAGATATATTATGGTCATGAAACACTAGCACACTCTCATTGCGATCGGTCCTTGAGAAGGACAAATTGAATGGTTTGAATTTTCTTGATTGGTTCCGTAACTTGAGGATTGTCCTTAAACAAGAACGGAAATTATATGTCATTGAACAACCACTTCCTAATGAACCACTCGCTAATGCCTCGAGGACTGATAGAGATGCTTATAAGAAGTATATTGATGACATGAGAGATGTTGCATGTCTTATGCTTGCCACTATGAATCCTGAACTTCAGAAGCAACATGAGGACATGGTTGCTTATGATATGATCAAGCACCTGAAAGAACTTTATCAGGGGCAAGCACGGCAAGAGAGGTTTGATATCTCTAAGGCCCTATTCCAATGTAAGTTGGCTGAAGGAAGCCCAGTAGGACCTCATGTCCTTAAGATGATTGGCTATATTGAAAGCCTATCTAAGCTTGGGTTTCCATTGAGCCAAGAGTTGGCCACTGATGTTATTTTACAATCGCGTTGCTGGATAGCTACAGACAGGTTTGTCCTCAATTTCAATATGAATGAAATTGACAAGACTCTACTACAATTGCTCGGTATGTTCTGACTCAAGGCAACTTGAAAAAGATTGGACCCAAGCCCATACTGATGGTCCGTAATAACAAGGGCAAGGGAAAGGCCAAAGTTCAAACAAAGCCTAAGGGCAAAGATAAGCCCAAATTTGGAAAAGGAAAGGCTGCACTGAAACCTAAAGGTGGGGTATCTAAGGAAGGAAACTGTTTTCATTGTGGTGTGACTGGACATTGGAAACGAATCGCCTGTCTCTATCTTGAAGAAGTCAAGAAGGCTAAAGCAAGCGGAATGTCTGCTTCAGGTATTTATGTTATTGATATTAATTTATCAACTACTACTTCTTGGGTATTAGTTACTGGTTGTGGTTCTCATATTTGTACATCTGTACAGGGACTACAAAGGAGTAGGACTTTGGCTAGAGGAGATGTGGACCTACGAGTTGGAAATAGAGCAAAAGTTGCTGCATTAGCTGTGGGAACATATACTTTATCTTTGCCTAGTGGACTTGATTTATGTTTAGAGGATTGTTATTTTGTACCCAGTTTGACTAAAAACATTATTTCAATTTCTTGTTTAGACAAAATTGGTTTTGAGATAATTATTAAGAATAATTATTGTTCATTTTATCTCAATAATGTTTTCTATGGTTCGGCACAATTAATTAATGGCCGCTATATTTTAGATCAAACAAATCCCATTTACAACATAACTACTAAAAGATCTAAAATAAATGACTCAAATCAAACTTATCTTTGGCATTGTCGTTTGGGCCACATAAGTGAGAAACGCATATCCAAACTCCATAAAGATGGTCTCTTGAATTCATTTGTTTTTGAACAATTTGAAGTATGTGAATCTTGCTTATTGGGAAAAATGACTAAATCTCCTTTTACTGGTAAAAGTGAACGAGCTAGTGATTTATTGGACCTAATACATTCGATGTATGTGGACCAATAAATACACAGCAGCAGTGGATTTCACTACTTCATTACTTTCACCGATGATTTCGGTAGATATGGGTATGTTTATCTCATGCGCCATAAGTCTGAATCCCTTGAAAAGTTCAAGGAATTCAAAAATGAAGTACAAAATCAACTAGGCAAAACTATCAAGTCACTTTGATCTGATCGAGGTGGAGAGTACTTGAGCCTAGAGTTTGATGATCTTTTGAAAGAATGTGGGATTGTCTCACAACTTACTCCTCCTGGTACTCCTCAATGGAATGGAGTATCTGAGAGAAGAAATCGAACTTTATTAGACATGGTTCGATCCATGATGAGTCATCTTTGATCTACCGACTTCCTTTTGGGGATATGCACTTGAGATACCGCTTTCACACTAAATCGTGTTCCATCTAAATCGGTTCAAAAGACGCCATATGAGATATGGACTGGGAAACGTCCTAGTATGTCTTTTATGAAAATTTGGGGCTGTGAAGCTTATGTTAAACGTCAGACGTCTATTAAGCTTGAACCCAGATCTGAAAGGTGTATTTTTGTGGGGTATCCAAAAGAAACCAAAGGATATTATTTCTTTAATCCCACTGAGAACAAAACATTTGTTGCTCGGACTGGTGTCTTCTTAGAGAGAGAATTTACTTCTAGAAAAGGAAGTGGGAGAAAGATTGAACTTGAAGAAATTCGAGAATCACAAGATACCATTGAACCAGAGATTGAACAATAAAAAATTCCACAAGAAATTGAGGAACAAACAACTGCTGTAGAAACACAACCACCGTGCAGATCTATAAGAGAACGCCGTGCACCTAAGAGATATGGATTTCTCATTACAACGCATGGTGATGTTCTTCTTATAGATCAAGATGAGCCTAGGACTTATCAAGAAGCGGTGACGAGCCCAGACTCTGAGAAATGGCTTGAGGCCATGAGATCTGAGATGGATTCCATGTATGAAAACCAAGTATGGACTTTGATTGATCCACTCGAAGGGGTTAAACCTATAGGGTGCAAATGGGTTTTCAAAAAGAAAACTGACATGGATTGTAATGTACAAACATACAAAGGGCGATTAGTCGCTAAAGGTTTTCACCAAATTCATGGTATTGACTATGATGAAACCTTTTCTCCTGTAGCTATGTTTAAATCCATCAGATCTTGCTCGCCATAATGCATTTCATGATTATGAAATCGCGGATGGACGTCAAAACAGCTTTCCTTAACGGGAAACTTGAAGAGGATGTGTATATGACACAACCTAAAGGTTTTGTAAATCCAAAGGATGCTAGAAAGATATGTAAGCTGCAAAGATCCATTTATGGATTAAAGTAAGCTTCTCAAAGTTGGAATCTTCGTTTTAACGATGCAATCAAAGAGTTTGGTTTTGTCAAAAATGAAGATGAACCATGTGTTTACAAGAAAGTTAGTGGGAGCACTATCACATTGTTGGTACTATATGTGGATGACATACTTATCATGGGAAATGACATACCTACCTTGCAGTCTATTAAGACTTGGTTAAGAAGTTGTTTTTCTATGAAGGACTTGGGCGAAGCCACTTATATCTTAGGAGTCAAGTTCTATAGAGATAGATCAAGACGACTACTAGGTCTAAGCCAAAGTACATACATAGATAAAGTCTTCGAAAAGGTTCGATATGGAAGAATCTAAAAGAGGATTTCTACCTATGAGACATGGTATTTCACTCTCGAAGGAAATGTGTCCTTCAACTCCACAAGAGAGAGAACGTATGAGTAAAATTCCATATGCTTCCGCTATTGGATCTATCATGTATGCTATGTTATGTACCCGTCCGGATATCTCGTATGCCTTAAGTATGACGAGCGGTATCAAGTAGATCCCTGTGAAGGTCATCTGGACCACGATCAAGAGTATCCTTAAGTACTTAAGAAGAACTAAGGATACATTCCTATTATATGGAGGTGAGGAAGAGTTAAGTGTAAAAGGTTACACTGATGCCACTTCCCAAACCGACAAGGATGATTCTCGATCGCAATCGGGTTTTGTGTTTTGCCTTAATGGTGGTGCCGTGGTGGAAGAGTTCAAAGCAAAGTGCGATGAGTCGATTTTACAACAGAGGTGAGTATATTGCGTGAGTGAGGCAAAGAAAGGAAGCGGTTTGGATCAAGAAGTTCATTCTTGGACTAGGGGTTGTGCCTAGCGTGTCGGATGCTATAGAGCTCCGATGTGATAACAATGGAGCTATTGCACAAGCTAAGGAACCCGATCTCACCAGCGATCCAAACATATACTTAGACGCTACAATCTTATTCGAGAGATTATCGATCGAGAGGATGTAGAGATATGCAGAGTACCTTCAGATGATAACATTGCTGATCCCCTGACCAAGCCTCTAACACGCCAGGCTATGATCGTCACACTAAGTCACTTGGTATTAGATATATGAGTGATTGGTCTTAGTACTAGTGGGAGATTGTAAGAGTATGCCCAAAGATCAATCATGAGATGGTTGTAATAACATACTTAATTTACCATGTTTATTAATATAAAGCGTTGTCATTATTATTTCAGCTTTTTCTTTTACGTGTGTATAAATAAACTATTTTATAATAATGTCCTCGAGAATAATATGATTATTCTTAAAAGATCCTTAGTCGAGTATTATTGTTGACTAGGACAACAATAATGCATTAAGACTAACATGTAGTTGATTGATGATAAAGAGTTGTCATTGATATGGAGTGTCAAAATCAATGCATGAATATGTGTGTTAGAGAACAACATATTGGATTGACCTGCTATGAGTATGTTTCTTGGATTATTATGTAATTGTCACAAAATTACTCATAGTGATTAATATGTACATGATCCTCAGACTTGACATCATTATTATCCCAATCGTGAGTTGTATATTTTGATACTGATCAAACGTACCTAATCGTAATAGGTTGTTCTATAAAGGCCGATGTTGGATATACCACAATCTATGTAGAGGATATGGTTGATCAATAAAGGATAAGTCCCTCCTACATAATAGGAGTAATATCTTAGGCCACTTGATTGAGTGAGACTAGAAATGCATGGCCATGCTCAAATAAGTTGATATGAGATGTCATACTAATTTGTATATCATAGTCTACTCAAGATATCAAGAAACACGGGATGGACTATGCAAGTGTGACTATCCCATGACTTGTATCCGTTCCAGAGATAAAGGACTTAAGGATTAATGCATGAAAGGTTAATCACGAATGGTTATGTCGAATCATGACTTCTTGTAACTTAGGTAGCAATGATGCATTGCTAGATGCCACTCATTGTGCGTGACAATAGAATCATTCTAGTATTATCGCTAACATTGCAAGAACCTCACGTGGTCACACCCTATGGTTGAAATGAGCGGAATAAAATATAGTTGGTATTGTGTTTGGTTGTCACATGAATTAAATTAATTAAAGAATTAATTTAATTGGGCAATCAAATATTGAACATATTATATGTACAAGGATGTTGTACACATAATGATAACATAATTTTATTAATATATGAATTTGATTCATATATAAATTTAAATAAATATAGTTTACAAAATCCTTATTATAATTAATGTAATTATAATTTTCGATATAATTAATGTAATTATAATTTTGGTTAAAAACTTTATTGTATTTATTTAATCTTGTAATGCATTCAAGAGATACCAATTATAAAAGGCCCAATTAAGAGGATACCTATTATAAAAGGCCCAATGAGAAAGGCACCTATTATAAAAGGTATTAAAAGGAGACAAAGCTAGAAATGAAAAACCCTAAGTGATTGCTTGTTAGGTCTAGCAGCCGTCAAGCAAATAAACCTCCAAAATAGTTTTGGAGATTTCTTCCGTTCATAGTCAAACCGGGTGGATCACGTAGAGGCCGACATCGGAAAAGGTTGTGGCTTGATTCGACAGTAGATCAAAACTCTTGTTGCCAAGGCGTCACTGTCTACTCAGATTGAAGTTTTGGTAATTTCGAAACCTTTATTTCACCCCGATTCGTTCCTCACACATGGATTTCTGATTTGGATCGCCGGATCTAATTTTATTCTGCTGCGCCATGGGGTTCCGGCGTTCCAACATGGTCTACCCTTGTACTATAGTACAGGCCGTGTGATTTTTTAGGTATGGCCATTTTACCCCTTTTGGGCCCTTTTTTGTTCTTTCCGACTCCCTAAGCTCTCCTGAATATAAAACATGAAATTAAAGGATTAGGAGCATCGAATTCATCAAATCTAATGAAAAATTCATCCAAAAATAAGCCAAGCATGGGATCAAAATATGTATAAATTATGGTTTATCAAATATCCTCACACTTAAACCTTTGCTTGTTCTCAAGCAAAATCCTCAACTCATAATTAAAATTAACTTTCTCAATTTATAATTCTCATCAATAATGTCTCATCATAATTCACAGATAATTCATACATTGATAATTTAACTTAAAGAGTCCTAAAGATTCAAACAATCTAAGTCTACAAATTTTTATAGCATGAAAACATAGGTGTTTCCCCTTATCTAAATAATTACCTTTGATCCAAAATCGACAATAATTGACATCCTCACTAAAGATTCACTCAAATCACTCAAAGTGTTTTAAGGTTCAAATTAAGTACTTACAACTCAAACATGAGAGGTTATTACCATAAGCTTGCATGAAAACCAAATCTCTACCACTATGAAATGATATGATATACAAATCAAAAGGTCCTAAAAAGACTGATATGATATGATATGATATGTAATGGGGCTTGATTTAGAGGTGTGGATAAAGACTGAATTAAAGGGTTAGAATCGAGATTGAATTGACAATTTACCTAACTAGAAAAAGTGAGCTAATACTGAATAATTACATCGATTGAAAACTTATCACTAATAACACAAGCTTCTTCTAAAGATTCTTCTAAAGATGTGAAATTAACCGTTTAAGCTCATAAAACTAATAATGAATAAATTTCCAACTTTTTTTTTAAGAACAAGTACACGATATAAGATGAATTTAGCAACTGAAATAAAGAATATAGTTAGGCAACTGATCAAATCAAATCTTGACAAAAGGAGAGTCAATAAAGTAGGAAAAGCAAAAATTTGGGTTTTGAGTTCATATTAATGGGTGAGTCAAGAAACGGTTTATTAGGCTTAAATGGTTCACTAGGGGTTAATTATGAAGGTAGGTTTTTTTTAATGGAATAGTTGGGTTAAAACCTAGGTGCCTTTATCATCTCAGTATATCAAATCAAGGGTGTGGTCTCGACATGCATAATCGAAGCAAGTTCTAGAATAACAAATCAATATTGACACACTCATAATAAAGTGAGCAAGAAAAATATATGCTCTAAAAGGCTCAAAGTCTTACAAAATTTATGGTTTTTGATGTCAACCTTGCAAATTTCAAATTTCAAAGTAACATTTAAATTTAGGGAAACAACCTAATAAATTTTTAATTCTGAAAGTAGACTTATCATGCTTGATTCTATAATGTCTTAAAGTTTAAACCATCAATGCACAATTACCTATGACTTACTCCAAAACATATCAATAAAAATCATAAATCAATAAAAGTTTCATTCTAATAGTAATATGAGAAAATTACCTAAGACATAATTAAGGGATTTTTCTAATAATGCTATAATTAACCTCCCCACACTGAAGATGTACATTATCCTCAATGTACAACGATAGATTATTAGCAATGTAAGCAGAAAATAATAAGAGAGGGAAGGAGGTGAAACTTCCTGAATTTTGGATGGAATCCGTGAAAAGAAGCCTGATGAATTAGAGGTGAAGGTGGGGGACCATAAGTAATATCGAAATAGTCCTAAATAACAGTATATTCCTAACATAGTGAATTTAAAAGTTAAACAAAAAGCAGATATTTTTATTATTAACAATAAAAGAATACTAACTTATGGTACCCTTAACACAGGATCCTCAAATACTAAAAATAAACCTACTCAAATAAGTAAAAAAATGGAAAATAGTTATAATCATAAGCTAAATGGAATTAATAATAATAAACAAAATAAACAAAATAAAGATAAGAAAAATAAATATGAAAATATTAAGGGAAAAAGAAGAGGGAAAATGGGGGTTTCAGGTTGGGGAAGAAGGGAAGAAAGAAGAAAGTGGAGGAGGAGGGCGGTGGCCGGAAAGGGGTGCGGTGGGCCAGGGTTTGGGGGGAGAAGATTTGGGGAAGAAAGTGAACAGGAGAAGGGGGTTTAAATAGGGATTGGGGCACACGGTCAAGGCCCATGCCCGTGTGCCCTATGTTTAGCTCGTATGTTTCGTAAATGTTGGTTTAGGGCGTGTCTGATTCTTGCCCTACGCCCGTGTTCCCTGGGCGTGTTGGGTCATACGACCGAATTGTAAGAGTATGCCCAAAGATCAATCATGAGATGGTTGTAATAACATACTTAATTTACCATGCTTATTAATATAAAGCGTTGTCATTATTATTTCAGTTTTTCTTTCTGTGTGTATAAATAAACTGTTTTATAATAATGTCCTGAGAATAATATGATTATTCTTAAAAGATCCTTAGTCGAGTATTATTGTTGACTAGGACAACAATAATGCATTAAGACTAACATGTAGTTGATTGATGATAAAGAGTTGTCATTGATATGGAGTGTCAAAATCAATACATGAATATGTGTGTTAGAGAACAACATATTGGATTGACCCGCTATGAGTATGTTTCTTGGATTATTATGTAATTGTCACAACATTACTCATAGTGATTAATATGTACATGATCCTCAGACTTGAGATCATTATTATCCCAGCATCGTGAGTTGAATATTTTGATACAGTCAAACGTACACCGTAACAGGTTGTTTTATAAAGGCTGGTGTTAGATATACCACAATCTATGTAGAGGGATATGGTTGATCAATAAAGGATAAGTCCCTCCTACATAATAGGAGTAATATCTTAGGCCACTTGATTGAGTGAGACTAGAAATGCATGGCCATGCTCAAATAAGTTGATATGAGATGTCATACTAATTTGTATATCATAGTCTACTCAAGATATCAAGAAACACGGGATGGACTATACAAGTGTGACTATCCCATGACTTGTATCCGTTCGAGAGATAAAGGACTTAAGGATTAATGCATGAAAGGTTAATCACGAATGGTTATGTCGAATCATGACTTCTTGTAACTTAGGTAGCAATGATGCATTGCTAGATGCCACTCATTGTCTGTGACAATAGAATCATTCTAGTATTACTACTAACATTGCAAGAACCTACAGGGTCACACCCTATGGTTGAAATGAACGGAATAAAATATAGTTGGTATTGTGTTTGGTTGTCACATGAATTAAATTAATTAAAGAATTAATTTAATTGGGCAATCAAATATTGAACATATTATATGTACAAGGATGTTGTACACATAATGATAACATAATTTTATTAATATATGAATCTGATTCATATATAAATTTAAATAAATATAGTTTACCGAAATCCTTATTATAATTAATGTAATTATAATTTTCAGATATAATTAATGTAATTATAATTTTCGGTTAAAAACTTTATTGTATTTATTTAATCTTGTAATACATTCAAGAGATACCAATTATAAAAGGCCCAATTAAGAGGATACCTATTATAAAAGGCCCAATGAGAAAGGCACCCATTATAAAAGGTATTAAAAAGAGACAAAGCTGAAAATGAAAAAACCTAAGTGATTGCTTGTTAGGTCTAGCAATAGTCAAGCAAATAAACCTCCAAAATAGTTTTGGAGATTTCTTCCGTTCATAGTCAAACCGGGTGGATCACGTAGAGGCCGACATCGGAAAAGGTTGTGGCTTGATTCGACAGTAGATCAAAACTCTTGCTGTCAAGGCGTCGCTGTTTACTCAGATTGAAGTTTTGGTAATTTCAAAACCTTTATTTCACCCCGATTCGTTCCTCACACATGGATTCCTGATTTGGATCGCCGGATCTAATTTTATTCTGCTGCGCCATGGGGTTCCGGCGTTCCAACACGAATCTCACGGTCGTGTGTTGCGTCGTTCATTTCTCCCACGCCCGTATAGAGGTTTACACGCCCATGTTAATTAATTAGTATCGACCACGGCCTATAGGCACGGGCGTGTCGCACGCCCGTGTGACTTACTCAGGCTCAACCATGGCTTTTAAGGCACGTCTGTGTGGGTTTGTCACATGCCGTGTTCTTTAGCCAGTGTCGACCATGACCACATTGCACGTCTGTGGCATGTTATCGCAGCGCGTGTTTTGGGGAAAATGTTATCCTATTTCCGCACGGTCTCTGCCACGCCGATGTACCTAGTCGTGGTGTCCACACGACCACGGCCACGCTCGTGTGCAAGGCCGTGTGGGTAGGGAAACCTGCGCCTACTAATTTGGTTAGTTTTTAGTTAGATGCTAAAAATAAAAAATATGGGCATTAATAGAGTTAGTGTCCGGGTCTCTTCCCGAAAAGCGCTTATTTAGAGTCTAAGCTTGACTCACCTTTCATTTGCATAACCATGGTGGTTCGAGGAGTTGAAATTCCTCATTCCTGCTATTAATTTTGTTAAAATAAGGTTTTAGACGAGTATTATTTACCTTGAAGGTGCCAAATTTGGAATGAGTTACCTCGACTGTACCATATGGAAAAATGTTAAGTACCGTGAAAGGGGTTGTTCCATTAGGTTCAGAAGTGGCAATACAAGGATCTGTATTATCCATTAGAACCCAGTCTCCAACCTTAATTTGACTTATTTTATTTTTAGGCTCATCATTGCTCTATTTTGGTTCATCGTGTACTTTAAATTTCTCTTTAAGCTATGTTTGTCATTCATCTAGTTCCTCGATCTGGACTCTTCGTTCCTCATGAACAGTTCTGTTCTCAGTATGAGAGCTAGACCATAGCTCTGTCATCTTTTTCTGAGGAATTTCTTGCAAAGAAGATTGACCATTAAGTTCACTTACATTAACAGGATTTGTAACAGCTCGATCACTAGATATTCTGACAGAATCACGTACTTGGAGTTTAATCATGTCATCACCTACACGGAGTATTAATTCCACTGTACCAACATCAATAATGGTCCTAGCAGTTGCTAAAAAGGGTCATCCTAAAATTAAAGGAACATAACTACCCTCATCCATGTCTAAAACAACAAAGTCTACTGGGAATATGAATTTATCAATTTTGACTAGCACATCTTCAATTATACCCCTAGGAAATCTATTGGTTTTATCAGCCAATTGAATGCTCATCCTAGTTTGTTTGGGTTTCCCAAGACCTAGTTGTTTAAACATTTTATAGGGCATAACATTGATACTTGCCCCTAAGTCAGCTAAAGCATTGTTAACAGATAAACCACCAATTAAGCAAGGAATCATAAAACTCCTTGGATCTTTTAATTTGTGGGGTAGTTTATTCTGTAAAATTACCAAGCAAACTGTATTTAACTCCACATGCGACGCATCGTCTAACTTTCGTTTGTTTTCCAAAAGTTCGTTTAAAAATTTTACTGAATTGGGCATCTGCGAAAGAGCTTCAATAAACGGTAAGTTAATATGTAATTTTTTAAAAAGTTTAACAAAATTTACCGAATTGCTCATCTATGCGGTCTTTCTTCGTCGCATTGGGATATGGCATACGAGGTTTGTACTCTGTACTTACCAGTTTTGGTTTATTATGGCTTACCTCAACCTTACCTTTATCTACCACGTTTTCTTGCTTCTATTTTGGTTCGTCTAACCCTTCACTATCGTGAGCGGTAATGGCATGAAGTTGCTCTTTTGGGTTAGTTTTAGTGTTGCTTGGTAGGCTGCCTTGTGGCCGTTCAGATATTAGCTTAGTGAGCTATCCTATTTGGTTATTGAGTCCTTGAATTGACACTTGCTGATTTTGGAGTGCTGTTTCGGTGTTTTGAAAATGGGTTTCTAACACCGAGATAAATTTTGTTAGCATCTCCTCAAGGTTCGGCTTCTTCTCCAGTGGGTAGGGTTGTTGTTGAAAGCCTAGAGGGGGTTGTTGTCTCTGATTTCCTTGACCACCCCATGAGAAGTTTGGGTGGTTCCTCCATCCTGGATTGTAAGTGTTACTATAGGGATTATTCTGAGGTCTAGAATTATTACCCATATAGTTCATCTGTTCGCTTTCTATGTCAGGGTTGTAGGCTGGATATTCTATATTGTTCGTCCCTCCTCCATTCGTATCGCACTGCATCACTAGATGTACCTGCAAAGAACCATACAAATTGTCAATCTTTTTATTTAATAGCTCTACCTGGTTTGATAGCATTATGACTGCGTCGAGGTTAAAAACACTGGCAGCTTTTGTCGGCTTTGTTCTCATGACTTGCCACTGATAGTTATTCAGTGACATCTCCTTTATAAACTCATAAGCCACTTCAGGGGTTTTGTTATTTAGGGTTCCATCGGTAGCTGGATCAATCAATTGCCTAGTTGAAGGGCTCACACCATTGTAAAAGGTTTGAACCTGTAGCCATAATGGTAACCCATGGTGTAACACCCCTTACCCGAAACCCTTGCCGGAATCGAGTACGTGGCATTATTAGCCTTGACTATTAACTCGGGGTGTAAGATTTTAAAGCTGTCCAACTGCATCATGCTGACTAAATCGACCATAACTCGAGTTAAAAAACTCGAAATTTAGATCCGTAAATTTTCCTTGAAACTAGACTCATATAACTTTTCACCATAATTTTTCCAGAATTTTTCATGTGGCCAATTAGTACAGTTTATTCATAAAAGTTACCCTTATTACACTGCTTGACAATTCTGACCTGTCTCTACAAAAATACAGTTATCTCATTGCAAAAATTTCCTATAAAGTTCTTGTTTATACCAATGAAAAATAGACTCATTAAGGGTTCTACACATATAAACCATGCTTCTTAATGATTTTTGTACAATTTTTGACAATTTTTCCAAAACAGAACAGTGACTCACGAATTCATTCAGAGTAGGTCTCACTAAAACTTAATTATCTCATAATATATAAATCTTTTGCCTACTCTGCTTCTTTCATGTAAAAATAGACACAATAAGGTTTAATTCCATATCTCATTCACCTTCTAATTCAATATACCCTAAATTTTGGTGATTTTTCTAACTCACATCACTGCTGCTACTACAAGCTGTTTTGTTGCATTTTATGAAAGACTAGCTTCTAACCGAACCTACGTACATCCCTAATTCAAGGATTCATTTCGTATACAAACATTTCCTTAACAAAAACGATTAAACTTTGATTAAGAATGCATAAATATTGCCATCATGAACCAACGTACATATCAAGACACAACAGCGTACTTAACAAAAAAATTTAGCCATATTCGCATGGCTATTATATACATGAACCTTAAAATTTCATCAAACAAAGACCAAGTCTTTCCTATACATGCCTTCGTTTAAAACCAAAATGAAAGAGTACCCAAAATGTAGATTGATAGTGTGAGCGACTTTCCGAACGATCCCGACGAGCTTGTAGCTTGCACCTAATCTATAAAACAGAGGAAACATTTCACACGATAAGCTTGCTAGCTTAGTAAGTCCTAATTTCATAAAAATAACATTTGAATTTCAACAATTAAATTACTATAATTCAACTTGTGGACTTGTACTCATACTTATTTTCAAACTTTAATTTTCATACCCATATTAACAAGTATGAATTCGTAGAAACGATATCTCTTCACCCACATGCTTATGATCAAAATACTTGTTTATAAACCAACCTTTCGAAACCCAAAATGTCATCGTATAATCATAGGTACATGCATTTATATACTTAAATGTCAATTACTATGACATGGCATCAATTACACAACCACTCATGTGGCCGAATATGCCTAGTCATGTATCCTCATATTAGAAGACCAAGATACAACAATCATATCATTCATTAGTAAAGCCGAGAACACATATTATAACCATATATATATATGTATATATTCCACACTCGTAACACATGCCATTTGTTATAAATTACTGATTTTCCTTGTCTTATATAAGTAAGAAATTCATTCCTACTTCACATACTCACCTGAGCCGTTAACTAGATAAGTTTGCTTTAATTCGCCCTGAACATAAATTTCGGTTTCTATTTTGTAAAATACATCACCGGCATCAAGCCTGCTAGGCGTAAAAGCCCGATAAGTAACACCGCACAAGGCACGCTAGGCGTAAAAAGCCCGATAAGTAACACCGGGACAAGGCACGCTGGCTTAAAAGCCCGATAAGTAGCACCGCACAAGGCACCGCTAGGCTTAAAAGCCCGATAAGTAACACCGGCACAAGGCACGCTAGGCTTAAAAGCCCGATTTAAATCACCGCACAAGGCACGCTGGCGTAAAAGCCCGAGTCGTGTCAATACGCTTAAACATTCCCAACAATTCCAATCACTTACTCAACATAATTCATCAACCAAATATGTCAATATACATTCGGCCATAAGGTAAATGGATACTAAAATTTATCAAATTTTTATTTCATATTCCTTTCGAATATCTAATCAAACATACTTAATCACTTCACATATAACAAAACAATTTCAAATTCACTACCATAATTCACATTCGGCAATTTCCACATTTCTATCCTAAAAATGTAAAATTTCAACTTTTAATAGATTCAAATTAGTCCCTTGACATGTATTAACTTAAGGACTTACCTCGGTTGTCGATAGTCCGTCTGAATCGGCTATTCGAGAACCTTCGTCTTTCCTGTCTAATTCCGTTTTTCTTTGCTCTTGATCTAAAACACATTAAAATTTAGCTCATTTAATTGCATTTCATCTCAATTTAGTCCCGAAACACACAAATGGGCAATTTACATTTTGCCCCTAATGTTTTCCATTTTTACAATTTGGTCCAATTTACACAAAACTCAAAATATGCAAAATTTCCTAACACTATAGCTAGGCCGAACCTTCCCCATAGCCATGGGTGTCCATGCATTTCATCTATTTGACATTTTAATCCTTCACAATTTTATTCTTTTCAATTTAGCCCTATATACTCAAAATCACCAAAAACTCCAATACAAAACTTGTAAATCTTTAACATACATTTAATCTAAGACCATCAATCATCAAAACTATCCAAGCATGTTAATGGCGAATCCTATATACATAGTATTTTCAAAAATGTAGACATGAGTCGGGTAATACACGAAGCAACGATCTCAAAAACGTAAAAATTATCAAAACCCGAAACCAGACAGTACCTTAATCAAGCTTCTTATCTAGCCAAAAATCAAGCTTCAACCATGGAGTTTCTAGCTCCTACATTCGGCCAAGGAAGAAGAACAAGGTATGTTCTCTTTCTTCCCACTTATTTTCATTATTTAATGTTATATTAACACATATAATTTACCTTATTTACTAATATATTAACATAACATATAATAGGCTAAAATAACATATAATTTGAAATTAGAAAGGCCCATTGCCGTTTCCCTTGTTGTACATGGGCTAATTGCCCTTTTAGTACACCCACTTAAAAAGACACAATCAAATTAGTACCTTACTCTCTAGCATACAACTTTTACGCTTTTCTCGATTAAATCTTTTTTATCAAATTAAGCACTTAAACGATAAAATTTTTCTACGAAACTTTCACACATTTTCATTCACATATAATAGACATGAAATAAATTATTAGAACATTTCTCGGGCTCGGATTCATGGTCCCAAAACCACCGTTCTGATTTTTGTCAAATTTGGTCTGTTACAACTCTCCCCCCTTAAGAATTTTCGTCCTCGAAAATTTTACCGTTAAATAAGTTCGGATATTGTTGCCTCATTGATTCTTCAGGCTCCCACGTAGCCTCTTCAACTCCGTGACGATTCCATAGAATCTTTACTAATGGAACTCTTTTATTTCTTAACTCTTTGGTTTCCCGAGCTAAGATACGGATCGGTTCCTCATCATAAGTCAAATCAGATTGAATTTCAATCTTTGACGGGGTGATCACATGGGACGGATCCGATCTATATCTGCGAAGCATCGAAACGTGAAATACATTGTGTATCTTTTCTAAGTCAAGGGGCAGTTTCAATCGATAAGCAACAGGCCCTATACGCTCGATGATTTCATACGGTCCGATAAATCTCGGACTCAACTTGCCTTTCCGGCCAAATCGGAGTATTTTCTTCCACGGAGAAACTTTTAAGAACACCCGATCTCCGACCTGAAATTCAACATCCTTACGCTTCAAATCGGCATAAGACTTCTGACGATCCGAAGCAGCTTTCAAATTATTTCTGATAAGTACCACCTTCTGTTCTGTTTCTTTAATCCAATCAACCCCGTGTATCTTGTTTTTACTGAGCTCAGTCCAGTACAATGGTGTGCGACATTTTTGCCCATATAAGGCTTCGTAAGGCGCCATTTTTATGCTAGATTGGAAACTATTATTATAAGCAAATTCAACCAAAGGTAGGTATCGTTCCCACGTACCTTCAAACTCGAGAACGCAACACCTCAGCATGTCCGCAAGTATCAAAATAGTCCGCTCAGACTGACCGTCTGATTGCGGATGGAAAGCTGTACTAAAATGGAGTTTAGTACCTAGAGCATCTTGCAATCTCTTCCAAAACCGCGATGTGAATCTCGGGTCTCTATCTGAAACAATGGAACTCGGTACACGTGCAACCTTACAATCAGTAACACATACGATTCGGCAAGCTTATCCAGTGAATAGTCGATGCGTCTGCGGTATAAAATGAGCTGATTTAGTCGATCTATCAACGATAACCCATCTTTGCATCCTTCTTACTCGAAGGTCATAGGAAGACCGGATACAAAATCCATTGTAATTCTATCCCATTTCCATTCGGGTATCATGATTGGTTGAAGTAGTCCGGACGGTACCTGATGCTCAGCTTTTACTTGTTGACAGATTAAGCACTTAGAAACAAACTCGGATATATCCCGTTTCATGCCCGGCCACCAATAGAATTGGTTCAAATCGTTATACATTTTAGTGCTACCCGGGTGTATCGATAGTCGACCACTATGGGCCTCACACAGGATCATCTGTATCAAATCTGAGTTCTTTGGAACATACAATCGGCCTTTATAATTCAAACAATCATTTGCATCAATCTGAAAATCTGATTCTGTACCACTTCCACACTGACTCCGAATAGCAATCAACTTTTTGTCAACTTTCTGTACATCACAAATCTGCTGAATGAACATCGGTCTTGCTTGTAACTCGGCTAAGATCGAACCATCATCAGACATAGTCACCCGTGCGTTCAATGCACGAAGAGTAAATAATGATTTTCGACTTAACGCATCCGCAACAACATTAGCTTTCCCCGGATGGTAGTCAATCACTAATTCATAGTCTTTCAGCAATTCTAACCATCTGCGTTGTCTCAAGTTTAAGTCTTTCTGAGTCATCAAATACTTCAAACTTTTGTGATCTGAATAAATATGACATTTTTCGCCAAATAAATAGTGACGCCAAATTTTTAATGCGAACACAATGGCTGCTAACTCCAGATCGTGAGTTGGATAATTTTTCTCATGCGGCTTCAATTGTCTTGAAGCGTAGGCTATTACCTTGCCTTCTTGCATTAAAACACAACCCAACCCATTCAAGGAAGCATCACTAAAAATAGTAAATTCTTTACCCGATTCAGGCTGAGTTAACACTGGGGCTTCGGTCAAAAAGGCTTTCAACTGCTCGAAACTTTTATGACACCTTTCCGACCACTCAAATTTGACATCTTTCTGTAGTAGTCTCGTTAACGGTGTAGCAATAACAGAAAAACCTTTTACAAACCGTCTGTAATACCCCGCCAGGCCTAGGAAACTTCGGATCTCGGAAACATTCTTTGGTGGTTTCCAATCGAGTATGGCTGCTATTTTGTTTGGATCCACCCGAATACCTGACACCGAAACAACATGACCCAAGAAATTAACTTCATTCATCCAGAACTCGCACTTACTAAACTTTGCATACAATCGTTGATCCCTCAAAGTTTGTAGTACTAATCTCAAATGCTCGGCGATGTTCCGTTTCATTTTTGGAGTAGATCGAGATATCATCAATAAACACTACTACAAACCGATCCAAAAATTGTCGGAAGACCCGGTTCATTAGATCCATAGAAACAGCAGGTGCATTAGTGAGTCCAAAAGGTATAACCAAAAACTCATAGTGTCCGTACCTCGTTCAAATGCGATCTTTTGGCACATCCGAATCTCTCGACTACTTGCAATCGATAATAGCCCGATCTCAAATCTATTTTCAAAACACTCAAGCCCCCTTCAATTGATCAAATAAATCATCAATCCGAGGTAACGGGTACTTATTCTTTATGGTTACCTTATTTAGTTGTCGGTGAGTCGATACACATTCGCATAGTTCCATCTTTCTTTTTCACAAATAAAATCGGTGCACCCCACGGAGAGAAACTCGGTCGCGCGAAGCCCTTATCTGTCAATTCTTGCAACTGCGCTTTCAATTCTTTTAATTCAATAGGTGCCATTCGGTACGGAGCTATCGAAATCGGAGCCGCACCCGGTACTAACTCAATGCCAAACTCAATCTCGTCTTGAGGGTAAACCCAGTAGTTCTTCAGAAACACATCGGTATTCACATACAATCGTCTGATTCAACTTGTTTCTCGGACATTTTATTATCCAGTACATAGGCCAAATAAGCTTCACACCCTTTTCTCACATACTTTTGGGCTAACATTGAAGATATTGCTGTAGGCAACCCATTTATGTCACAGGATTTAATTCTGATGGTCTCACCGTTTCGACATTTCAAATCGATAAGCTTTCTTTTACAATCCACTACTGCCTCGTGCGAAGTTAACCAATCCATACCCAAGATTATATCAAATTCGTCAAAGGGCAACAACATTAAATCAGCTGGGAAGCAATAATCTCGAATCATCAATGGGCAACCTCTACACACTTTATTAACAAGCACACATCTACCCAAAGGGTTGGACACACGAATCACAAACTCGGTAGACTCAACTAGTAGAGTCTTGCCAAATTTTAAGGTTTCACACATATAAGAATGAGTCGAACCAGGATCGATTAGTGCAATTACAGTAGTATCATAAAGAGTGAAAATACCGGTAATGACGTCGGGGGAGGAAGCATCCTCTCTAGCTCGTGCAGCATATGCTCTAGCCGGAGCTCTAGCCTCAAATCAATCTGTAGTGTTCTTCGTTCCTTTCTGACTACCACCTATATTACCTGAATGTTTGGGTGGTCTACCTCGCATTGACACATTGCTCGGCTTAGTGTTCTGAACTGTATTCTGCTCAGCTAACTTCGGACACTCTCTAATAAAATGATCTGACGATCCACATTTATAGCAAGACCGATCATGAAATCTACAACTCCCTGAGTGCCATTTCCCACAGTGCTTGCATTCAACTCTATTTTGTGGAACGTTACCAACACTGGCTATCGAGGTAGCTCGGGAGCTCATAGGAGGTCGATCCTGTCTAGGTGGATCTGTAGTAGCTTTACTGTTGGGCATGTAGTCATCTCTGCGGCTTCTTGGTCGTGGAATGAAAGACTTTACCCGAAGACCTTTTTCGGATGTCTCTAGCTTCTGTCTCAGCCTTTCTTTTCTCTTTCCCGAGCTCTTCAGCTTTGCAAGCTCTCTCAACTAAAGTTACAAACTCTTGAATTTCAAGAATGCCAACAAACATCTTTATATCTTCATTTAGGCCGTCTTCAAATCTTTTACACATAATAGCTTCAGGTGAAACACACTCTCTAGCATATCGGTGAGCGACAAATTTTCTTTCATATTCCGTGTGATGGTCATTCGCCTGTTTTATTTCAAGGAACTCCTTTCGTTTTTGATCAATGAATCTTTGGCTAATATACTTCTTGCGAAATTCAGTTTGGAAGAAATCCCATGTCACTTTTTCTTTCGGAACCACTGATACTAGTGTATTCCACGGTGATATCTGCAATGTCCCGCAAAGATAAAGATATAGCACACTTCAAGCATTCATCCGGAGTACAAGACAGCTCATCAAGTACCCGAATAGTGTTATCAAGCCACATTTCGGCTCTCTCAGCGTCATCATCGTCATTAGCTTTAAATTCTTCGGCCCCAAATTTTCGGATTTTATCAACTGGGGGCCTACTAGATCTCATCGGATCTATCATCGGGGGAGCTGAAGGGATCGGAGTTGGATTATTCGAGGTGGAGGTTGGGAGTGCAATGGGTTATTTTGAATGAATTGGGCAAACCACTCATTCATCATCTGATAAAAGGCTTGTTTAGTCTCTCCTTCGTGGCTACCCGAAACAGGTCGAGAGTCTATCGGCGCTGATCCGTGGGCACGGTCAGGCGCTACGCTCTCCCCGTCATCAGCTACGGCTCTTTCAGGATCAGTGTCCATTTACTATATAAAACAAAGTTCAGGCTGTCAGAAGTCACCACACTATCAACATATAATAAAGGCATGTATAGCTAGACTCACACACGCTACGGTAGTCCTAGAATCGACTAAACCGTAAGCTCTGATACCAATCAAATGTAACACCCCTTACCCGAAACCCTTGCCGGAATCGAGTACGTGGCATTACTAGCCTTGACTATTAACTCGGGGTGTAAGATTTTAAAGCTGTCCAACTGCGTCATGCTGACTAAATCGACCATAACTCGAGTTACAAAACTCAAAATTTAGATCCGTAAATTTTCCTTGAAACTAGACTCATATAACTTTTCACCATAATTTTTCCATAATTTTTCATATGGCCAATTAGTACAGTTTATTCATAAAAGTTACCCTTATTACACTACTTGACAATTCTGACCTGTCTCTACAAAAATACAGTTATCTCATTGCAAAAATTTCCTATAATGTTCTTGTTTATACCAATGAAAAATAGACTCATTAAGGGTTCTACACATATAAACCATGCTTCTTAATGATTTTTGTACAATTTTTGACAATTTTTCCAAAACAGAACAGTGACTCACGAATTCATTCAGAGCAGGTCTCACTAAAACTTAATTATCTCATAATATATAAATCTTTTGCCTACTCTGTTTCTTTCATGTAAAAATAGACACAATAAGGTTTAATTCCATATCTCATTAACCTTCTAATTCAATATACCCTAAATTTTGGTGATTTTTCTAACTCACATCACTGCTGTTACTACAAGCTGTTTTGGTGCATTTTATGAAAGACTAGCTTCTAACCGAACCTACCTACATCCCTAATTCAAGGATTCATTTCGTATACAAACATTTCCTTAACAAAAACGATTAAACTTTGATTAAGAATGCATAAATATTGCCATCATGAACCAACGTACATATCAAGACACAACAGCGTACTTAACAAAAAAATTTAGCCATATTCGCATGGCTATTATATACATGAACCTTAAAATTTCATCAAATAAAGACCAAGTCTTTCCTATACATGCCTTCGTTTAAAACCAAAATGAAAGAGTACCCAAAATGTAGATTGATAGTGTGAGCGACTTTCCGAACGATCCCGACGAGCTTGTAGCTTGCACCTAATCTATAAAACAGAGGAAACATTTCACACGATAAGCTTGCTAGCTTAGTAAGTCCTAATTTCATAAAAATAACATTTGAATTTCAACAATTAAATTACTATAATTCAACTTGTGGACTTGTACTCATACTTATTTTCAAACTTTAATTTTCATACCCATATTAACAAGTATGAATTCGTAGAAACGATATCTCTTCACCCACATGCTTATGATCAAAATACTTGTTTATAAACCAACCTTTCGAAACCCAAAATGTCATCGTATAATCATAGGTACATGCATTTATATACTTAAATGTCAATTACTATGACATGGCATCAATTACACAACCACTCATGTGGCCGAATATGCCTAGTCATGTATCCTCATATTAGAAGACCAAGATACAACAATCATATCATTCATTAGTAAAGCCGAGAACACATATTATAACCATATATATATATGTATATATTCCACACTCGTAACACATGCCATTTGTTATAAATTACTGATTTTCCTTGTCTTATATAAGTAAGAAATTCATTCCTACTTCACATACTCACCTGAGCCGTTAACTAGATAAGTTTGCTTTAATTATACACCTGAACATAAATTTCGGTTTCTATTTTGTAAAATACATCACCTAAGACATCAAGCACTGCTAGGCGTAAAGCCCGATAAGTAACACCGGCACAAGGCCTGCTAGGCGTAAAAGCCCGATAAGTAACACCGGCACAAGGCCTGCTAGGCTTAAAAGCCCGATAAGTAGCACCGGCACAAGGCCTGCTAGGCTTAAAAGCCCGATAAGTAACACCGGCACAAGGCCTGCTAGGCTTAAAAGCCCGATTTAAATCACCGGCACAAGGCCTGCTGGGCGTAAAAGCCCGAGTCGTGTCAATACAGTTAAACATTCCCAACAATTCCAATCACTTACTCAACATAATTCATCAACCAAATATGTCAATATACATTCGGCCATAAGGTAAATGGATACTAAAATTTATCAAATTTTTATTTCATATTCCTTTCGAATATCTAATCAAACATACTTAATCACTTCACATATAACAAAACAATTTCAAATTCACTACCATAATTCACATTCGGCAATTTCCACATTTCTATCCTAAAAATGTAAAATTTCAACTTTTAATAGATTCGAAATTAGTCCCTTGACATGTATTAACTTAAGGACTTACCTCGGTTGTCGATAGTCCGTGCGAATCGGCTATTCGAGAACCTTCGTCTTTCCCCGGTCTAATTCCGTTTTTCTTTGCTCTTGATCTAAAACACATTAAAATTTAGCTCATTTAATTGCATTTCATCTCAATTTAGTCCCGAAACACACAAATGGGCAATTTACATTTTGCCCCTAATGTTTTCCATTTTTACAATTTGGTCCAATTTACACAAAACTCAAAATATGCAAAATTTCCTAACACTATAGCTAGGCCGAACCTTCCCCATAGCCATGGGTGTCCATGCATTTCATCTATTTGACATTTTAATCCTTCAAAATTTTATTCTTTTCAATTTAGCCCTATATACTCAAAATCACCAAAAACTCCAATACAAAACTTGTAAATCTTTAACATACATTTAATCTAAGACCATCAATCATCAAAACTATCCAAGCATGTTAATGGCCGAATCCTATATACATAGTATTTTCAAAAATGTAGACATGGGTCGGGTAATACACGAAGCAACGATCTCAAAACGTAAAAATTATCAAAAACCGAAAACCGACCATACCTTAATCAAGCTTCTTATCTAGCTGAAAATCAAGCTTCAACCATGGAGTTTCTAGCTCCTACATTCGGCCAAGGAAGAAGAACAAGGTATGTTCTCTTTCTTCCCACTTATTTTCATTATTTAATGTTATATTAACACATATAATTTACCTTATTTACTAATATATTAACATAACATATAATAGGCTAAAATAACATATAATTTGAAATTAGAAAGGCCCATTGCCGTTTCCCTTGTTGTACATGGGCTAATTGCCCTTTTAGTACACCCACTTAAAAAAACACAATCAAATTAGTACCTTACTCTCTAGCATACAACTTTTACGCTTTTTTCGATTAAATCCTTTTTATCAAATTAAGCACTTAAACGATAAAATTTTTCTACGAAACTTTCACACATTTTCATTCACATATAATAGACATGAAATAAATTATTAGAACATTTCTCGGGCTCGGATTCGTGGTCCCGAAACCACCGTTCTGATTTGGGTCAAATTTGGTCTGTTACACATGGTGAGGGCATCTTCTCAATAGATCCTTGTATCTGTCCCATGCATCGTAAAGTGTTTCTAAATCAATCTGCACAAAAGAAGAGATATCATTCCTTAACTTAGCCGTTTTAGCCGGCGAAAAATATTTAAGTAAAAATTTTTCGGTCATTTGTTCCCATGTAGTGATTGACCCTCGTGGTAACGAGTTCAACCACTGTTTAGATTTGTTCCTTAACGAGAAGGGAAACAACCGAAGGCGAATGGCATCATCAGAAATGCCATTAATCTTGAAAGTGTCACAAAATTCTAGAAAATTTGCCAAGTGATTATTTGGATCCTCATTCTGCAAACCATCAAACTGAACAAACTACTGAATCATCTAAATAGTGTTAGGTTTCAGTTCAAAATTATTTGCAGCAACAGCAGGTCTAACAATACTTGATTCTATTCCTGTTAAAGTAGGCTTAGCATAATCATACATAGTACGAGGAGTAGGATTTTGATTCACCAAATTTGCGGCAACCATAAGAGGTAGCGGATTATTATCAGCCATCTCCTCGGTAATATTAGTATCGTCCTCTTGCTCTTCCTCTATATACTGTAGACTTTGTCTTATCTCCCTATGATTTCTGCGAGCGGTACCTTCTATATCACTATAAAAAAGCAATGGTCTTGACAGGTTTCTTCTAGTCATAAATAAAAAATACCTAAAAATAAAAAATAATTTGCAATAAAAAATGGCTAAAGTAATAAAATAAAAATAAAAAACAATTTGCAATAAAAAATGGCTAAAGTAATAAAAATTTAGTGTTCCTAATATCTTAGTCCCCAGCAACGGTGCCAAAAACTTGATGTCTCTAACTAACTATGATCACAATAAAAGCAAGCACGCCTATCGTTTAATAATATAGTTATGGTAAGACCGGAAATATTGTATCCACAAGGACCAAGAGTACTAGTATTACTATCTTCTTATTATCTAGCCTAAGAATTGGAGTGATTTCTTTTAAACTAAAACTAGTTAAGAGCACGACAGAGAATGAATTGGGAAAATATTTTTTTAGACAACTTTATGAAAGAGGCAATACCCAAGGAAGAATTCACCTAGACTTTACTTATTACTTTTGATTCATACGATTTATTCACTTGACTTAATCCGTAGAAATCCCTGATTTATGTTAATATCTCTTTCGAGACTAAAAACAACTGACTCTAGGTTGATTAATTGAAATCTCTTTCTAATTAAAACCCCTATTGTTGCATTAACTCGATCTATGGATTCCCTTATTAGATTTGACTCTAATCTGGCATATTTATGTCGCCCTATTTCTAGGGTTGCAATCAACTTTGCTTAATTGTGTTGATTTACTCTTAAACAGGGACTTTTGCTCCTCTAAATAAGCACATTCGACTTGAATTAATAGCCTAGATTATTAAGACAAGAATAAGAACTCACAATTAAGAATAAGAACAAGTATTTATCTTATAAATCAATTAGTAATAAGTTTCATCTAGGTATCATCCCTTTAGGTATTTAAGGGATTTAGTTCATACTGATAGAGGGAAACATCTTAAAATAAGGAAAACTACAAAACATAAGAAAACCCAAAAACTTCAAGAGAAATTGATAGGAGATTTTCAGTCTTGATGGTGATCCTTCTTCCAAGCTGCTCTCGATGGCTGTTTTCGAGCGTTTTCTGCTTCCTACTCTGTATGTCCCTTTAGGTCCTCCCCTGGGGTGTTTATATAGGCTTTGGAATGTCTTTTTTGGCCTACGAGTAGCCTTTTCCGAATAGAATTAGACTTGGTTTCGGCAGGGACACGCCCGTGTGTGGTAACCTAGGCCATGCTCGATTCTGCTCGTCATACACGGCTGTGTGGTCTGTCCGTGTACGATAGTCCAGGTCGTGGGATTTCTGAGGTAGGCCCATTTTGCCCTTTTTTGGCCCGTTTTTCGTTCTTTTCGACTCCCTAAGCTCTTCTGAGAATAAAACATGAAATTAAGGGATTAGGAGCATCGAATTCATCAAATCTAATAAAAAATTCATCCAAAAATAAGCCAAGCATGGGGTCAAAATATGTATAAATTATGGTTTATCAACCATGCTATTCTCCTTAGTCTCATACAAGCCCATATATTTTATTTATTTTACATTTTAGTCCCTCAAAATATTATGTTCACAATTTAGTCCAAATTACTCAATTTCACCAAAAACTCAAAGACGAACTATGTTAATCTATCACATATCTTTCATAGTTCATCTTCAAACATCACAAAACTCATGTGTTCATCAATGCATTATTTCAAAATCATCATCAATTCACAAAATTGAAGCATGGATTTTGAAGAACACAAAGCAACGATTACAAACACGTAGAAATTATCAAAAACCGAGCTTGAAACACACCTCAATTAAAATCAACAATGGTCGAACCCTAGATGGCTTTTTCTCTTTTATTTTCTTTCAAAATTTAGCAAGGAAGATGATAATGGAGCTTATTTTCTTATTTGTTTTATTTAATCATACATTAATAACCTATTTACAAGTTTAGCCTTAATGAAACAACATTTAAATTCCACTAACTTATGCATTTTTGTCCATCCATTTATCACATGGAATAATAACAACATAAGGACTCATATTTTAATAAGCCATGCCAAATTAACACTTTAACAATCAGCACACAGCTTTTGCATTTTTTGCGATTAAGTCATTTTTTTTAATTCGGCACACAATCAATAAAATTTTCACACAGAACTTTCACATATGCTCAATCACATATTATGAACACCAAAAATAATATTAAAATATTTTTCGACCTCGAGTTTGTGGTCTCGAAACCACTATTCCGACCAGGGTCTAAACCGGGCTGTTACAGCTTCATTCTTGATTTTCTTTGGTTCTTTTTCTCTCTCTTTTAGGTTGTTCTTGGATTTCTTTCTCTTTATCATGCCATTAGTGTTACTTTAAATAGAGAAATACAAGTTGGGTTTTCTCTATGATGATGTGTTTTTTGATTCTTTGCGGTGAGTTAGAGAATGCAATTTAGTTATTTTATTTTATTTTGTATCATGTATAACCAAGACAAATAAGAAATGGGTTTTCTTGATTTTATCCATATCAGATTGTTTTCAATTGATTCCATGTTATAGTTTTAAAAATGCTTCGTTCTTTGCTTTGGAGGGCCTGTGTGTAAATTATGTGTAATGTTATTGTGTTTACTTTTACTGGCAAAGAATATCAAATTGGTGAATTTGTGAAGCACTTTAACTAGAAGCAAGGAAGGTTTGATGTTCAACCTCCTTAGTTCAATCTCTTTCATTTTTGTTATGTTCTCCATTATTTTGTTATGTGCCACGATGTAGGGTGTTGAATGACATAAGGTGTATAATTATTGTGGAGAAGGTTATAATAATTGTTTAGATTCAATGGCTATTTAGTGAATTGCTTACAAAGTACAATAACTAAAAGAGCAAAATCATTGCAGGAAATAACTTTGGACTACACAACCTAACAAGGAAAGAAAACAAAATGAAATCGTACAAGAATTCTGCGAAGGCAATTTTTCTCATATTGGGGCCTGAATTTTTTTAACCTAAGTTAAACCCTAAACTAGACAATTATTTCCACATTGGGATGTAAACTTTTCTTTTATCCAAGTTAGGCCTTGAACTTGGCAAATATTTCCTCATTGGGAGTTCACCTTTTTTTTTTATCCAAGTTAAATCTTGAAAACCTTAAAGTTCAAGCCTTAATGTGGGAACAAATGGCAAGTTTAGGCCCCAATGTGAAACAATTGCCAAGTTTAGAGCCTAATTTGGACCAAAATAAATTTCAAACCCCAATGTGAAAAAAGTTGTCAAGTCCAAGCCCTAATGTGAAAACAATTATTGAGTTTAGGACCTAACTTGGACAAAAAAAAGTTCAAATCTTAATGTTAAAAAAGTTGTCAAGTTTAGATCCTAAATAGTGATTTAAACCCCCAAAAAAAAAATCCAAGTGAAATGATTTTCAACAACCAAGTCTTAAATCTTCTCATCATTGCTTTTAACATGTGGATTAATCCTCTATTGACTCTCTCCATGGTCTAAAACACAACAGGCATTCTTTAGACCTGGTTGAAATAAAGATATTAATGCAGCTAACTATCTTCCCAGAAATGGATAGAACAACAATACAATATCACGACAGAAACATATTACCACCAATAAACCATGTTACCTATATTCCTTACGAGATTCAGTTAGGCATAAAAGGATGAACCGTGAAGAGTTCTCGACACTACAGAGATTAAGTGCTTAAAAATAATGCTTGCATTGAAAACCAAAGATTTGATGGATGTTTTCAAAACTAATTAGTTTGGAAACTCTTGGAACCAAGATGAAGTAGTTACAACTTTAATTAGAAGGAACCTATTGATCTTCAAGGTAAGATTCCTTCCCTGTCTTTAAGACATCAGATTAATTTTACAAAAATTCATTCAAAGAAAAAGCACAAGAAATTCGTCGACAACAGGGTTCGAACCTGCGCGGGCAGTGCCCAACAGATTTCAAATCTGTCTCCTTAACCACTCGGACATATAGACATCGTACTGTTAAATTACTCTAGATTAAATATTATCGGTTTCAACCAAAGCTTGGAGGGAGGAGACTACCTAATTGCCAAATAAAAATCATCATTTCATAGCGTACCCAGCTTCATATACATTCAAGGGGACATCACTAGATGACCTAATTCAACTCCATCCATAAACAAAGGTTACTGATTGCTGTTATAATTCTTTTTTTTTTTCTTGGTCTTTTCCTTTAGCTGAAAGCATAATTATCTGAGTTACTAGCATAAGTAGTTCATTCGAATGTTGTGAAAACTTTTGAAGCATATGAAGAAAGAATTAACTATACTTGTTGTCAGTCATGATCTCTAGTAAGTTTTAGCTTTTGGTTTCTCATTCTAGTTTACTTTTATCGGAATGTTATAGTAAGTGTACAATATATAGCTTATGTTGTCTTAATAGGGTAAAAAATAATTGAGTAAAGCCCTCATCTCTTTATTCAATTTCAATGTTATCTTTTATAATAAATGACTTGTAAAATCAACCAGTCCAAGGTGATATATGTTGTACCTAAACCGTTTTATGCTCTTAGTGCCTTCTAAAGTAAGTTTTGTTGTTGATGGGGTAAATTGCCTGAGGCCAATAATTTTCATGTTGGGGATGGATTTGTTTTTGGTTTTCAAGTTGGGTTTGAAAATTCGCAGTTCCATGTAGTATTGGAAGATTGGTATAGAGTTTGGTGGCATCATCATGTTTGTCGGTGTGAAAGGCTAGGATGATGATTGGAGGTGCTTCGCATAAAGTGTCGAAAGTCACTAGTGAAAGTTCTAGTGTGTTAACGGGGATTCTCTGAAGAATTTGAGTGAATTATTGATGTGCGTGAAGAAGTCTAGCCTTCTCTGCTAGTGGGGAAGTCCTTAGATAGGAGTGAGAGCTGGACATCAACCCCACTTAGTAGATGCCTACTTTTGTAAAGTTGATGGTATAATAATAGAGTGTCTTATTAAGATGTGATTGGACCATTATGCAAATAGTCGATGATGAAATTGCGAAAGTTTTATTATGCATGTTGGGATGTGATTAATGTGATGAATGAATCTAGATATGACTTTGTGATAATCCTTATGCCAACAAGTCGTTTAGTAAAAGGGATTGACTTACAAAATACCTAGGCATGTATAATAAAGATTATATTTTCTCTACTGTAACATTAAAATTTTATCTAAAGGCAAGCTAAAATATATACAGCATAAAACGCCAAAAATAAAAAAATTTAAGAAAATAAACAAATCCGTGCATGATGTGGTCCATAATTCCCCCGTCATATGCTTTGCAATATATAATGCATTGTAGTTTTAACTTGAAAAAGAGCATTTTGTTGGATTTCGCTTCTCCTGATTCCAACTCTTCATTCCTGCACTCTCCGAAATTGGCTCTTATTAAAACTAGTTCTCCAAATTTTGAAAGTTAGATGTATTACCAAATCCATTCTATAATTCATCTTCTGCTTCAACATTAGAGATTCCCCAAGAAATAAAGTTTTCTTTCCACTCCATTTTTACAGGAATTAAAGCAATTAGATTCCCCATAGTGCAATTTTGGATTGTCAAGTATTGGTGGGAAATTTTTTGTTAAATTCTGCTATTAGTCTCTGTACTTTACGAAAGTTGTAGGTTTATTCTTTGTACTTTTTTTTTGATCAATTTTAGCCCTTATACTTTACGAATTAGTAAATTTTAGTCTTGGCCCAAACAGTAACAACTAAATTTATTTGGTTAAATTCAATTACTAATCCTATATTATGTGTGCAGTTCTTGATTTAGTTCATTTTCTCCAATTGGATCATTCTAAGTCCCTTTTTTTTTGAAAATTTGAAATTTCAGTTTTAATGTAAATGGTAGTCGATAATCCATTAATTAGATTATTAGTGAGTAATATGTAGAAATAATAAGCTGACATGACATGACACGTAGGATAATATGTTTGGCACACCAGATTTTGAAAATAAAAGAACTTTACTTAATGAATTTAACAATCATTGTTTGGTGAGGACTGAAATTTTTAAATTTGGAAAGTATAGGGACTAAAAATGATCAAATAAAAATATTGGGATTAAATTCACAACATTTGCTAAGTACAGGGACTAATAAAAAGATTTAAGTACATGTACATCATTAAATATTTTTCTAAGATACCAACAAGTGTTGAGTACAATAGTAAGATACATTATACTCACAATAAACATCTGTAAAAATAATATTATTGGAAAGGACAGCCAAACGTAAATCATGAAATGGGATTGAAATTATATTATGGCAACTAGGGGTAAGATTTCGGTCGAGTTGAGTCGAATCAAGTCAAAAGATTTCGAGTTAGTCGAGTTGACGAATCCTATTTTAGCAACTGAACTCAATTTGAATTTTTTTCAAATTGGATCTAATCGAGTCAAAAAATTTCGAGTCAAGTCGAGTCGAGTTAACGAATCCTATTATTTATACTCAATGTTGCGTTTACATGAACCGTTAACTAATAAATGAAGTATAAAATTATTTAACTACATAAACAATATAATGGTTTTGCCTTTTAACTTAATGAGTAAATATTTATCAAAATAACGTAGTTTTGCCTTTTAACTTAATGGTTTTGACTTTTAACTTTAGAAAAGGTAAACATTTATCAAAATGGCGTAGTTTTGCCTTTTCTTATTCGGATTTTAGGATAACTCGAATTGTGTAATTCATATTCGAGTTAAACCAAAAAACATAATTTTTTTATTCGAGTTGATCCAAATAACTTGATTAACTCAAATAACTCGAATCGAGTTTTTTGAATCGAATCAGATTTTACTCACCCCTAATAGCAACTTGAATAACATTGGAATTGTTTCTTTTATTGACGAATTTACCCATTTTGTCTATATGCTAATTTATGAAGTTGGATATTTTGAGGAAGAGGCCAAGCAGCTTGATATTTTATTTTGAAGGTAAGGAGACCTAATATAAAAACTGAAAATTATACAAGCCCTTAAAATAAATATTATTACACCCTTATATTCATTTTTAAAGATTTGTAGATTTTCAAATTAACTGTTTGGAATATGTGAATTTAGATTTTATCTATTGTAATAATAATTTATTTGAGTTTCAATATAATACATATTTGTAAATTATAAAAAAAAGCATGAATTTTCAAATTTATTACTAGATAGACAATCAATAAATTCAGAAATAATTATGAATGTTGTTTCCACTTAATTTATATTATTTTTAAATCCAAATCTAAACTCTAAAATGTTACTTTTTCTATGTAATTATATCATTTACATAAAACAAAAATAACATTTCCATTAATGGAGATGACGAAAATAAAAACAATGATTACTATAATTATAAAAAAATTTATAATTCAGTGATTAAAACAAAAATAGATCATTTATTCTAATTATATAATTTACCTTCTTTTTCTTTTTTTTTCTTTCACAATAATTATGGTGTTCAATAATGTTATCAGAAAAGTCCAAAAGATGCTGTCAATGTCCATCTATCAATTCACTGTATATGATTTTAACAAGAATGTGCTATATAAATCCAAATTAGAAGCCAATGTTCTTTGGCCATGTATTTATTTTAGTTTCTTCTCTTCTCTTTTCTTGAAAAAACAAAACTCCTCAACTGCATCGGGACGAAGTTAGGACGAAAAATGCAGGGTGAATTACTCAAAAACACCGTTTTTTATAAAACTTATTAGGTCAATTTTTCAAAATTTATTAGATTAGATGGATTTTGTCGAAAGAAGAGGAAAACGTGTCTAGTAAAACGTGTTTTCAACAAATTTGGCAGGAAAATACTTCCAACTAGATACGTTTTCGTCCTCACTCAACAAAGTGCGTCCAGCTAATCTCTCCCTATGGCTTTTTTTAGTGATTTTTTTTTGGATTTTGTAGGGTTAAGGTTTTAGGTTCTTTTAAGGGTTTTTATTTAGGGTTTTTAAAGTTTAAGGTATAAGGTTTTTGTTTTAAGTCCCCAAAATTATTATTTTAGGAAAATTATTATTTTTTAACATTTTTATATATTTTTTAGAATTTTTTATAATATTTATATATTTTTTTAAAAAATATAAATTTTAGAATTGTTATAAATATTTTGAGTTTTAAAAATAATATTATTTTTAAAAATTTGAAATTATTCTAAATTTTTTGTCATTATTTTATCACCAATTTAGTAATTTTCAAAATTGACAATATAAAATAATATAAAAATATAAAAATAATTCACACGTGCTTTTTAGTAATTTTATGTTTTTATATATTTTTACAAACTATAAATTTTTATATATTTACAAATTATATATTACAGTTTTTATATATTTTCAAAGGCCTTTTTACATATTTTTAATTGCATATATATATAATTTTTATTATAAATTTATAAATTCATATTTTATATATTTTTCAAAAATAATAACTTTAAAAAATAGAATAATTTAAAATATGTAAAATTACTAAAAACACATATTTTATACATAACAAGTGATTGTCTAGATTTAGATGTATCTAGACAATTATATATTAAAGTTCGTTCTTGATGTAAAAAGATTCTATATAGTTTTAAAGATTTTTTTATTTATGTGCGTCATATAGCATGTTAAAAGATTGTCATGTTCATCGCTTAATTAATTATCAGTGTGAAATTAACATAAACTAATGATATTAATACATAAGTACTAAGAGAATATAAATTGAGATCAGTAGCAAATAAGAATAAATAATTCAAGTCTAGGGGCAAAATATACATTAACCCAAAGTTTCATTACATCCAAAAATAAATAAATGAAAAATAAGAATATCTTATCTTATGGGTTGTGCCATCTCTCATTCTCGCATCTGATCCCCATCCTGTCTCCAAATTTTTTTCTCTTCCTTCGTTTCCTTCTATCTTTCCTTTTTCTCGCTTCTTCTTTTGCTCCCCCTTCCTCACTTCATTTAGATCTTCAAAAGAGAAAAGAACCCTTCAAATTTCGAAGATTCTCGTGATTCTCGACAAACTCGCTGTGATCGCTCTCAAAACAGATCTTTGATCCTTGATCTGTATAGTTGTTGTGCCTGTCTCGGAAACCTTTTCTGGTGTAATTTTTTAATCTATTGATTTTACTTTAATTGATGCTTTAATTTTAATGACTTCAACTTGTTTTTGGATTATAGGATCATCACTTCAACTTGTTTTTGGATTATAGGATCATCCACCGTCTTTAATATTATAAATATTATTGATTTTTTTTTTAGTTTCTAAATTGGGAGTTCAATTGAAGGAACGTAACAAAAAAATAAACTGTAAATTTCCTTTTTAATATCTTCTCGTGAGGATATTACAATTTATGATGTTCACTTGTTTGTCTTTATTGGGGGTAGGTGGTGAAAGAGGAAAGATGGTTTCGTTGCAGGGACCGGTGATTTGCCCAGCCGTTCGGAGCAAACAATTTGGGGTTTACATGCCACCGGCGAACGGGCCTTTCCCGAGGGCAAAATTGTATAGAAGTGATATATGGGGATATCGAGGGATAACTGATGGAAAGAATAAGGCGCGTGCTATTTTTCGTCAACTCAAATTACGTAAGTGCAGGACCACGGTGCAGTGTACTTTCAGTTCATCTTCTGATGGGAATGGAAGCATGGCCGAGAATTTCAACGAAAATGATGAAGACTATGTAAATTCCAGTGTGCTTGAAGCTGGTATATGGATGCTCATTCAGCAACTACTATTTTTATTGTTGATGCCTTTAAAGTCTATAATTGTTGGATATATGGGCGATAAACTTTTGTGTTTCATAATTGCTTTATATAGTTGAGGTGAGGAGTGGAGCTGATGGATTCATGATTAAAATGAGGGATGGTAGGCATTTAAGATGCGTCCATAACAATCCTCAAGGTGGGCATCTGCCGGATTATGCACCACACCCTGCCATCGTTCTGAAGATGGAAGATGGGACCGGTCTTCTTCTCCCAATTATTGTTTGTATGTGATCTTACATGATTCCAATCATTTGGCTCCATATGTTACTTTCTCGATTCATATTTAACTTGAATTGTGGTTTTAATTGCAGTGGAGATGCCAAGTGTGTTGCTCATGGCAGCAGTGCGCAATGTCCAAATTGTATGTTATTGTTTTCTCTTCCCAATTCAGTCAGGGCTTTTTCTTTTTCTTTTTTTATTTTTGGCCATTTTCTATATATTGAATCTGGAGTTTGGACTTCTTCATTGCGTGCTTTTGTATCAAATGCTAATGCCAATGATGTTTTTGCCATTGACTCCAGGCTAGACCTACCATGTATCAAGTAGTGAAGGACATGATTGACAAGATGGGCTACACGGTATGATTCCTTCTCTTTTCGAGTTCTTGTCTCTTGATATCTTATTTCATATTGCCACTATGATTACCAGAGGATGCCATCTTATTTTTCAACATGTCTTTAATCCTTTTATATCTGGGTTCTGAATTTGTGATATCTATCTTGTTGTTCTCAGGTAAAGCTTGTTAGAGTTACTAAAAGAGTGCATGAGGCCTATTTTGCTCAGTTGTACCTCACAAAGGTATGTATCTACTTCAAATGGGACTTCTATTCATTCCTTTCCATTTTGAGTGCATTTGTCTGACTTGTTACTCTGGGATATTCTTGTAGACTAGACTTGACTGACCATGTGGATGTCCTAACAGGTAGGTGATGAGTCAAAGTCTGTCATTTTTGACCTCAGGCCTTCTGATGCCATCAACATTGCGGTGAGATGCAAGGTACCCTTTATGTGTAATTCTCAAGTTTTATTAATTTGTTTACCAAATGGTTGTTGGAGCATTTGATGGTGGCAGTAGAGTATCTCGAATGTAACTGTTTTAGAATTGCATCTACCAGGTTCTTCAAGTACTACATATATCATGAGGAGGTCTTAGGTGGATGCTTTAATAATCCTTGTTGAAGCATATTAAATTATTTAATAAGTGATTGTTTTGACTTCATGCTTTAAAATCTTTGGTAGATAGTATTTTCTAACAGCTAAACATGTATAAATGATTCATAATGCTGATCAATAATTTCAAAGACTCTGTGTTGATCAGAAAGAATACTGAAGATATGGTTTTGGATTCTTTCGCATGTCTATGCCAGTTCAATGATTGAGGTCCAAGGATCTCTCAAAGTATGTTACCTTCTCATTGTTGATTGATATGATGGCAGAAATGCTGTATCCTTTATAGAGAAGCATTCTTGTTGCTAACTACACTTTTGCAATGACCTCATATTGGTTCTATCTTTCTTTTTGGTTTTCTTGGTCACCTAAACTAGATTGTTTAGTGAGATATGGTTTAAACATAAATTGTCACATATCTATTTTTTGTGTTCCATTTCTAGGTTGATTAAATTAAGATATGCTCTAAACATAAAATTCATGTACCTAATTTTCTGGTACTTTCTGGGATAAATTAATTCCTAGTTGAATGTGGAAAATTTTCAGCAAATATGACATTGGAAACCTATTGATACACTGTGCAGGTATCCATACAAGTGAACAAGTACTTGGCATACAGTGATGGGATGCGAGTGATTGAATCAGGGAAACTATCAATGCAGTCTCCAGCTTCAAATGGGATATTATTCACTGAACTGGACCGGTTAGTCTTGAAACCTCTTTTGGAGATAGTATTTGCTTTCTTGATTGAATTTGACATGTTAACACTTGCACGAGATTCTTAATCTAAATGCCAAATGCTTTGACTTATGGTTTCAGGCCAAGTGGTCAGCATTGTCTTGATACAGAGGAATTTAATATGGTCTGCAAATTAAATGAGGCTATCAATCAGGAACGCTACAAGGATGCTGGTACTCTTCCTCTCACTCTCATCATCCAATAACCCCTGACTTAGAGTTGAGTTTTTTTTCCAATTTTTATGGAAAAAAAAAGAGCCAAGTTCTTTTAGGTTGCTTGTCTCACTGAGAATATCCTTGATTCGGAGATTGTTTTGATGAACTGCTTTTAACGATGACAGCAGGTTGCATATTTGCAATTTTTGTTAATTTTGAATATGAATCTGAATCTGTAAATTTGATTTAAAATCCGGATTCATTTATTATTCACATTAAATCCGAGTATTACTATTTGAATTTGAATTCATTAAATAATATGCCAGATATTCACTTTTAGTAAGGTCAAAAATAATTTTTAAATAAAAACTTTGAGGAGTAAAGTGAATGATGGATTGGAATTTTGGATATCCAAATCCAAATCTATTGATGCAAAAGTAAAGCGGATTCAGGAGAAGGATATCCAAGTCCAAATTTGTTATTAGTAAAAGTAGAATGGATTCAGATAATGGATTATTAAGGGTTAATATTCACACCCATCCTAAATGTATTGTGTATAGTAATTAGAATATTCGAATGTACATTATCGGAATCCAGTAAAAGCAATTTGGATATTCACCAATATCTGAATATAGATTACTATAGGCTGTAGCTTTTGTCTTCTATCCTAAGAGTAACTCTCTATATCTATTTTAGTTGCGAACCAAGACAAAGTAAATGTATTTGTTGGCTGGATTTTAATTATGTCAGGGCCAGATCTTAAGATAGTTGGATATCTATGAAGAGATGTGTAGTGAACTATAATTGACCTTTCTCATCTGTTTTTTTCCCGCATGATTTAATTTCTCCTGTTAATATCTTAATGATCCTAGTCTGATGCCCCCTGACAGCTGACTTGAGAGACAAACTTCGTAAATTCCGGGCTCAAAGGAAGCTGAGGAAATATACATAACAGGTGATATACTAAACCCAAATTTGAGTGAATCCTGAAGGTCTAATGGAGTTCCATAGTGGTCTCAGGCTCCCCTTTTCTCCTTTTCTGATTTTTGACTTGGAGCAGCAGTGAATTGACAGTAAACAAGTTTTTTTTTTTTTTTTTTTTTTTTTTTTTTTTTTGTCTCAGTTGTCCCTGGTGACTTCAATTGTAAATAGGAATTATTATTGGAAGCTGATAAACTGGATGGTGGCTGGCTACGTAGAGCAGCAATCAGTTTTCTTAATCTTCTGCCAAAGATGCATGTATGTATGTAACTATAACTGAAATCTGTGAATATATATATATATATGTACAGTACAGATGCAGTTTAAAATTGGTGATGTACTATCTTATATGTTTCAGCACGTTGATTTATGCTTATCATTTTATCATTTGGGACTGAATTTGCATATTCGTGTTTCTGTTTGTTTTTGGGGGGTAAATTAGTTTATGTATAAAATATTATATATTTATATAAATTTTAAGACATTATAGTGTAATTTTACATCATGTTAAAAATGATAAGGTTTCCTAATTTACTATTTTTCTTACAACCAAAAACCAGGATTTTGGGTGGTCATCTGGATCTGGTCATGGTGGATTTCTGTTCAATAAATTTTTATAGCGATTTTCTGATAATTAGAAATATGTCGTAGCTAAAATGTAAGGTGAAGAGCCATCACATCAGTAGAAAATGAAATTCTTTAATAGGATTAATATCACCCATTGAAATTTCACAGGTTTAAAGTCTATATGAAAAAAAAGAAAAAAAATTAAATTAAATTAAAAAAACATAAATGTTAAATCATGTGATATTAGTTCTACTTAAAATTAAAATTTATGTTTAATTATTTGAATAATATTTTAAAAAATAAAAGAAGATAGTTGATGTTCATATAAACGGAAGGATATGGTTGAAAGGATAGAATTTTTGAAAATTCTAGTGTATATTTTATTTACCATGAAAACATAAATGGTATTGTAAAAAAAAATAGTTTCCTGGGATTCCACTATTCTTTGGATTATCTTTAAAATTATTTTTTTACGAGTAACTTGTAAAAAGAAATTAGAAATATAAAAATATTTAGATTTGTCTACATCTTTTTCTGTTGAAAATAGTGAAAGTACAACATGTGACTTTTATATTTTACCTTTTTTTTTATAGAAAGAATAGAACTCATTGTGTAAGGATATTCGTAGTTCGGTTAAAATTAAATTAATTAATCGAATTGATTTGATGCGGTTAATCGGTTGGTAGGTGAATTTAGTTTAGTCGGAAGTCTATTAATAATTTTTTAAAATTTTGGTTATTAGTTAATTTGATTTGAAATAAGGAATTAATTGAAATAAATAATATATATTATATATAATATATATTTTATGTTAGTGAAATATTAATTTTTATATTAACCGGAATAATAATATATAATACATAATATATTTTTTATATGTTTTATACTTATTTTGATCAAAAGACAAAAACATATAAATTTCGGTTAATTTAGTTAATTGATTGAATTAATCGAAATATTTCGATTTGATTAATGGTTAAAACTTTTTACATTTTTAGTAATTCGATTATTAGTAATTTTGTTTGGTTAATAATTGAACTGCTGATTGAATACACCTATTAAATGTTGAGTTTAATATAGAGAATATTTTCGGAAACTTTGAAAGGAAAAATAATATTTTAAAATTAAATGATAAGTTAGATGTTATTATCATGTGGAATCGGACTTCACATTTAAAAAAAAAAAAGAAAAATTCTTAAAGCTGAAAAAGTATCATGGTAAGAGGAAAGTATTGCTATCTGTAATCACCATGTTTGACATAGGTGGTTAAGAAACTGGTTTATATTTTAAAATAATCTGAAAAATAAACTGGAATTTTAAATAATTTATTCTAAATATATTTGCCCTTTGAAATTTAAAAGCAGGGGATAAAAAATTCAAGGCGCCGACAGAAACTCGTTACAAGTCAGCGAACTCCCGCCAAGGATATCAACAGACGACAGCTGTGTAATTAAGCCACCTGTCGATTTTTCAAAAGCGGGACCCACCCTTCCCACGTTTTCAAGCAATCGATAACGGGCCCCAGTGTCCCTACACCCTATCCCTTCTCCCCTCTCCTCTGCGTTTCATATCCGCTCGTCTGTCGTTTGCTTCGTTCATAACTAAATGAATTCATCTACTCATTACAATTTTGCTTTTACGCTTTGCCATGTGTGTCTAAAGCTTCAGCTGCCACCTTAATTCCGAAGATCTAGCTCTTTGAACTACCCTTTCTTTTAGATCCCAATAGTAGTCTTTAATTCTTTGTTACTCTCATTCATCCTTCAAGCATGTCCGGTCCTCTAGATCGTTTCGCTAGGCCCTGTATGTGAATTTCTTTATTGTTTTTGTATTTCCTATTTTACTAATAACTTGATGGTCGTGAGCACCGTTTTTGTTTTTATCACTTATGAATTCTAATTAATGCCTCAATCGTCGGTTCATAATTTTTTACTTATTAGTTTTCCTGATTGATACTTGCTGTTACTTTTGTTTAAGTCCGTTATAAGTGGAATTAATATTTCAGGAAGTGCCCTTTTAAATTCATCTTGATTCCATCGTGGATGAACTTCTTTTTCGATCATGTATGTAGGTTTTGAAGGTAATAATGATGAAAGAAAAGATAGGAAATCGGATTTCGAAATCTCGGAAGATGATAAGAAGACTAGAATTGGGAATCTTAAGAAGAAAGCAATGAAGGCGTCGAGTAAATTCAGGCGTTCTCTTAAGAAGAAAAGTAGTAGGAGGAAAAGTGATCTATCTGTTTCAATTAAGGATGTCCGAGATATCGAGGAGTTGCAGGCTGTTGAAGCTTTCCGTCAGGCATTAATCGCTGACCAGTTGCTTCCTTCAAGACATGATGATTATCATATGCTACTCAGGTAGGCTGCGATTTTCGCACTGTATAATTAGTGATGCTAGATTGATTTAGTTTACTCTGTGCTTAAGAAAAATTCTCTCTCTCAATCGGTGTTTTCATGCAGATTCTTAAAAGCAAGGAAGTTCGATATTGAAAAAGCAAAGCACATGTGGGACAATATGCTTCAATGGAGGAAGGACTTTGGAACTGATATTATTTTGGAGGTGATCTCATCTTATTGCAGGAATACTCAATCATTTATGGGATTTTTGTTAATTACTGCATTCAATAGTTGATTCTAAGTCTTGAGGACATAGGCACATATCTAAATTTGTTTTTTTTCCCTACTTGTTTATTCACTTTTCCTCTGGTTTCATATGGAGCAATGCTGTCTCTAAAAATATTTGATATTATGATTTAATCAGGATTTTGATTTTAATGAGTTGGATGAAGTGTTGAAGTACTACCCTCAAGGTTATCATGGGGTGGATAAGGAAGGAAGACCTGTTTACATAGAATTGATAGGAAAAGTTGTACCTGATAAGCTCATGCGAGTTACAACTTTAGAACGTTATGTAAGATACCATGTGCAGGAATTCGAGAAGTGTTTTGCAACTAAGTTTCCGGCTTGCTCCATTGCTGCAAAGAGACACATAGATTCCAATACAACTATTTTGGATGTTCAAGGCATGGTATGTTTTGATGCTGTATTTTAGATTTTGTAGTCTTCCCTGGCATCATTTTATGTCTACCTTGTAAAAGTTTATTGCATTTACATATTGCTCATCCCCAGTCATTTTTTCTTGTAGGGTCTTAAAAACGTCAGCAAGTCTGCACAAGATCTTGTTAGGTGTCTGCAGAAGATTGATGGTGATAACTATCCTGAGGTAGGTAGATTGTCTCGGTTTCTAATGTGCTCAGATGTGTTATGAAAAATGGCTCGTTGTTTCAGCACTGACAGAAATCTGTCAGGGACCAAAATCAAGGTTATCCCTTTTAATTATCTTCTCTCTGCAGACTCTTTGCCGAATGTTTATCATCAATGCTGGTTCTGGTTTTAAGATGGCCTGGAAAGCTGTCAAATCTTGTCTTGATTCCAAAACAGCTAGTAAGATTAATGTAAGTTCAGTATTTTCTATGGTTTGGCTTTTTAATTTTCGTTGAGGTTTCTACTCTTCTCAGTCAACTGAATTTACCTCATTTCCAAAAATTCTCTCAGGTTCTTGGTAGCAACTACCAGAGTAAGTTGCTTGAAATTATTGATGCAAGGTAACTAAATTTGTTTGTTGCATATATGTTGGTTAGTTCACATTCAATTGTATTGTCAACTAAAGTTCTTGATGTCAATTAAATTTAGTGAGTTACCGCAGTTTCTGGGAGGTAGCTGCACCTGTGCTGATCCGGGAGGTTGTATGAGATCTGACAAAGGTCCCTGGAAAGACCCCAACATATTAAAGGTCTGATTACGCTGTGGCTAAACTTGATCTGATTGTTTGATCCCTTTCTTTCTCAGTGTTATCTCATATATGTTTTACTAATATGACTGAATGTCTTCATAAAGTTGATTGCCAATGGTGAAGCGCTATATTCCAGACAGATTGTGACAGTTTCAAACAGCGAAGGAAGGGTAATTGCCTATGATAACCCATGTTAGAGTCACTAGATTGTCTTTCACAGTGAATCTCATTTATTTATCATCCTGGGTCAGATAAAGAGTAGCGACACATCTACAGCTGAATCAGGATCTGAAGTGGAAGAAATTGTTTCTCCTATGCCAACTAAAAGCTATTTACATCCTCTATTGGCTCCTGTCAGTGAAGAGGTATGTGCTTCCAAATTGCAATGAATGATTATTGGCATAAAAGGATGTCATTTATTACATTCCAGATGTTTGAAACATCACCGAATACATGGATGGTCTTTTCGTCTATGCAAGAGTGCTTTCACTGAATAAAATAACACTTAGAATCTCATGCTATAAATTCTCAAATCTTGAACTAACTATCATGTTTGTATAGGCTAGAATGGCTGGTAAGGCGGTCTCTGCTGCTGGTTCATTGGAGTGTGATGAATATGTTCCCATGATTGACAAGGTTGTAGATTCTGAGTGTGAGATACAAGTATCATCACCTCAGAGTCCATTTACTTCTGAAGGTTAGCAATATGAGTTGTTTCTAAAATCTGTTCTTTTAATTGACCAATATGACTGGCATGTACAGAAGAAACTATTTTGCGTACTGCATGTCATCTCACTATAAATAGGTTCGTTTATTTTGGAACTTTTGCTGCAGGATCATCCTGCATTTAAATATATGCTTAAAGTCAAATTTTGTTGCCTTCTAAATGGTCTTGCAACAGTTTATTTTACGTATTCTCTTGCAAGATATACGAAGTCAACGTCAAGATTTATTGAGAACTATTCAGCACCCAAAAGAAACAGTGTTGCCAAGCATTGGACATTTCCTCACTCTCATTTAAAAGCTTTTAGCTCATCATAACAGATTTAATCACATTATGAGAACAGTGTAATCAAACCAGAGCTTGACTATTTCTTGCTATATTTTCAAAATACCCGACTTTGATAAAGTCCTTTGGCTTCAATTGCAGGGACTCCTATGGCACTGGTAGAGCATACTCCAAAAGGAATCTATGGTCATATCACTGCTCTAGTTATTTCCTTCTTGACCCTTTTTTCTCTCATCCGAACAATGGTGCTGCATCTGATGAAGAAGTCGAGTGTAAGTGATTTGACATGTAGCATTCCTGACCAGCATGTTGAATCAACATTCAAGGACGAAACTCGTCCTCCTTCACCTGCTCCAAGGTTTACAGAGGTAGACCTGGTGTCATCTGTTGTAAGAAGGCTGGGTGATCTAGAAGAGAAGGTTGAGATGCTACAGTCAAAAAGATTTGAGATGCCTCATGAGAAAGAGGAGTTGCTGAATGCTGCTGTTTGTCGTGTGGATGCATTAGAAGCAGAGCTAATTGCTACAAAAAAGGTAATTACCTCGATCCAGCTTGAGCACACTGCACAAATGATTTCTTCTATACCACCACCAGGTTGTGACTAAACTTGTAAAAACCATCAATTTCAAGCCTGTCTTTCTTGATCTGGGTCCCGGCCGGATTGTCATGCTCCTTTTATTAAATGACTCAAGCCTGGTGTAAGAGCAATGTCGATATAGCTTCTTGTTTGATTTGCATTGTTTCTTCTTTCTTGGTGATGGGAGTTTTCGATGTGTGGTACTGATTGTGGTTCTAATTATGAGCAGGCTCTCCATGAAGCTTGGATGCGGCAAGAAGAACTCCTGGCATACATAGATAGTAAAGAAGAAGCCAAGTTTCGGGTAAGTCAAAAGATATATATCAGTGCATGCGATGTGAATGATTTTAATTTGGATAGATAAATGATTGTATGTGTAATGTGTTCTATGCTTGCATGCACGCATGCATGATGCAGAAAAAGAAGTTTTGCTGGTAAGATGAGAATAAGGGTGGAGTAGCAAAAAGAAATGGCATTATATTTGGATCATCACTCCATACTTTGTATACTCATAGTCATAGAAAATGGATAACAAACTTTCTTTCTTATGGAGGTTTTGTGGATCCCTTTCCCGGTGTGATATATATATATATATATATATATATATCAGTGTCTCAAACGAAATGCAATGTGAAAATAAAAACACCAAAACATACAACACACAGTACATAAATATGCGCCTAGGTTTGTCCTGGTTATTGTTTTTGAGGTTTATTGCACAAGTTTACTGTAATATATACTCGTAGAAAATAAATACCACCTTTTCATGATTTCATATTACCTACTTACAGAATTGAGATGAAAGCGGTTAATATAATTTTTTTTATAAATTGATTGTGAATTTTTTTATTTATTGAAAATCTGTTTAGGATAATAAAACTTTTTAACTTCCCATATCTTTTTCTTATGGTTATTTTAAACTTAATACTTTTTTTTGGACGTTTTGATAAAATTTGATTCAAAATTAGAATGATTAAATACAATTTGGAAAAATATGTAGAAACAACAGTATCGACATATAGCAGAAGCAGACTTTGTTGTAAGGCTTAATACTTTATTTTGCTTGTCTTTTATATATAATCCTCAGTTTGATACTTTTAAAATTTATTGGGTCACTTTAACATTCTACTTTTCTTCCTTTATCCTATTATCTCAATCCAAATTTCTGTTAAGTATTTCCATTAAAAAGAGTTAAGTGAAGCAATGAAACGTAAACTTAAAAAGTATATAAAAAAAAAAACTCAAAACATCATTAAAATAACAAAGTTAGAAATTTCTTAAAAAAAAAAAGGGAAAAATTCATAATTTGCTTTTAAAATTATAAAAAATATATTTTAAATGATAATTACACGAAACTTCAAAAAAATTGAAAAGGAATTAAAAATTTTAAAAAACTTAAAATTCTAAAAATAATAAAATTAAGAATTTATTTTGGAATTATAAAAAAAGTAAATTTATTGAAAAGAATACATCCATAATGAATGTGGATATAGATGCATGTCCATGTTAATTTTGGGTGCATTTTTTAATTTGTTTTATATTTTTTATTATTTCAAAATAAATTTTCTGAAGTTTTGTTTTTATTAAATTATTTTAGAACTTTATTTTATTTTTAGGAATTGTTTTTGACTTTTTTTGTAATTTCAATGGAACTTTGGCTTTTGTTTTACATGCAGCAATATTTGATTGACGGATGATATTTTTTTTTAATGGAAATTATAGAAGAGGTAACAAGGCAGACGAAAAGAAACTACAAAGGTAAAAGCAAATCAAAAAAAAATTCTAAAGCATCAAATTAAGAAATTGTGTATATTTAATTCAACAATTTACCAATGCCTATAACAATACAAACGTGATTTTAATAATTGAAGCGAACAAAATGCAATTAATTTAATACGAATTAAATTTAAGTTATTTTAATTAATTTAAGAATAACAACACAATAAATATTCATAATCAAGAGAGAAATGAAAAAGAGAAGGGTGAGTGAAGTGAAGAAATGTGCGTGATGTGTGGGGATATGTTGGATGTGAAATGAGGAAGGGAAGAGAGGTATTTATAGGTGTAGATTACTGCTAAAAATAGCAAGAAATATCCACTCTCCTTTGGCCGGCCATGCTTGGTGTAAGTTTGATTAATTCAAACTTATTATTTTTAGTTTGGGGTTAAAAATAAAAGGCATGAAAAGAGGAGGGGTTTGAACGGAATTAAGAGAAATTTCAAGGGCTATTTTGTAATTAATAGAATCAGCTAAATAAGCTGATTGAGTCAACTATATGGACGATTTGGGCTGCCAAGTCCTTAATGGATCATTCTCTGCTTAACACAATTTGGGCCCCTTTTCTTCTTTAGGCTTATAATTAATTTTTAACTCAATTTATGTTGGATCAAAGTTAATTATAAAATATATTCAATACATATTTTTGGACCGTCCTTGGTTGGAAAATTAATTAGCCATATGCTTGATTCACTCGATGCAAAAATTGCCCCAACGGTTCAAGCCTCTCGAAGTGACTGTCGAGTCAGTTTTTATCCTTTGTGCAAAACTATCGAAAATAAATTAAATTTGTGTATATTTATTATAAAAATAATTAAAATTAAATATGTTTCTAATTTGTGTGCAAAGTAATTATTTTATAATTAAAGAATAATTTTCGACAAAAAATACTATGAAACTACATGAATTAAAGCTTAAAAGGTGCTGAAAAAGTCTATATATTTTTGTATTTCCACACCTCGAAACTTAATTTATTGTGTGTCCTGAGTAGTGCAAAAACTGTAAAAGAAGTTGCTTGAAATCACCTTTGAAAAATTCTTTCAGAAAATATTTCTCCCACAATTATGAGTTTAGTGTAATTACGCTCAAGAACAAGAATTTTGAAATTATGCAACTCAAGTATGCATATTGTTCGAATTATTCTCAATTATTATCATGATAGCAAGAATAGACTAAATGCTTTCTCAATAAAGATATGCTAAATTCTTACCAATTAGTTTTTATTCCTTATTTAAGACTAAACTGTAATAACTAAGTTTAACTTATGCCTTCATATGTTGAACTTAGCAATATCTCTCTACTAATGTATACAGCATAGAAATCTAAATCAATAGGTCTTTTAAATAGGTTGTAACATGGCTAGGCTAAGGGTCGGTAAAAGATAGAAAAATTTAAGCTAAAAACTCTAGACTTAGCTTGCATCGGACCTTCGAAATAAATACCTCCATATTCACCAACTCATTTTGCATTTGAGTTCACATGCTCTTTGTATATCTATTTTTTTTTCTTTTAAGTACAGATGCTCTCTTTTTTTTTCCGAGCATATATAACACAATTTATTTTAAGCATTTGATACTTTTTCTCAACTCCCCCAAACTTATTTTCAAAGAGTATTTTGGATAAACTGAGTCTTGTGTTTGAGACAATTTAGAGAAGGGATGGCAAATTATTGTAAAGGATCAAATAAAATCAAGCCATATAGTTTGAAAGTTGGGTTACAAGGGATAAATATTCATTGAGGTTGGCTTGAAAGGCTCAAATGGTCCTAACAAAAGTTTTGCCTTAGTCATTTTCAAAATTCCATGTTTCTTAGGATTTCGCCTCAAGAAATTACCGAGTCAATTTGAGAGACTTAAACTTTCATGTATGCCTAGCTCTCCTAAGGAATTAAAAATTTTATGGTACAATTTACAAACTTTATTAAGAGTATCATTTATGTCATAGTTCAGCTAACATAGCAATTATTAAGATAATAGAACTTTATTTATACTAAAGTTTAGCATAATTAACAAAAATTTAAAATTTTGCACAAAATATAACTTAATCATAATTATAAGAATAATGTACTATGAAAAAGAAAAACAATTTTAATTTTCGGTCCCCCCAACTTAAGATGAGCAATGTCCCCATTGTTAAAAACAATAGAGAGAACGAAAATATAGAAGTGAATAGATTTCGTACACCAGGTAGGACCCTAGGAAAAGGAGGTGAGTCAAGTTTGACTACTTAAATACCAAGCCTTTCCTAGGCAGATCCAATCTTAGACAGATATATATCTATTGTCACACTTCTTATTTTGCAATTTGTTCAATTTTATTGACGATTTCCACAACTTATTTTATTATGCGAGAAGTAAAAATATCCTAAAAGAACCTAAGCATAAGAACTTAAAATATCCTAAAAAATAAAATAAAATATCCCCTATTTTATTTTTTTTGCAGACCCCTCAGAATCCGACCAATCTTTTACTCCATCGTCCTTTTTTTTTTCTTAAATCGCCTTGCTCCCTCTTCAACAAGGAGTCCATGGTTCAAATATAAAGTTTGAAAATTCAGGCACAAAAACAAACAGGTCATGAAATATTTTCGAAAAAGTGCTTTTCATTGGGTCATCCCATATTTTTGAGTATCTCTAGTAAGCTTGTTGTTGCCACTGCATATGTTGCATTATATCCATCAACTTTGATAGCTCATCAGGAAGATCTGGGCAAGGCAAATGAGTTCTATATGTTGAGGTAACCATGTCAAGTTTGGTCATTGGTTTAGTTGGTTCTACCTCATCAGGAATTTCAGCTGGTTGCATTGGTTTGATTTCTGTAGGATCTTTTTCTTTTTCAGGATCCTTGCTTGATTCAGCTTGTTGCTGTAGGATAGAATTTCCTACTACTCAGAAGAGGTCCCAATTTGTGATTTTGCCTTGGCCATACCCTATTTTCTTTATGTTTACAAGAATTTTAGCTTTTAAGCACGAAACTGTTATCGTAAAGGGAAAGAATGTTGGACTAGAACGTCTAGTGGAAAAATTTTGAATTCCTCTTATAATGATTTTTCCCACATCAATGGTATTTTCTGTCATAATTGAGTACAACAAGACCATTTGTTTTACTGAAAATGTAGTCCTATGTGAAATAGGCATAAGGTTGAACCAAATGAAATAAAACCATACATTCACCAATGGTGTCAAATATTCTCCGCGACAAGTATGAGTCCCATGCTTTGACACAGTCCATTTAAAACCCGGAATTGTAAGTTCCTCAAGAATTTCTTGCAATTTTTTGGCCTCAATATTTTCCATTAAGGAAGAATATCAGCCGTCTTCAAAATTAGGTAAATCAAAGAATTGATTAATAGCGTTTGAATTTATTGGTACCTTAATTCTTGGGACAGAAACTTCTGTTAATTCGCTTAAGGTCAAATTTGCATACAATTTACGGACTAACTCTTCATTTACACTCGATCTTTTCTCACAAAAAAACTTCCCAATTTAATGCTTTAGCAACTTGTCGAATGCTCGCCATGAAATTAGTATAGTTGCTTTGTTTCAATGTAAAACCTCTTTCTGGAAGCATTTGTTGATTTTTGAAAATTTTGTCATTACTTTGGCTTCTTCACATTGTAATTTGTTATGTGATTCTTCAACTTGAACAAAGGCACGAGTTCTTTTTGCGATGCATGATTTAACTTGAATATCACATAAGATGGAAACAAATGATATTTTCCCAAAATTTAATTAGCACAAAATATTAACAATTTATAAAGTTGAAAAAGTTACATAATTAAATCAAATCAAAATTTAGGAAAAAAATTTCTTACCACCTTTGTAAAAATCAATAGGAACTTAAAAGAAAAAGTGGAGCTAATAGTGTCAGTTTAGGGATGGTTGGAGGGTAATTATTTGGTGACTTGATGGTTGTGGCTAGTTGTGATGGTGGCATGATGCAAAGGAAACAAGGGAATGTGTGGTTGATGTGTAACAGCCATGTTTAGACCCTATTCAGAATGGTGGTTTTGAGACCACAAATTTGAGGTCGTAAAAATATTTTAATATTATTTTTGGTGTTTATAATATGTGTTTGAGCATGTGTGAAAGTTCTGTGTGAAAATATTAATGATTGTGTGCTTAATTTGAGAAAATGACCTAATCGCATAAGATGTAAAAGCTATGAGCTATTTGTTAAAGTATCTACTTGGCATGGCTTTTTAAAGGAGGAGTCCTTATGTTGTTATTAAGCCATTATATAGTTAGTGGATGGTAGATGGACATTTATAACCAACCATTATAAGCTTTAATGTTTATTTCATTAAGGGTATAATTAGAAATCAATTATTAATGTTATAATAAACAAAATAAAGCCAAATCATGTATCTTTCCATTGAAAATTGAGAAAGAAAATAGAGTTTGAAGCTTTCATGGTTTCAGCACACTCATAGCTCAATTGAGGTAAGAGTTTTGTTCGGTTTTTGATAATTTCTACGTTTTTGTGATCGTTGCTTAGTGTACTATCAAACCTATGCTTAAATTGATGGTGATTTTAAGATATGCCATTGATGAATGCTTGAGCTTTATGATGATTGTTGATAAATTATGAAAGATATGTGAATGATAAACATATTTTGTCTTGGAATTTTTAGTGAAATTGAGTAATTTGAGCTTAATTGTGAAAATGAGAAAGGGAAGAACTAAAATGTGAAATAAATGAAATGTGTAGGCTTGTATTAGCATGGGAAGAATTCGGCTAAGCTTATGTGAATAGAAATTCTATGTATTTTGTGATTTGATGAATTAAGGACTAAAGTGTCAAAATGTGAAAATGTAAGGGCTATTTTGTAAAATGTCTTAAATATGTGTGTTTGGACTAAATTGAATGATTTGGTGATTGTATGAATTGAATTTAAATATGTATAGACTAAGAAAGGAGAGATTTGGATCGAGATCGAGGCAAAGACTAAGTGCTCGATTAATGGACCGCTTCGGTATTATGACGTCTGAGGTAAGTTCGTATATAATACTAGTTGTTAAATTATGTCTATGTGATGTGAATTGAATGAAATTATATATAACTAAGAGTTTAGAAATGCTATGTGCGGAATTGAATTAGATGGCACTAAGTGTGCGAAATTAGAAACGGGACAGAGAGGATTAACACAGTGTGTGCGAAAAGATAGAAGCTTCGGCTTATTGATTTGGCACAGTGTATGCGATACCGACATAGTTTGGTTTAACTTATAGGCACTAAGTGTGCGATGAAGATTATGTTTCGGTTATGATACTGGCACCAAGTGTGCGAATAAATCAAAAGAATAGCAAAAGTTGAACGAGATGTAATATCGAGCAATTGAGTAGCATGAATGGTGAGTAACTATGTGTTGATCAAGGTACGTTTAAACCTACGTGGTTGACGATAGTTTTAAGAGTTGAATGAATAGATATTTGAGTATGTGATTGAGATTGATAATGTGCCTAGCTGTGCCTTTATCTATGTGATGGTATAAATATATATTGATGTGGTATTATTGAGTAGTATGTATTGTATTTCGAACTTACTAAGCTTTTGAAAGCTTATTGTGTGATGTGTTTCTCTGTTTTACAGTGTCAGTAAAGCTAGCTTGGATCCAGGGATCGTCAGCATCTTTATCACACTATCAGCAATCTATTTTGGTACTTTTGAAGATGTGTATATTTGAATATGGCATGTATAGGCTAGTTTATTTTTGGAAATATGTTTGACATATGGAAATAGCCATGTGATGTGGCTAGATAAATGTTGGCAATATGCATGTGTGAATTTGGTATATGATTGCATGTTATGGTATGGCTTGATGGCAATGAAAATGTCTTATGAATGGTAAGCTTAGTGATAGATTGATGCCATTGTGATCTAGTGATATTATGGATAAGTCATGCTTGGTTATGCATGTGTTTTAGTTGTGTAATTTGGTATATAAGTTGACATGATTAGAAATGAGATTGGATGGGATGATATGTTGATCATTTGACATGTATTTGGTTGCGAAATTGTGTGTGAAAATAGGCTTGTATGTGCTTACAGGTATGACCCAAGTGTGGGTGGCATTTTGGCCTTGCAAATGGCCTATTTTGCATACACTGCCAAGGGACACGGGCGTGTGTCTCTGCTGTGTGGCTCAAGGGTCATCAAAGTGTGCCTGGGCAGGTTACACGGCCGTTGCACACGGGCGTGCCTGGTGGACGTGTGACCAAGTCAGTAGCTAGCTTAATTTCACACGGCCATAGCACAAGGGCGTGTCTGGTGGCCGTGTGGGCAATTCAGTATGTATACCCTGTTTTGGCATGGCCTGGACACATGGGCGTGTGTGGTAGCCGTCTGAGGCACATGACCTAACCGCACGGGCGTGTGACCTCTATAGTTTTGAAAAAATGTTTAAATTTTTAAAAAATTTTGTACGTGTTCGATTTAGTCCCGACCCCTTTCTAACACGTTCTAAAGTCTCGTAGACCTCATTAAGGGACTATATGATTATGTTGTGATACGTTTTAATGATGATTGACTATGTGTTCTAAAATGAAAGTAAAATGTTTCGATTGTTTGGTAATGCCTCTTAACCCTATTCTGGCGACAGTTTCGGGTTAGGGGTGTTACATTTTATTGGTATCAAAGCTACGATTTAGTTGATTCTCGGACTAACGTAGTTCATGTGAGTCTAGCTATACATGCCATATATATATAATTGTGATAGTGTGATGAATCTTGACAGTTGAAAATGTGTTTTCATATAGTAATGGATCCCGATCGAGCAGTTGCTGACGATGTTGAGAGTAACGTGCTTGCTCCCGCTCAAGGGACAGCACTAGCCACATCTAGGCCGAATGATAGTAGTGAGGGAGGAGAGGCTAAGCAAGCCTTCTTCCGAATGATGAGTGAGTGGTTTTCGGAGTTCGTTCGAACGAATCCGGCTGCTCCACAACCTCTACCCCCATAAGTGCCTGTTATGCCACAAGTTGTAGATCCGATCAGATTGAATAAGCCTCTTGTGGATAAGATCCGTAAGTATGGGCCCGAAGAGTTTAGAGCCACAAGAGTGTTCAATGAGATGTCGTTGAACCCTGATGAATGTATTAAGTGTGCGATTTCTTTGTTGAGAGATACGTCTTATAATTGGTGGAAAACGTTGACATCCGTGGTTCCGAGAGAGAGAATCACCTGGGATTTCTTTTAAGCTGAATTTCGAAAAAAGTATATTAGTTAACGGTTCATATATCAGAAACGTAAAGAGTTTCTAGAGCTGAAACAAGGCCGCATGTCCGTTACTAAATATGAACGGGAATTTGTGAGATTGAGCCAATATGCACGAGAATGTGTTTCGACCAAAGCTACTATGTACAAACGTTTCATTGAAGGGCTGAATGAAGACATTAAATTGTTGGTTGGAACACTTGACCTAAATGAGTTTGTTATGTTAGTTGAAAGAGCTTGCAAAACTGATGAGCTTAGCAAGGAAAAGAAGAAAGCCGATTCTGAAGCTCGTGATGAAAGAAAAAGATTGATGAGTAAGTCATCTCAACCTTTGATGAAGAGATTTAGAGATGCAAGCAATCGATCAAATGCTTCATTTGGACATACGAGTAGAGATCGTGTGAGACCAAGTGTTGGTCTGAGAACTCAAGCTCCAATTGAATCAAGTGTTGGAAGTGCTAAAAGCAACAAACCTGAGTGTAGACAGTGTGGAAGACGATGTATGGGAGAATGTTGGGGCAAGTATAATAACAGAACTTGCTACAAGTGTGGATCACGAGATGACTTCATTAGAGATTACCCAAAGTTAACTGAAGAAGAAAATGTTCAGAATGTGAGATCGAGCAATGTGATAGCTAGGGATAGACCACCCAGAAATACCGGAAACGTGAGTGGAAGTCAAAAAGGGACTACCAATACAGCTGTGAGATCGGAGGCGAGAGCACCTGCCCGAGCCTATGCTATACGCGCACAAGAGGAGGCGTCATCTCCAAACATTATTACTAGTACTTTTACTCTATTTGATTCTGATGTGATTGCATTGATAGATCTAGGTTCTACTCATTCCTATGTGTGTGTGAATCTAGTATCAAGTAGGACTCTACCTGTTGGGTCTACTGAATTTGTAATTAGAGTATCGAACCCCTTAGGCAAGTGTGTTTTGGTGGATAAAGTGTGCAAGAATAGTCATTGATGTTTCGAGATGCTTGTTTTCCGGCTAATTTGATATTGCTACCGTTCGATGAATTCGATATAATTCTGGGTATGGATTGGCTCACTTTGCATAATGCCATTGTGAATTGTAAACGAAAGTGTATTGAATTAAGAAGTCATAATGGTGAGATAGTTCGAGTTGAATCTAGTGATTCGAAAGGGTTACCAGCTATTGTATCTATGATGAAAGATTTGAACTATGTAAGAAAATGTTACGAAGTTTATCTGGCATATGTGATTGATACAAAGGTGTCAGAAAAGAAAGTTGAATCGATACCTGTGGTTTGTGAGTTTCCAAATGTGTTTCCTGAAGAGTTACCGGGATTACCTCCATTACAAGAAGTTGAATTTAGAATTAAATTAGTGTCGGGGACTACTCCTATCTCAATAGCTCCGTATAGAATGGCACCAACAGAATTGAAAGAGTTAATGTCTCAGTTGCAAGAGTTGACTGATAGAGGATTTGCACGACCGAGTTTCTCGCCCTGGTGTGCTCCTATGTTGTTCATAAAAAAGAGAGACGGCACTATGAGGATGTGTATCGATTATAGACAGTTGAACAAAGTGATGGTAAAGAATAAATATCTATTACCCCGTATTGATGATTTGTTTGATCAGTTGAAAGGAGCTAAAGTGTTTTCTAAGATAGATTTGAGAGCGAGCTATTACCAGCTACGAGTCAAAGAATCAGATGTACCGAAAACTGCTTTCAGAATGAGATACAGACATTATGAATTCTTAGTTATGCCTTTTGGATTAACGAATGCTCCTGCAGTGTTTATGGATCTGATGAATCAGATATTCAGACCATATTTGGATCATTTTGTTGTAGTGTTTGTTGGTGACATTCTGATTTATTCATGTGATGAGACACAACATGCCGAGCATTTGAGAGTTGTGTTACAGACTCTGCGTGAGAAACAATTGTATGCTAAGTTTAGCAAATGTGAGTTTTGGTTGTGTGAGGTTGGATTTCTGGGGCATATAGTATCAGCTGCGAGAATACGAGTTGACCAGAGTAAGATCTCAACAATTTTAGAATGGAAGCCTCTGAGAAATGTGTCTGAAGTCCGTAGTTTTCTGGGACTAACGGGATATTATAGATGGTTTGTGAAAGGCTTCTCGATGATTGCGACTCCATTGATGAAGTTGCAACAGAAAGATGTTAAATTTGAGTGGTCAAAAAAGTGCCATCAGAGTTTTGAGCAGTTGAAAGCGTTGTTGACGAAAGCGCCAGTGTTAGTTCATCCTGAATCAGGCAAAGAGTTTATAGTTTACAGTGATGCATCGTTGAATGGTTTGGGCTGTGTGCTGATGCAAGAAGGCAAAGTCATTGCTTATGCTTCGAGGCAGTTAAAGCCGCATGACAGAACTATCCGACGCACGATCTTGAATTAGCAGTGATTGTGTTTGCATTGAAAATTTGGCGTCACTATCTATTTGGTGAGAAATGTCATATTTATACCGATCACAAGAGTTTGAAGTACTTGATGACTCAGAAAGAATTGATTTTGCGATAGAGAAGATGGTTAGAATTGTTGAAAGATTATGAACTTGTGATTGATTATCATCCAGGCAAAGCTAATGTTGTTGCTAATGCCTTAAGTCAAAAGCCCTCATGTGATTTGCGAGCTATGAATTCTCAGATAGATCTTAGTGATAATGGTTCGGTTTTTGCGGAGTTGAAAGTGAGACCGATGTTCGTACGCCAGATTTGTGATGCTCAGAAAAGTGATGATGAGATAATAGCAAAACGAGCTCAATGTGATTTGAATTCTGATTCATACTTTCGAGTTGATAGTGATGATTGTTTGGTATTTAGAAATTGGATTTGTGTTCCGAGGAATTCAGAGTTGATTCAGTTGATTTAGAAATTGACTGTGCATCCGGGAAGTACAAAAATGTACAATGATTTGGACCTGTTTTATTGGTGGCATGGTATGAAACGGGACATCTCTGACTTTGTGTTGAAATGTTTAATATGCCAGCAAGTTAAAGCTGAACATCAGGTTTCGTCTGGTTTATTGCAACCGATTATGATTCCTAAGTGGAAATAGGAGAGAATCACGATGGACTTTATGTCGGGGTTACCTTTATCTCCGGGAAAGAAAAATGCAATTTGGGTGATAGTTGACAGATTGACGAAATCAGTTCATTTCGCTCCGGTGAAAAAGTTGTTGTTCACTAGACAAAGTTGGTCAATTGTATATTCTTTGAGATTGTGAGATTTCACGGGGTGCCACTATCTATTGTATCTGATAGAGATCCGAGATTTACCTCGCGGTTTTGGAAAAAAATTGCAAGAGGCTTTAGGCACGAAGCTACAATTTAGTACCGCATTTCATCCGCAAACGGACGGACAATCCTAGCGGATTATATAGGTTCTTGAAGATATGTTGAGGTGTTGTATTCTTGAGTTTGAAAATACATGGGAAAAGCATCTGCCGTTGATTGAATTCGTGTATAATAATAGTTTTCAGTCAAGAATTAAAATGGCACCGTATGAGGCTCTTTACGGTCGAAAATGTCGAACTCCATTGTATTGGACTGAGTTGAGTGAGAATAAAATTCACGGGGTTGATTTGATTAAAGAGACTGAGCTGAAAGTGAAAGTGATTCGTGATAGCTTGAAAGCGGCCTCAGATCATCAGAAGTCTTACGCAGATTTGAAGCGAAAAGATATTGAATTCGAAGTTGGTGACAATGTATTTTTGAAAGTATCTCCGTGGAAGAAAATACTTCGATTTGGCCAGAAAGGCAAGTTGAGTGGAGGTTCATCGGACCGTATGAGATTATGGAAAGAATTGGGCCAGTTGCTTATAGATTGATATTGCCACCTGAGTTAGAAAGGATTCATAATGTGTTTCCTGTATCGATGCTTCGACGGTACAGATTTGATCCATCTCATGTGATTGTTCCTACTGAGGTTGAGATTTAGTCAGACTTGTCGTATAGTGAAGAACCGATCCGAATTTTGGCATGTGAAATCAAAGAATTGAAAAACAAAAGAATTTTCTTAGTGAAAGTGTTGTGGCATAAACACGAAGTTGAAGAGGCTACGTAGGAGCCTGAGAACGTTATGAAAGAGCAATATCCACACCTATTCACTGGTAAGATTTTCGGGGATGAAAATCCCTAAGGGGGGAGAGTTGTAACAGCCCGATTTAGACCCTAGTTGGAACGGTGGTTTCGAGACCACAAATTCGAGGTCGTAAAAATATTTTAATATTATTTTTGGTGTTTATAATATGTGTTTGAGCATGTGTGAAAGTTCTGTGTGAAAATATTAACGATTGTGTGCTTAATTTGATCAAAGGACCTAATCGCATAAGATGTAAAAGCTGTGAGCTAGCTGTTAAAGTATCTATTTGGCATGGCTTTTTAAAAGAGAAGTCCTTATGTTGTTATTAAGCCATTATATAGTTAGTGGATGGTAGATGGACATTTATAACCAATCATTATAAGCTTTAATGTTTATTTCATTAAGGGTATAATTGGAAATTAGTTATTAATGTTATAATAAACAAAATAAAGCCAAATCATGTATCTTTCCACCGAAAATTGAGAAAGAAAATAGGGTTTAAAGCTTTCATGGTTTCGACATACTCATAGCTCAATTGAGGTAAGAGTTTTGTTCGATTTTTGATAATTTCTGTGTTTTTGTGATTCTTGCTTAGTCTACTATCAAACCCTTGCTTAAATTTTAGAAATTGATGGTGATTTTGAGATATACAATTGATGAATGCTTGAGCTTTGTGATGGTTGTTGATAAATTATGAAAGATATGTGAATGATAAACATATTTTATCTTGGAATTTTTAGTGAAATTGAGTAATTTGAGCTTAATTGTGAAAATGAGAAAGGGAAGGACTAAAATGTGAAATAAATAAAATGTGTGGGCTTGTATTAGCTTGGGAAAAATTCGACTAAGCTTATGTGAATAGAAATTTGGTGTATTATGTGATTTGATGAATTAAGGACTAAAGTGTCGAAATGTGAAAATGTGAGGGCTATTTTGTAAAATGTCCTAAATATGTTTTTGGACTAAATTGAATGATTTGGTGATTGAATAAGTTGAATTTAAATATGTATAGACCAAGAAAGGAGAGATTTGGATCGAGATCGAGGTAAAGACAAAGTACTCGATTAATCGTCTGCTTCAGTATTTCGACGTCCGAGGTAAGTTCGGATATAATACTAGTTGTTAAATTATGTCTATGTGATGTGACTTGAACAAAATTATATATAACTAAGGGTTTAGAAATGCTATGTGCGGAATTGAATTAGATGGCACTAAGTGTGCGAAATTAGAAACAGGACAGAGATGATTAACACTGTGTGTGCGAAAAGATAGAAGCTTCGGCTTATTGATTTGGCATTGTGTGTGCGATACCGATATAGCTCGGTTTAACTTATAGGCACTAAGTGTTCGATGACGATTATGTTTCGGTTATGATACTGACACTAAGTGTGCGAATAAATCAAAAGAATAGCAAAAGTTGAACGAGATGTAATATCGAGCAATTGAGTAGCATGAATGGTGAGTAACTATGTGTTGATCAAGGTACGTTTGAACCTATATGGTTGACGATAGTTTTAAGAGTTGAATGAATAGATATTTGAGTATGTGGTTGAGATTGATAATGTGCCTAGTTGTGCCTTTATCTATGTGATGGTATAAATATATATTGATGTGGTATTATTGAGTAGTATGTATTGTATTTCGAACTTACTAAGCTTTTGAAAGCTTACTGCGTGATTTGTTTCTCTATTTTACAGTGTCAGTAAAGCTAGCTTGGATTCGGGGATCGTTAGCATCTCTATCACACTATCAACAATTTATTTTGGTACTTTTGAAGATGTGTATATTTGAATATGGCATTTATAGGCTAGTTTATTTTGGGAAATATGTTTGAGGTGTGGAAATAGCCACGTGATATGGCTAGATAAATGTTGGCAATATGCATGTGTGAATTTGGTATATGATGCATGTTATGGTATGGCTTGATGGCAATGAAAATGTCTTATGAATGGTAAGTTTAGTGATGGATTGATGGCATTGTGATCTAGTGATATTGTGGATGAGTCATGCTTGGTTATGCATGTGTTTTAGTTGTGCAATTTGGTATATAAGTTGACATGATTAGAAATGAGATTGGATGGGATGATATGTTGATCATTTGACATGTATTTAGTTGCCAAATTGTGTGTGAAAATAGGCTTGTATGTGCTTGTAGGGATGAACCAAGTGTGGGTGGCATTTTGGCCTTGCAAATGGCCTATTTTGTATACATAGCCAAGGGACACGGGCGTGTGTCTCTGCTGTGTGGCTCAAGGGTCATCAAAGTGTGCCTGGGCAGGTTACACGGTCGTGGCACACAGACGTGCCTGGTGGCCGTGTGACCAAGTCAGTAGCAAGCTTAATTTCACATGGCCATGGCATACGGGCGTGTCTAGTGGCCATGTGGGCAAGTTAATATATATGCCCTTATTTGGCACGGCCTGTACACATGGGCGCATCTGGTAGCCGTACGAGGCACACGGCCTGACCGTACGGGCGTGTGACCTCTGTAGTTTTGAAAAAAATGTTTAAATTTCTATAAATTTTGGTACTTGTTCGGTTTAGTCCCGACTCCTTTCTAACAGGTGTTTGAAGTCTCGTAGACCTCATTAAGGGACTATATGATTATGTTGCGATATGATTTAATGATGATTGACTATGTGTTGTAAAATGGAGGTGAAATGTTTCGATTTTTTGGTAATGCCTCTTAACCGTATTCCGGCGACGGTTTCAGGTTAGGTGTGTTACATGATGCAAGGGTGCGCACGGGATAGAGGTAAGGAGCAATAATTGTCACACCCTGAAAATTTGAGTAATTTATTTTTCTTTGTGTGCTTTGAGTAATTATTCTAGAAAGTAAAATTTTCTGATTTATTTTCGTGCTTAGTATAGTCCTGAAGGAGAATTAAATTTATTGGGATGGTATAGTATTAAATTTTGAGAAATTATTTATGGAAGTGGATTAAGTGGCTATGACACATAAATTAATTTAAGTGTCAAAGTGAAGCATAAGATGAGTTATTGGACAAGTGGTGATGGCGCATGAGCTTGTGCATGAGGTTGAAGGTTCGAATCCCATGTTTAGCATCTAGGTGAATTTTATTTTGAATTTTTATGCATCAATATAGCAAGTGTCGGCCAAGAGCTTTTAAGGAAGGTGTTGACTTGTTATTTTTGGTTAAAATATCAATGGAATAAGGAAATGCTGAACTTAAGGAAAGGTATCAAGAGAATAAGGAAAATTTGAAGATATGAGGCATGAATCAAGGAAGTATTTTTGGAAACAATATCTTGGCCTAAAGACCATGTACTTGGACGGCAATATGGCTATAGGGGGGCCGAATTTTGGTGATAGTTTTGGCTAGAGTTTTAGTTTTAGTTTTTGGTCATTTTTGTTTTGTGCAAGTTTTGCAAATTTTCTCAAACTCTCTCCCTTTGGCCGAATTTGTGCACTTGGTAAGCCTAGTTTCTTTTGACCATTTGGTCATTTTGTTCTACACTTTTGTGCCAATTTTGTGTTTTCTCTTTGTGCCGATTTTACCAAAACCTAAAGAGACCATTTTATTCTTTTTTCTTTTCTCTCTACCATAGCCGAATATGCACCTATCTTAAAGCTCATCTTTTTCTTTTCTTTTTCTTCTATTCACTTTGAAATCAAAGCAACATCATCACCATCTTTCTCCTATTTTATTCTTTTCAATTGAAATTCTCTTTACCTACACTTTCATGGCCGAATATTTGAGGGTTTATAGCCGATTTTTATCTTCTCTTTTCTTTGAATCTTCATAGCCGAATCCTTCTTAAATCCATTCTATTCTCAAATCCTTTCTTTTACGTGGAATATAGGTAAGAGTTCTTTTCGTTTCGATTAGTTATTTGTGGTTAGTGCCGAATATTAATGTTGGCTTGAAGGCATTATTTGGATCGAAATAAACGTTTATTTTATTAACGTTTATTTTGTTAAACTTTAGTGCGATAACGGAAAGTTGGAATCAAGAAGTTGTGGGTGACAAAGCATAGGAATCGATTCTCGTGGTAAGGAAATCACATCTTTTAAACTTTAGAATTATTTCGATATCATTAGATTAATGTTCTTTGCCTTTAAAGACATTCAAAATAGGGAAGAAAAGGGCGGTTTTTAGCTTCAAAGAAGGGAGGTTCTATTATTCCCCTAAGTACAAGCAAAGGGCTATTTCGGGAATCCGGGATTTTCCACCGGGTTGCGGACGTTCAACCGAGGAAAATTAATTGTTCAAGTCGTTCGTACTCGAACCATTATTTGTTCGTGGATTCGATTCGGTTAGCGAACCATCGATCGGAGAAAAATCGCAAGTAGAAGTCTTACGAAAATTCGAGGGTAAATTTCTAGATCGCTATATTTAGATCGGTTTTATTATAGATTATAGTGTTTTAATTAACACAATACGTATAGGTGTTGAAGAGCGGGAAAGTTTAGTTCTCTCCATAACCAGGTGTGTAAATTCACACTCATTTTCGGGTTAGATTTCTAATCATAAGTATTGCGATAAAATCGTGAAAATGGTAAATCCGAAAATTTTATAGTAATTGATACTTTTGTGAAAATGCATGCAAACGGTTAAAATCGAGAAATATGCGAAAATACTCTAGTTCGATAAATTGGGCCAAAATACTCTAGTTCGATAAATTGGGCCAAAATACTCTAGTTCGATAATTGAGCCAAAATACTCTAGTTCGATAAATTGGGCCAAAATACTCTAGTTCGATAAATTGGGCCAAAATACTCTAGTTCGATAAATTGGGCCAAAATACTTTAGTTCGAAAAACAGGCCAAAGCCCACTAAACTGTTAAAGGGCAAATTACTAAATTATTTATTTATATGGGCCTAATGAAATGATTAATGATAAACCCACCGATGTTATGGATTAATTGAAAATCTGTTATATGATTATATTTTGTTATACACGCATAATTGCATGGGTGGGATATATGAAGAGAAGAATGGCCAGTTGCCAAATATCTAGTTCGGTGGCTCACACCACAAATTCGGCTCAATGCCTCTAGTTCGGTGGCTCTGCCACAAATTTGGCTTAATGCCTCTAGTTCGGTGACAATGTCACAATCTAGTTCTGTGAGTGCACTACAAAATTATTTAAGGGCTTTAAGCCCATGTTTGGTGTGTTTGGCCGGGTGGGTTGACTTGATCCCCACAGTGTGTTGGTTGGTACGGGGTAAAGATAGCGGATGGATACTAGGTTGGTTTGGGAAATTCATTTTACATGCATTTTTATTATGTTATTTTATGATGTATGGTTGAATTACAGAAATGGGCTCAAGCCCAAAGATGATATCTTGACGATCCGCCCAAAAATGGTGGTAAGTGAGTTGCACATCGAGTTCTTTGTAACTCACCCAAATTTTTATTAACCATTTCGTAATGGAAATTGACGTGGACTTGGGCCGAGATGACTTGGTGGAGGCCATACTACGAACTTGGGTTTTATGAACTATGATTTTATTTAAGTTTTTATTTTAATTACTATTATTGGTTTGATGTAATAAGGCCTCTAAGTATGTTTTATGGATTTTATTGTGTGGATGGTTTAAATTTTATTTCTAAACTCTTAATATGGTTTTATCTTATATATACTAAGTTTTCTTAAGAACATTGGTTTTATAACAAAATTTTTGGACACTATAAATTATTTTAAATTTCTTCAAAGTTTATTATCTTAAGATTTTGACAATTATATTTTGACGTTAAGTCTTCAAACAATTATTTTTCTTGAAACACCAAAATTTCAAATCCTCGTACTAAATTTTTATTAAACTCGATTTTCAAAAGTTTTTGTAGCATTAATTTATCGTAAATCTTGAAAAGAAACGGAAATATGTTTGGTGTGACAAACCAAATCTCGTCTAAACGCATAGACCGGGTTTGGGGTGTTACAATAATTGTGTAACACCTCGAAAGTTGCTACAGTAAGAAAGTGTAATATTATCTTTAATACAGTAAAATAAGGAAATAAAGTGACAAAAAGAGAAAGTTTGAGTTATGTCAACAAAAGTCTTTTAGGAAGTATATTATGATGTATTAATTCAAGAAAAGACTAAATCGCAAAAGTGAGAAAAGTTTTGTGACCCAAGAGTAAATACTCAAAATTGAAAGCGTTAAAATATAAATTTAAAAAGTTGAAGGACCAATAGTGCAAATATTTTAAAGGTGGAAAGATTTAGAAACTAAGGAAAATTGATGAATTAGGGCCAAATTGAATAAGTGGAAAAAGTATGAGGGGTTAAATCATAATTTTACTAGAATGAGTGATGATTCAATGGAGGAATTTTGAAGGATCTTAAAGGGCAAAATGGTCATTTAGCAAGGAAGATAATTTTAAAGAGTAATGATGATGTTGCTGATATTTTAGATTAATTAAATAAATATTAGTTTATTAATATTTTGATTTGACATTTAATTATATTTAATTATTATTTTATTTAGTATATAAGGAAAGAAAGATGAATAATTCTCTTCATCTTTCCATGGTTCCAACATGAGAAGAAGAAAAGAAAGAAAGAAAGAATTTATTTTCTTTACAATTTGGTACTTTCCATATTATTTTTATTTTTAAGTTTAATAGTGATAGAAAAGCATAAAAATGGTGTTAAAGTAAATATTTTTCATGAGGAAATATTGTGTTTTTGACATGTTGATGAAGATAAGTTGACTAAGTGAATCAAGTAGTAGGAGAAGAGAAAAACAAGAGATCTTGATAGAAAAGAGGCAAATACCCATGAACTTCCTTGTTATTTAAGGATTAAAATGTGATCTTTGTAAAGTAAGTGGTAATTAAGTAAAAAAATAAAAAAAAGTATAAATAATTTATTATGTGAAGTAGGAATTTATAATAAAAGGATAATAGTTGGGTTATGTGCTAGAAATAAAATACAAAGTATTAGATAAGTGAAATTATGGGAAAATGTGAAATTTTATGGAAATAAGGACTAAATTGAAAGGCTTGAGAAATATATGTGGTGGGAATAATACAAGTGAAATACATAGAAATTTGTTGTGGGAAATGAGATAGTGAAATTAATTATGTGAATTAAGTGAGATGTCAAAGAAAAATGGTGTAATAATGAATAGAGAACTTTTATGAAAAAGGGTGATTAAATTAGAAAGTTATAAAAGTTTATAAGGAAATATTAGTGAAAAAATACAAGAATATATGAATTTTGTAATCCAAACTACAATTATTTCCTAAGTTGTGGAAATTAAGGGTTAAATCATAAATTTGGAAAAAATTATATTAGAAATAGAAAAGTGAAGTGCATAACACTTAGAATGAGAAAAATTGATGTTGTAGTGAATTTTGGAACATTAATAAGTATTGAATTATGTTATATATGTTATTAAAAGTAAAATATATTGCTACACGAAATATTGTGCTAATGACTAAATTACAAAATATATAAAAGTGATATGTGAAATACATGATAAGGATTATTAGTGAATTATGGATGAATAATGAATTTAGAAATATATTACATGTATTAAATATAGTGAAGATATAAGTATACAGACTATTGGTACAAGGATTAAATTGTAAAGTATGTAAAAGCATTATGCGAAAAGTGTAAAAATGACATGTGTATATTATGACTTGCCCAAGTAGACGAGATAAGAACTATTGGGATATTAGTGGCATGCCATTAAGGAACTTTAGCGAGCTCTTTGATTATTTGCATGTTAGTGCTCTTTGATTATTAGCACATTAGTGCTATCCGATTATTAGCACATTAGTGCTCTCTGTTTAGCACATTTGTGCTCTTTGTATATCACTTTAGTGCTCTCTGTTTAATAGTGCATAATAATGTACCTCTGTATCAGTTCCGTATATCCTAAGTCTTCTGTTAGTCTACTGGGCCTCTGCTAAAAAGGTAAACACTTTTCGTTACAAGGTAAAGGTTTATTTCTGATTCATGTTTGAAATATTGAATTAGTAAAGTGAATGTAATGCCCCGTTTTTCTTTAAATTCGGCTCTTGTAATTTTGACATGTATGAGTGTCTGCTTCAGTGGTTATGTGTTCTAGGTGTGTGTGGGAGGTCCCAAGTTCAAGTCTCAACTTGGGTAAATTTTGGTATTTTTATGAGTAAAGCCCAAACTTTGGTTGGTAGGCTTATAAGTTAAAGTGTGTTGGTAACTAAAAGAATGGGCCTGCTGGTCTGGTGGTTAAGTGGTGTGTTATTGTGGTGGAGGTCTTGTGTTCGAATCTCTGTGCGAGCAAGGGAACTAGTTTGCTGCTAATGTTGTGTAAGAGTTTGAGTTTTAGTTAAACACTGATGGTGGAGTGTTTGAAGGAGAGAATTAAGCAGTTGAGAGGGGGAAGTTATCAGAATCTGATCAGAGGTTCAATTAGGCAAAAATTCGGCTCTCTCTTCTCTTTTCCTGTCATTTTCTTCCCTTTTTCCTCCCCTTTCTTTTCGATTTTTATTTTGCTTCTTGCTTGCACAACGCTTTCTTCGCGTATTTAGTAAGTGATGGTTTCAATCGTTCTTAACTATTCTTCACGATTAATTAGTAAAGAAGGGTTTTATGTGATGTTTAGGAGGTCCTTAAGAGGCTGTGGATTTCCAGTCAGTGCCGACGAGGTGCGGATTCGTCGCTGTTGCTGAGGTAAGGGTCAGCGGTAAGATTTAGGAATTGTCTATTCATGCTGATTTGGTTTAGTATCGATTTAAGTGACTGAAATTGGGCCTTGGATTGTTGATTTTAGGTTTCCTTGTGCTCCGTAGTGATTACGCGTCAAAATCGAAATAGGTATGTACCCGAAAACACAGAAAATGAGGTCTCGGCGAAAGCCAAAAACCTTCTTGTCGATGCTAAATGGGCGTGTGGTCGCCCATGTGGTACGCCGTGTGATCGACGAGCCCGGCCGTCCACAAGCGAGGCTGTGTGCGATACACGGGCTTGACCAATTCGGTTGTGTTGGCCACATGAGCGTATGGGCCCACACGGGTGAACCACACGAGCGTGTGGGATTCTGGGCCAGGTCGTGTGATCCACACGACTAAGGCCAAACTGAGGCGTGTGGGCCACACGGGCAGGCCACATGGACGTGTGAGCCCATTTTTTGGAAAACTCTGTAAGGTTGTACAGGTAGCCCAAGTCGACTGTGAACCTACCATAGGGTCAGTAAGCAATACTTAGACCCTCAAATGAATGATCTGTCTGTCTGGTTTCTATACTAAGCATGTATGCTGATCTGAAAATATATATATATATATATATATGAGTTTTAATTGCATAATAGCATGTCATTCTTGTATGTTACATTGCATCAGGGTGGGTTGATTATGATTGGAGGAAGTATCTGAAAGGCTCTTAAGCCTGTTATCTGGCAGCTCAGTTGTAAATATCTGATTATGTGTCGCATTTGGTACAACATAGTGTGTAGGGCTGGGTGGGTTGATTTTGTCCCCACATGGTGTGTAGGGTTGGACGGTGTTGGTGTGTAGAGCTTGGTGGGTAGGACTCTGTTTTCTGCATATTCTGTCTGGAATGGGCCAAGGCCCTATAATATGTCTGTTTCTGTATCTGAGTGGGCTAAACTCCACACCGTTTCTGTAATGGGTTCAGACCCGAACTGTGAATGCATGACTGTTTTCTGATATGATATTGTGTGCATGTTTTCTGTGGGAATTACACACTGAGTTTGCGAAAACTCATCCTTTTCTGTTTAATCTGTATAGGTAATCCCCAGTAGTAGATGAATCGATGCAGTGGAGATTCGGCGATGAATACGGTTCTGGACACTTATTTACGGTTTATTTTTAATTATGATTTGGTTATATTTGGTGTAAATTTTATGTAATAAGGCCATTCAGATTTTTGTTTAAAACTTGGAATTATTGTTTTATAAACTGCTAGCGGTAGGAAAAAACACGAGTTTTCAAAATAAACAAAGGTTTTATCAAATACGTATGACCTTGCAAATCATTTTAAAAGATTCTGCAACGTATAAAGTTTTGAAAATGGATAATGAACAAATACACGACACGTTTTGACGATAATCGAAGATACCTAAAAATGGTTTTAACGCAGTTACGATTTCTAAAAGCACTATCATGTGACATCGTCAGATTCGGCCATAACGTCCAGGCCGGGTTTGGGGTGTTACAGTGAAGACATAAGTAATTTGAATGTATTTGAGGAAGTATATGTAAAAATAAATTGTGAAAGAAATAGTGAGGAAATCATGAAAATTTACTCTAAATGGTGAAATATGATACATGTATAAAAAGACTAGTAATTTTTATAAGTTAATTTGAGGACTTAATGACTAAATTGTGAAATAAGTAAAAAGTTACAAATGAATATGATAAATGAACAAAGAAACTAGATATTGGGAATTATGAAATTTAATAGAATTTGAATATCATGGGTATTTACTAAGTCTTCACCGACTTAACGCGTTTATTTTCAACGCGTAGGTAAAGTGATTTTGAAGAGTTGTAGTTGAGGTCGTGGACATCCATCTCATCACATCTCCAAGTGCCAAGAGGGTATGTTTAATAATTTGGAATGAAATGACATGTACTTAGGAAGATCAAGTGTGTTCCAAGTAGTAGGGACTAAAATATAAGTTATGAAAACTTTCTTTTTTTAATGTTCAAATATATTATTGATTATCCAAAATCACTTTGGTACCAAATGTAATATTCCTATATCAGGTTCCTTGGGTCGAACCGAATATAGGGGTGTTACAAGTTGCGCTTGAGGTCTAGGGGGCATGATATAGCAGCGCGCTAGGAAGCAGGTGCGATCGATGGTGTGTGCAAGTTGATGATGGATGCTGGAGTGCACATCTATTGCTGGTGGGTGCAGTTGAGGCTAGCGGTTGCTGCTGCTAGCAACTTGGGTTGTGTGATGCTAGGGTGTTTGGATGGTGGAGGTTGCTAGGGCCGGCGGTGGAGAAGGTGTATAGGAGGGTTGGTTTGATAGGTTATGTGAATAAGGGAAAGAGGTGCTAGTATTTAAAGTGAAAGAAGAAAGGAATTTAACTCAAACTCTAAAGGAAAAAAAATACTATAACTCCTAATCTTATATAAAGACAATAATAATTACTATATAATATAAAGTATATTAATATATTACTTGATATTATCTTATTTATTAGAAAATAAAAACTCTTAAATTAAATTGTGATAAAATACTAACCAATTCTAATCCTATACAGAGTCAATAACAATTAATATATATTATATGAAATAATTATATCTTAGTTGTTATCATCGTATTTACAAAAAATAAAAAATTAAAAACCTTTATTTTAGCTGTTCTAAAATATTTATAGAAAAAGACAGTTAATTTCAATATTTACAAAAAGGCTAGTCAATTATTGCAAATAATTCAATTAAGTACTTGGACTTAAGGATAATTTGAAAATTGAGCTGCAAACTAAAACTTGGATCAAAATTGACCCTTTTATTTAACAAAGATAATATCTCCTTGAATAAATTGGCATTTTCATATGAGAACATTCAAATTTCTTCTAACTCATTAACTTGAAGCATTTGTTTTTCTTTAACAAGCTTAAGATCCAAGTTGAGTTGTTGGAGAGCCTAGTAAGCTTTATGTTCTAACTCCAAGGGCAAATGATAGCTTTCCCCAAAACCAATCGATAGGGAGACATCTCTAAAGTTGTTTTGCATGTTGTCCTATAGGCCCATAAAACATCATCCAATCTTTTAAACCAATCTCGTCAGTTTGGACAAACTACCTTCTCGAGTATACCTTTTATTTTTTTGTTTGCCAATTCACCTACCTATTCGTCTGCGGATGGTAGGCTGTGGAAACCTTGTGCTTTAATCCATCTCTATTGTGCAACCATTTCTACCATTTCTTCACAAAATGGGACCCCTCATCACTGATGGTGGCCCTAGGAGTTCCAAACCTTGTGAACACATGTTTCTGCAAAAACTTCATTACAACATTGCCATCATTTGTCGAATATGCCTCGGCCTTAACCCAGTTAGATACATAGTCGACTACTACTAGAATGTACTTGTGACCAAAAGGAAGGAAATGACCAAGAAAGTCAATACCTCTCATTTTTGTTCGTGATATTTCCAACCTTCTGGCATTGATCACAACTCTTTACATAGGCATACTCATCTTTAAATAGAGTTGGCCAAAAGAATCTGGCTTGCAATACTTTGGCCACAGTATGTGAACCTCCAAAGTGTCCCCCACTATGAGTTGTGTGACAATGATATAAAATCTTATGTACCTCGTTTTCTGCCACGCATCTTCTGATGATTTGATTTGCACACTTTTTAAACAGGTACGGCTCTTCCCAGAAATAGTACTTTACACCGTGAAGAAACTTTTTCCTTTGTTGATATGTCTTATCAAGCAACATCAAACCACAAGCTAAATAATTAGCAAAATCAACAAACCAATAGGTGTTATGGATGTGATTTACCTTAAGTATGTGCTCATCTGGGAATGTCTCATGGATTGGTGTAAGCGGAGAATTTCCTTCTTGTGATTCCAATCTGGATAAGTGATCTGCTACGTGGTTTTCTACCTCTTTTTCGATCTTCAATTTCTAAATCAAACTCTTGAAGTAGAAGTACCCATCGGATCAACCTTGGCTTGGCATCATTCTTGGCAAGTAAATATCTAATTGTCAAATGATTCATATAAACAGTCACTTTGGTACCTACAAGATAAGATCGAAACTTGTCAAAAGCAAATACAATAGCAAGTAACTCTTTCTTTGTTACCATATAATTCAGTTGAGCTCCCATTAGAGTCTAACTTGCATAGTAGATGGGATGAAAAACTTTGTTCATTCGCCGGCCCATCACAACTCCTACCATGAAGTCACCTGCGTCACACATTAAGTCAAATGGCATTTCTTAGTTCAGTGTAATGATAATTGGTGTTGAAACTAACTGATTCTTTAAATAATTAAAAGCTTTCAAACATTCTTCATCAAAGGTGAATGTTGTTTCCTTTTCCAATAATTTGCGTAAGGGTTTAGCAATTTTGGAGAAGTTTTTGATAAATCTCCGATAGAATCCGACATGTCCCAAAAAGCTCCTAATGCCTTTTATAGATGTTAGAGGTGGGAGTTTCTCAATAACATCTACCTTGTCTTTATCTACCTCAATCCCTTGTCTTGTTATTCGATGCTCCAAAAAAATACCTTCTCGCATCATGAAATGTCCCAGTTGAGTACAAAGTTTGTTTCTTTGCACTACCATAGTACATTGGCTAGATTGGCTAAGCAATCATGGTAAATGTCTCCGAACATTGAAAAATCGTCTATAAAAACTTCCAAAAACTTTTTCACCATGTCAGTAAAAATAGCTATCATACATCTTTAAAATGTAGTAGGTGCATTACATAAACCAAATAGCATTCGTCTAAATGTGAACGTACCATATGGGCATGTGAATGTTGTTTTGTATTGATCCTATGGTGTTACTGTGATTTGATTATACCTTGAGTACTTATCTAAAAATAGTAATAGTCTCACCCCGCTAGTCTATCCAACATTTGATCTAAGAATGGTAAAGGAAAATTATATTTCCTGTCGCCTTGTTCAGCTTTTGGTAATATATGCAAATTCTCCATCCTGTAATTGTTCTAGTCGGTATTAACTCATTATTTTCCTTCTCTACAACTGTAATACCTCACTTCTTTGGCTTACACTGGACCAAACTTACCCATGAACTGTCTGAGATGGGGTAAATTATACCGCATCTAACCACTTAATGATTTCCTTCTTTACCACATCCTTCATAATGGGATCCAGTCTTTGTTGTCCATCAATCATCCTTTTCTGACCATCTTCTAGAGGACTTATACCATGTATATCAGCTATGGTTCATCTGATAGCCTTCTTGAATTGTTTCAGCACTAAAAAAAGTTTATTTTCATGCTCCCTAGTTAACTCCGCTGAAACAATCACATGCAAAGTTAAAGCGTTACCTAAATAAACATATTTTAAGTGCGAGGGAAGTACTTTTAATTCCAATTTAGGTGGCTCCTCGATTGACGCTTTTGGTTGGACATAATCTCTGCTATCTAAATCCAAAAATTCAAAGCAGGATTGCAGATTAAATCCCCTTTGGTTCGCATCTAACAAAGCTAAATATTCCTTCACCTCTTCATCACTTGGAGGGTCTAATATTATGAGAAATTTATTTTCATGTTCTATTATGAGTCAGAGCATGATAGTATATGTGCATGAAAATTTTGATGCTTTAATTTTAACGATTTCATGTTTAATCGTGAAAAAGGACTAAATCGCATAAAGTATGAAAGTTTGATTGTATAAGCTAAAGGTACCAAATAGCCATAGATTGACAATTGGAGCTCTTTGAAAGGCAATTAGACCCCCAATATTTTCTTGTTCGGCCATAGACTAGCATGGGAGACAAATTTGTCAATGTTGGTCAAAGTTGGTGGTAGTAGGTGGACTAATTTGACTAGTATTAATACAATAAGGAGAGAAAAGATATCATCTTTTTATCTTTCACTCTTCCACCGAAAATTAGCAGCAAATAGAGGGTAGAAAGTTTCAAAAATTTCAACACACTCATCTCTTCAACAGTAAGTGTTCTAGTGATCTTTTCTTGAAAATAGTTGTACTTTTGGGACCCCTAAAGCTTAAGCTTTCAAATGAGGGGACTATTGTGCAATATGGTAAAAGGTTTAGAGTTTTTCCATGAGAGCTATCTTAGTTATTTGCCACATTTTTAATGAAGAAATTGAGTCTTAGTTGTTAGATGAACAACTTTTGTGAAAGGTGTTGTCTTGAAACACCTACTTAGACCTTGATGAAAAGGTTACAAATTTGTAGTACTTATGTGAAATGTTGAGTTCTGATGATAGCTATAAGAGTATCAAATTTTCACCTAGGCTTATTGAAGGTAGAAATGTGATTAGAATTTATTTTCGAGCCTAGGGGCAAAATGGTCATTTTGCCAAAGTCTAGGGGTAGAATAGTAATTTTGCCTAAGCATGATTATTGAAATGCTTTTATTAATATGGTGGTTAAAATGAGTTAAATTGCTATTATAGAGCAAGAAGAACTAAGAATCCACTTCGATCGGGGAAAGAACAAAGTCTCAGACTAGACAGACGAGTTGGCTCATTTTGAAATCGAGGTAAATTTGTATGTGGTAGATTCAACATTTATGTTAGCATGTTCGAGAATGCTTGGCATTATATTGATGCAAAATGCTCTAATAAATTGAGAAATTAATGTTGAATGAGATGTTGTAGTCCTAGTGGACCATAATGAATATGGAAATGCTATCATCGAGATATGAAGTAGATATGGTCCCGTATAAGATCATGTCCGGGACATGGCCTCGACACTGATTTGAGATCCCATATAAGACCATATCCAGAATATGGCTTCGACAATGAATATGAAAATCGTATAAGACCATATCCGGGATATGGCATCAATATTAGATTTGGAAATCCATATAAGACCATATCCGAGAAATGGCATTGGCATTTAGAAATGACTCCATGTAAGACCACCTCGGGGATGTGGCATTGGCTTCGTACCTATAAGAATGACGATGGATATACGTCTTTGACTATCTCTAGTGATTAAAGGGATAAGTAGATGAGTATAGAAGTAAAAATGAGAATTTTACTGAACTCATGATATTGAGTGAAAACAGGTACTCGTGAATGAGTCACGAAGAAATGATTACGAGGTATGGCACGGTATGTGCTAAATAAGGGCAATTGTAAGTAAGTATGGCAAGGAACATATGACTTGTGTATGGTTAGTTAATGCCATGGATGGATTATAGTATGAGATTATTATTGCTATTTATTACCATGCAAACATACTAAGCTTTATGCTTACCCCTTTCATTGCCCTTTTTTCCTTGTAGTATTGCCAAGATAACTAAAGAAACGTGGATCGTCAGAGTTCGGGAATCACACTATCGACATCACTTTGGTATAATAATTTAGACTTATTTTGAGTATGACATGTATAGGACTTGGGTATTTTGTTAAGTTGTAATTGTTAGTCAAAGTGTTGGCTATGTAAGTTATAAAAGTCTTTTTTGTAAATAGCCTTATAAGTTAGGCAAATACATGGCAAGTTCTATTGCTTAATGAAGATGAATTTCATGAAGTATTTTTCCTTTTGTATATCTTGATTCTTGAGCTCTTAGAGATACCTTTTGATTATCTTTTATGTTGGAATTAGTTTTTAGATGTGCTATGGGAATAGGAGTTGTATTGTTTTGAATTGGAACATGTATGTCTGTAACTTAGGGTGGCAAGGGTTTGGTATATAGCCTGCTAATTGTCTACATGGGTAGACATACGGGCGTGTGTCTAGATCGTGTGGGAGGCACGGCTAACACATGGGCATATGCCTAGGCCGTGTGAAGTCTGCACATTGCACTTGGAATTTAAATCGTCACACAGTTGTAGCACACGGACGTTTGTATAGGCCGTGTGGATAAGTCAGAATGACATGGTTTGGCACACGGACCAGGGCTACGGGCGTGTCAAGGCCGTGTGAAATTAGTCAGTGTCAACCTTGGGTGAAAGACATGGGCATGTCTTAGGGGCACACGAGCGTGTCCCTAGTTTAACACGGGCGTGTGGCCCCTATTTTGATGAAAAGCCTTCCAAATTCGTAACAATCCCCGGTTTAATTTCGAAGCCTTTCGGAGGCATGTTTAGGGCCATGTAGGCTGAGAATGAGCAAGAAATGGGTTTGAGCAAAATTTTATAACCCTATTCGAGATGTGTAAGCAAGATTAGTTAGGTAATGCCTCAAACCTTGTTTCGGCTTGCATACAGGTAAGGGGTGTTACATTTATTGGTATCAAAGCTACGATTTAGTCGATTCTAGGACTAACGTAGCGTAAGTACCAGTCTAGCCATACATGCCATATGTAAGAGTGTCTGAGTAATGATAGTGTGACGGCGCCTAATGTTTAAAAATCATGTTTTTTGTAGTATATGGATTCTGATCCAGACCGAACTGCAGCCGATGATGCTGCGAGTAACACGCCGGCTTTCGCTCAAGGGACTGCGCCAGCTAATTGTAGACCCGAGAACTTAGGACAAGAGGAAGTGGCCCGAGAAGCCTTTCTTTACATGATGAGCAACTGGTATACTGAGTATACCCGAGCAAATCTAACACTCAACCCCCTCCACCCCCACCTATCCCTCAACCCGCTTCAGTAGCTCCTCAAGTGGTCGAGGTGGTGAGAATAGAAAGGCTTCCGGTCGATAAGATCTGGAAGCAAGGAGCCGAAGAATTTAGGGCGAATAAGGACGATGACCCAGAGAGTGCGGAACTCTAGCTCGAGAATACCATCAGGGTATTCGATGAGTTGTCCTGCACCCGTGAGGAGTGCTTAAAGTGTGCGGTCTCTTGAGAGATTCACCCTACCGATGGTGGAACACCCTGGTGTCGGTGGTGCCAAGGGAAAGAGTTAGCTGGGAACTTTTCCAAGAGGAGTACAGGAAGAAGTACATCAGCCAAAGGTTCATCGACCACAAGAGGAAAGAGTTCTTGGAACTGAAGCAAGGCCGTATGTGAGTGACTGGTTATGAACAAGAGTTCGTAAAGCTTAGCAAATATGCCTGGGAATGTGTTTCTGTCGAGGCCGTCATGTACAGGAGATTTAAGGACGGATTAAATGAAGATATCCGTTTATACGTGGGAGTCATCGAACTAAAAGAGTTTGTAGTGTTAATAGATAAAACCTGTAAAGCCAAAGAGTTGGCTAAAGAGAAGAGAAGAGCTGAGAATGAGTCACATGACTCGAGGAAGAGACAACTGAATAAGTCTCACCAATCCTCATCTAAGAAATCGAGGGATTTCGCTACTCGATCAATCACTTCAATGGGGTTTTCAACCTGAAATAAAGACAAGTAATTTTTGGGGTCGAAAGGGCAGAACACATCAGTTGCTAGTATGGGCAACGTCCGACCAAGTAGACCGAAATGCCCTCAGTGTGGCAGGGGCCACTCTGGTGATTGTCGAGCTAATGAGAAAGCTTGTTTCAGATGTGGGTCCTTAGACCACTTTATCAGAGACTGCCCCGAGGTGGGCGGGAAAGAAAAGCCTCAAGATGCAAGATCGGGAAGTACTGCTAGGGGAAGACCACTGAGAAACCCGGGTCATGAGATGGGTAGCAAGAACCCATCCAGAGAGCAATCCGCTAGAGTCGAGGGTAGAGCACCGGCGAGAACTTATGCCATCCGTGCTCGTGAAGAGGCATCTTCCCCTGACGTAATCACGGGTACCTTTTCTCTCCATAATACTCGTGTTATAGCTTTAATTGATTCGGGATCTACCCACTCATACATATGCATGAAATTAGTTTCTAGCATGATCATGCCTATAGAGTCTATCGAATTTGTAATAAGGGTGTCTAACCCCCTAGGCAAGTATGTGTTGGTTGATAGAGTTTGTAAAGAATGCCCTTTGATGATTAAGGGTCATTGCTTTCCGGTTGATCTTATGATATTGCCTTTTGACGAGTTCGATGTCATCCTTGAGATGGATTGGTTAGTTACTCTTGGAGTAATTGTGAATTGTGGGAAGAAGCATATTGAGTTGAAAAGTAAAAATGGGGAGTTTATTTGTGTGGAATCAGATAACCAAGATAGATCACCGGTAGTGATATCAACCTTTTTAACTCAGAGGTGTTTGAGGAAGGGGTACGAGGCTTACCTTACCTTTGTGTTGAACACTAAAGAGACTGAATTGAGAATTGAATCGGTACCCATAGTATGCGAGTACCTAGATGTTTTTCCGAAAGAGTTGCCAGGGCTACCTCTGGTTAGAGAGATTGAATTTGGGATTGAGTTAGCTCCGGGTACTACCCCCTATTTCTATTGCTCCATATAGAATGGCTTCAACTGAGCTAAAAGAGCTAAAAGCACAGTTGCAAGAACTCACAGATAGAGGTTTCTAAGGCCGAGTTTCTCGCTTTGGGGTGCTCCTGTTTTATTCATGAAGAAGAAAGATGGTTCCATGAGACTATGAATAAATTATCGGGAACTCAACAAGGTAACTGTGAAGAACAAGTACCCGTTGCCGAAGATCGATGATCTAGTCGATCAATTGAAGGGAGCCACGGTATTTTCCAAGATAGATTTGAGGTCAGGGTACTATCAGCTGAGAGTCAAGGATTCGGATGTGCTGAAAATCGCATTTAGGACTAGGTATGGCCACTATGAATTTTTGGTCATGCCTTTTGGTCTAACGAATGTCCCTGCGATCTTCATGGATTTGATGAATCGCATTTTTCAGCCATACTTGGATAAATTTGTTGTGGTTTTCATCGATGACATACTAAACTACTTTCGGGATGAGAATGATCATCCTGAGCATTTGAGTATGGTTCTACACATTTTAGGAGAAAAACAATTGTATGCCAAATTCAGTAAGAGTGAATTTTGGCTCAAGGAAGTGAGATTTTTGGGGCACATTATCTCGGGAGACGGGATTAGAGTCGACCCGAGTAAGATTTTAGCAATTGTTGAATGGAAACCGCCGAGGAGCATAACTGAAGTAAGGAGTTTTCTAGGCCTAACTGGCTATTATAGGCGTTTTGTCAAGGGGTTTTCCATGATAGCTACCCCGATGACGAGACTTTTGCAAAAAGATGTGAAGTATGATTGGACAGAAAAGTGTCAATAGAGTTTTGAGAAACTGAAGACACTGTTGACTGAGGTCCTGTTTTGGTGCAAACTGAACCGGAAAGAGAATTTTTGGTTTACAGTGACACGTCCTTGAACAGATTGGGTTGTGTACTTATGCAAGAGGGTAAAGTGATTGTGTACGCCTCTAGGCAATTGAAGCCGCACGAGAAGAATTACCCAACTCATGATTTAGAGTTTGCCGCAATCATGTTTGTGTTAAAAATTTGGAGGCATCATTTGTATGGTGAAAGGTGTCGGATTTTCACCGACCATAAAAGACTAAAATATTTGATGACTCAAAGGAATTGAATTTGAGGCAACGAAGGTGGTTACAGCTGATTAAGGATTATGAGTTCGTAATTGACTACCATCCGGGAAAGGCGAACATAGTCACCGATGCTTTGAGTAGAAAATCATTGTTTGCACTAAGAGTCATGAGTACTCAGATGACTTTGTTGGATGATGGTTTCATTTTAGCTGAATTGAGGGCTAAACCATTGTTTCTCCAAGAGATTTGTGATGTTCATAAAGATGTTAACAGTTTGCAAGCCAAGAGAGATATATGTGAGTCAAACGTTGAGTAAGACTTTCGAGTAAATCCTGATGGATGTCTAACATTTCAAGATCGAGTCTGTGTACCGAGAAATGATGAGCTTATTCATAAAATCTTGCATGAATCGTATAGCGGATGTTTGAATGTACACCCAGGTAGCACGAAGATGTACAATGATTTGAGGAAATGGTATTGGTGACTTGGTATGAAGAGAGACATTTCTGAGTTTGTATCGAGATGCCTGATTTGTCAGCAAGTGAAGGCTGAACACCAAGTACATTCGGGTTTAATTGAGCCCATTATGGTTCCTGAGTGGAAATAGGACCGTATCACCATGGACTTCGTGACGGGCTTACCGTTGACTCCAAAGAAGAAAGATGCAATATGGGTAGTGGTTGATAGACTAACAAAGTCAGCCCATTTTATACCAGTGCGAGTCGACTTTTCACTTTATAAATTGGCGGACCTGTACGTGTCTGAGATAGTAAGACTTCATGCTGTACCATTGTTGACCATTTCAGATAAATATCTGAGATTCAAATCACGGTTTTGGAAAAGGTTGCAAGAGGCCTTGGGCACGAAATTGAGTTTTAGTATAGCCTTCCATCCACAAGCCGACGGGTAGTCGGAGAAGCTAATTCAAATACTCGAAAACATGCTTCGATGTTGTGTTTTGGAATTCCAAGGTGATTGGGAGAAATACTTACCGTTTGTGGAATCCACCTACAACAACAATTTCCAGTCAAGTTTGAAGATGGCGCCTTATGAGGCATTGTATGGGCGTAAGTGCTGAACGCCCTTGTATTGGTCAGAACTCAGAGAGAAACAGATACACGGGTTGATTTGGTTAAGGAAACTGAAGAGAAAGTAAAAGTGATACGTGATTGTCTGAAAGTCGCCTCAGATAGACAAAAGTCCTATTCGTATTTAAAAAGGAAGGAGATAGAATTCAAAGTCAGTGATAAAGTGTTCTTGAAAGTATCACCTTGGAGGAAAGTCCTCAGATTTGGACGGAAGGGCAAATTGAGTCCGCGCTTTATCGGACCTTATGAAGTTGCCGAGAGAATAAGACCGGTAGCTTATCGGTTGGCCTTGCCACCTGAACTAGAAAAGATTCATGACATCTTTCATGTATCCTTGTTGCGCCTATACCATCAGACCCTTCACATGTCATAATTCTAACAGAGGTAGAGATACAACCAAATTTGACTTATGGTGAAGATCCGGTTAGAATTTTGGCGCGAGAGGACAAGTAGTTAAGAAGGAAAAACATAGACCTAGTGAAAGTTTTATGGAAAATGTACGGAATAGAAGAGGCTACATGGGAGCCCTAGGATACGATGAGAAACCAATATCCCAACCTTTTCACCAGTAAGATATTTGGGGATGAAAATCCTTGAGGGGGGAGAACTGTAACAGCCCGATTTAGGGGCTAGTCGAAATAGTGATCTCGGGATCAATAATCTGAGATTAGAGAAATTTATTTTCATGTTATATTATGAGTCAGAGCATGATAGTATATGTGCATGAAATTGTAGTGCTTTAATTTTAACGATTTCATGTTTAATCGCGAAAAAGGACTAAATCGCATAAAGTACGAAAGTTCCATTGTATAAGATAAAGGTACCAAATATCCATAGATTGACAATTGGAGCTCTTTAAAAGGCAATTAGTTATTTGCTACATTTTTATGGAAGAAATTGAGTCTTAATTGTTAGATGAACAACTTTTGTGAAAGGTGTTGTCTTGAAAACACCTAATTGGACCTTGATGAAAAGGTTACAAATTTGTAGTAATTACGTGAAATGTTGAGTTTTGATGATAGCTATAAGAGTATTAAATGTTCACTATGCTTATTAAAGGTAGAAATAAGATTAGAATTTATTTCCGAGCCTAGGGGCAAAATAGTAATTTTGCCTAAGCATGATTATTGAAATGATTTTATTAATGTGGTCGTTAAAATGAGTTAAATTGCTATTATAGAGCAAGAAGAACCAAGAATCCACCTCGACCTAGGAAAGAACAAAGTCTCAGACTAGACCGACGAGTTGGCTCATTTTGAAATCGAGGTAAATTTGTATGTGGTAGATTCAACATTTATGTTAGCATGTTCGAGAATGCTTGGCATTATATTGATGCAAAATGCTCTAATAAATTGAGAAATTAATGTTGAATGAGATGTTGTAGTCCTAGTGGACCATAATGAATATGGAAATGCTATCATCGAGATATGAAGTAGATATGGTCCCGTATAAGATCATGTCCGGGACATGGCCTCGACACCGATTTGAGATCCCATATAAGACCATATCCAGAATATGGCTTCGACAATGAATATGAAAATCGTATAAGACCATATCCGGGATATGGCATCAATATTAGATTTGGAAATCCATATAAGACCATATCCGAGAAATGGCATTGGCATTTAGAAATGACTCCATGTAAGACCACCTCAGGGATGTGGCATTGGCTTCGTACCTATAAGAATGACGATGGATATACGTCTTTGACTATCTCTAGTGATTAAAGGGATAAGTAGATGAGTATAGAAGTAAAAATGAGAATTTTACTGAACTCATGTGATTGAGTGAAAACAGGTACTCGTGAATGAGTCACGAAGAAATGATTACGAGGTATGGCACGGTATGTGCTAAATAAGGGCAATTGTAAGTAAGTATGGCAAGGAACATATGACTTGTGTATGGTTAGTTAATGCCATGGATGGCATTACCCCTTTCATTTCCCTTTTTCCTTGTAGCATTGCCAAGATAACTCGAGGAACGTGGATCGTCGGAGTTCAAAAATCACACTATCGACATCACTTTGGTATAACAATTTAGACTTATTTTGAGTATGGCATGTATAGGAATTGGGTATTTTGTTAAGTTGTAATTGTTAGTCAAAGTGTTGGCTATGTAAGTTATAAAAGTCATTTTTGTAAATGGCCTTATAAGTTAGGCAAATACTTGGCAAGTTCTATTGCTTAATGAAGATGAATTTCATGAAGTATTTGTCTTTTTGTATATCTTGATTCTTGAGCTCTTAGAGATACCTTTTGATTATCTTTTATGTTGGAATGAGTTCTTAGATGTGCCATGGGAATAGGAGTTGTATTGTTTTGAATTGGAATATGTATGTGTGTAACGTAGGGTAGCAAGTGTTTGGTATATATCCTGCTAATTGTCTACATGGGTAGACACACGGGTGTGTGTCTAGACCGTGTGGGAGGCACGGCTAACACATGGGCATATGCCCATGCCATGTGAAGTTTGCACCTTGCACTTGGAATTTAAATTGTCACATGGCAGAAGCACATGGACGTGTGTATAGGCCGTGTGGATAAGTCAGAATGACATGGTTTGGCACACGAACCAGGGCCAGGGGTGTGTCAAGGCCGTGTGAAATTAGTCAGTGTCGACCACGGGTGAAAGACACTAGCATGTCTTAAGAGCACACGAGCGTGTCCCTAGTTCAACACGAGCGTATGACCCCTGTTTTGATGAAAAGCCTTCCAAATTCGTAAAAGTCCCCGGTTTAATCCTGAAACCTTTCGGAGGCATGTTTAGGGCCATGTAGGCCGAGAATGAGCAAGAAATGGGTTTGAGCAAAATTTTATAATCCTATTCGAGATGTTTAAGCAAGATTAGTTAGGTAATGCTTCAAACCCTGTTCCTACTTGCATACTGGTAAGGGGTGTTACGAGAACACTCATCAATTGTATTATGAAACCGCATAGGTTTAAAAACATTGAACGTTATCTAATCGTCCTTGTCGAAACCTTTTTCAAAATTGACTTTTTATTTTAAAACAAGAATGGAGTTGCCACCAATCCTTTTTTATTAAGTGTGATCAGATCATCTTGAAACTTAATCATTTTAATAAAAATTTTATTAAAACGATTATTTTCAGTCTACAAAATCCAAGAAGTGGGTTCGGGAGTTGGTTATGTATGAGGAAGGGTTAGCACCCTCATAACGCCCAAAATTGGTACCTAGTTGATTACTTGATGTCTTAGTGTCGAAAATTAAAAATTCTGAGAGAATTTAAAATACGATTCCTCTTTGCATGATGTTCCCTTTTTTTATTAAAATATCGCTTAACTAAATTAAATTTTATGAAAAGGCCTTACTTTGAGTTAACCGAGAAGAAAAGATCATGCCCCATAAGTTAGGACACGATGCTTTGAATCCTCGAAAACAAGAATAATGAACATTGCCTCGATTTTAATTATTTCCTATAAGTCGGGTAAAACGAATATAAGATTTAAATCAATGTACATTTAATATATTTGGGTGTAGGAACAAAAATGAATGAATAAATTTAAACAAGTCATGTATATGATAACGGCAAATTTAAATAAATAAATAAATGGATAGAAATGAAATAACTACATCGGTTAAAAAAAGGGCAAAAAAATGATATAATAACATGATGATAAAAGTAATAGTAATTATGCTAATAGATAATAATACTACTATAATAGTAACAATAATATTAATTCATTATAATAATGGTCATAGTTACAACATGATTAATACCATAATGCCAACATAAATAAAAAATAAAAAAAATGCATAGTTTAAAAAAAAGGGCAAAATGAGAATAATATAAATTTGCAATGCTGAAAATAATATAAAGGTAAGTAAATGAGCATAATTAAATAAATAAAGCACTAGATTGAAAAATAAAAAAAGATAATATGAGGAAAGAAATTACAGAAAAATAATGGGTTAAATTAAAATATGCGAAAGGTATGGGAACTAAATGGGAAATTATCCTAAGCCCTAGTATACGTGCCATTTCTAGGAGTGGTCAATGGTCAGAGGACCAAAATGAAAAAAATTCAAAATTAAGTGGTATAATTTAAAAAAAGAAAAGAAAAAGACCAGAATTTGGATCATATTGAAAAGCGCTTAAAGGTGGAAGGACTAGGGCAGCAATTAGATCCTCCCACGAAAACACGTGGATCCTAGGGGATCCGGATCAGGTCATTGGGTCGGTCCTCAAAACGACATCGTTTTGGGCATTTAGGGCCACAACAAAATGACGTTGATAAACCATAAAAGTAACACATTTTAATCCCACGCTTAACGTGTTTTTGGATGTTTGTTTATACAATTATGTGAATTCGATACTCCTAATCCTTTAAATTGGTATTTCTATACTTAGGTAAGCAAAGGGAAGAGAAATAAGTAGAAAACGGGCAAAAATCGAACAAAATGGGCAATCTTAAGGATCCACATGGCCAAAGCCAGAACCACACGGGCAGAGCACATGCCCGTGTGAACCACACGGGCTAGACACATGCCCGTGTGCCAGGCCGTCTCAATTGCGAGCCATGGGAATTTGCAAACGGCCTAGACACCCTCACATGGGCTGAGCACACACCCGTGTCCTTGTCGCACCTTGCTTTATTTTCACGAGGAAAAAGCCAATTTTTAGGGTTTCTGAGCCTACTAAAGTCTATAAATACACACCAAAGGAAGACTTAAGGGAGCACGCAGAGTAGATTGAAGAAAAAAGAAATTACTCGAAGGAAGTCGTCGGAAACATCTTGGAAGCGGATTCACTCCAAGATTGAAGATCTCCATCAAGTTCTTTAGAAGTTATTGGGTTATTTATGTCTTGTTGTTTTCTTAATTCTAATATGTTTTCCTCATACGTTATGAACTAAACTCCCTAAATACCTAGGGAGGATGAAACCTAGATGAATCTTATTATTTAAATATTCTGAATTACATGATAAATACTTGTTTTTGTTCTTAATTATGTGTTCTTAACCCTTGCTTTAATATTTTCAGGATATTAATTCAAGTTTAATGTGCTTATTCAGTAGAGCAAAAGTCCTTGTTTAAGAGAAGATTTCGCATAACTAAGGAGAGTTGATTGCAATCCTAGAAATAGGACGACATAAATTTGTCGGATTAGAGTCAAATCTAATAAGGGAATCCATAGATCGAATTAATGCGACGATAGGGGTTTTAATTAGAAAGAGATTTAAGTTAATCAACCTAGAGTCAGTTGTTTTTAGTATTGAAAGATATATTAACATAATTTAGGGATTTCTACGGATCAAGGCAAGTGAATAAATCGTTTAATTTAGAGTCAGAATAATAAGTGAAGTCTAGGTGGATTCTTCCTTGGGTATTGTCTTTATTCATTGGTTTATTCGATTACTATCTTCACTCACTGTCGCATTCATAGTTAATTAGCTAGTTAAATTTTAGATTAAAAATAAATCCCATTAATTATTAGGCTAGATAATAAAAAGATAGTTATTACTAGTAATTTTAGTCCTTGAGGATACGATATTCCGGACTCATCACAGTTATACTACTGTTCGATAGGTACGCTTGCCTTTGTTGAAATATTAGTTAGTTTCGAGCCCATCAGACATTGTTTAAGTGATGTTATTTAAGTCAAAAAATATTTAAAAAAAATCAGTTTCAAACTGTTTTAAAAAAAAAAGAGGTTTCTTTCTTTTCTTTTCTCTTCGAGGGCATCTCTATATCTGCCCAATGGACGGTGGGTCTTTACCGTGGCCACCAGTCATCAGCGACAGAGATCACCGCCTCCGGTGGACGGAGTTCCCAAAAATAGGCCCGTTCAATCCTCTTTTGGAGTAGGTTGTGGATCTAGGGTTAGATCTTTCGAAATCTAGTCAAAAATCGACTAGAAATCAAGAAACCCTTCGGCTTCTCTTCTCCGATGAAGCCGTCGATGATCCCTAAAGGGTTTGGAGGCCTTTCAAATTGGCAGGAAGCTTTCCACGACGGCGATAGAAGATGAACAGGTAAAAAAATTAAAATTTTTGTTTTATTTTTCTTATATTTTTTGAAATAAAAAGAAAGAAAAAGATGGGACTACCTTTGGATTTTGTTTTTCTTTTTTGTATTCTCTTTTGATTGCCTGTTAAGAAAAATACACATGATTGTTATGGCTTTTATAGCCAAAAAATATTACAGAATACATTTTGTTTTCTTTTTTATTGTTTCTACTGCTTATTCTTTCTGTCCTTTTGTCTTTTTTTTTGCAAGCATTCGCAGCAAGGTCAATGGCACTAAGGAGTCGTGCCTTGCCATTTCGGTGAAAGGAGGTGGAGAAACCTTAGGCGGCGTGTTTGCTAACGTGGCGAGAGAGTGGCACCGAAGCTTTTCAGGGTGAAATTAGGGTTTCTGTTAGTTTAGGATTTGGGCTATTGTGTTCTTGGGTTAGAATTTGGGTTTTTTGGGTTACTTAGGCAATTAGGCTAGATGGGTTTTGGTTAGGATTTTGGTCTGTAAATGGACTACTTGTTATTAATGGACTTTTATTTATTTTTCTACTTTTCAATTTTTGTTTTAACTTGGGCTGGATAAAATTGGGCCTCTACAGTCCTGAACGCGTATGGCAAGCTCTCCCTTTTGCATAACAATAAGGGTCCTTCTAGTTGCTAGGAAAGGTCTTCCTTGGATGATTGACACCTTCTTATCTTCTTCAAAGTCTAAAATAATAGAGTCAGGAGGAAAAATAAATTTCTCTACACGTACTAATACATCATCGATTTTTCCTTTTGGATGTGCTAAAGATCGATATGCTAGCTGAAGTGTAGCCGTAGTAGGTCTAACTTCACCTATCCCAAACTTTCTAAATATGGACATCGGAATCAAGTTGATGCTCACACCCAAATCACATAGTGTCTTACAATAATAAGTTGCTCCAATGTTGCATGGTGAAATATCTAGGGTCCTTTATATTTGGACGTATTTTCTCTTGTAGATATACACTGTATTCCTTCGTAAGAGCTACTGTCTCAAATTTTCCTAGTCTTTATTTCTTGGACAGGATATCCTTAATGAATTTGGTGTAGTTTGGTGTTTGCTCAAGTGCTTCTATAAACAGAATGTTGATATGAAGTTGCTTGAATATGTCTAGAAATTTCTTGAACTGGACTTCCTGCTTATACTTCTGAAGTCTTTAAGGGTATGGTGGTGGAGGATTCTTAACTTGAACTGGGCACTTCATCTGTTGTGGCACTTCTACATCTAACAAAGTTGTTAGTTTATCAGAATTAACTGGGTCAAAAGTTACCTTATTATATTTTGTAGATCCTGATTCTAGTGATGCTAGAATTTCAACACTCTGTTGAACTTCCACTTTATCTCGAGCATCAGCTGGTTCTTCTTCAACTTCGACAGTGTTGGGCTCTAACATCTTTCTGCTCCTTAGTGTCAATGCTTTACAATGCTTTTTCCCCAGATTTATTGGATTCTCCATATCACTAGGAAATGCCCCTTGTGGTCGGTTCCTAAGTTTAGTTACAAGTTGGCACATTTGGTTTTCCAAGTTTTTCAATGTGGCTTCTTGACTTTGGGTCAATGCATCATTTTTCTCTATGTATGCCTTCAACAGGTTTTCCAAAAGGTTCAGCTTGAGGTGGTTTCTGAATTTGTTGGGTAAATCCAGATGGCTGTGAGTAAGTGTTATTGGGTCTAGCCCTTTAGTTACTCCAAGAGAACTTCGGGTGGTTTCGTCAAGATGGGTACCTACCTCGGTTTTGGTTTTAGTTACCTATGTAATACATGGATTCTGGGTTTGATGGGCATTCTTCGAACAAGTGCCCTTCTCAACAATAGACACAGGCTACATTTTTGAATTGATTCAGTGGCTGAGCTGCAAAATTATTAAATCCATTAGTAGTAAAGTCCTTAAGCATTGAGGATATCGAAGATACCTGAGATGCAAGTGAAGTGAGAGTATCCATTTCATGTATTCCTACGACTCATCTTCCTGACGCTGCTCAATTGGTTGGTCATTGGTAATTGTTTCTGGAAATTCTCTCAATGATTTCATAAGCCTCATTATAAGACTTAGAAAGGAGAGCACCGTTAGCAGAAGCATCTATTACCATCCTCATATGAGCATTGAGATCGTTATTGAACATCTCTAATTGGATGCAATGTGGGATTCCATGATGAGGGCATCTTCATAATAGTTCTTTAAATCTTTCCCACACCTCATACAAGGACTCTTCATCCATCTGTTGGAAGTTAGTGCTCTCATTCCACAACTTAGCATTCTTGCTAAGTGGGATGTACTTCATATGGAATCATTCTGATAACTCATGCCATGTGGTGATAGAATTTGGTAGCAATGAGTTAAACCAAGCTCAAGCTCTATCCTTTAGTGAATATGGGAACAACTTTAAGATTACTGCTTCTTCGGGTACTCCGGCTAATTTGAAGGAGTCACTTACCTCCATAAACAATCTAAGGTGAAGGTGAGGATCCTCAGTCGACATTCCACTGAATTGGCCCACTTTCTGAAGCATCTGGAACATAACTAGCTTTAGTTCAAATTGTTTCACCTCGATTTCAGGTATCCTAATACTCGGGTTAAGCTCATGAAAAAATGGCACAACATACTATCTTTGATCTCTATCCTTATCATCAGCAAATAGGGATAGGATTTTGATCAAGATTTGCTCCATTTCCCTAATTCTAGTTCTCAAGGTTTATCTCTTCGATCCTTCTTTGAGTTGCTTGTCTTCTTCTTTGTCGAAAGGATCTACGAGGAGTAAGTCGATAAATCGATCAATACTCATAAACACATGAGACAATCAAAGAAAAAACGATTAAATTAAAATTAAAGTGAAAAATAAACCAAAATGAAAAATTAACAATTTCACAAATAATGTCTTTTAAAACATTCCTCGACAACAACGCCAAAAACTTAGAATGATATGTGCAAGTGTACACAATCGTATCAAGTAATAAAGTGACAAGTAAATGTCGAGTTATCGTACCCACAAGGACTGTGAAAGAATAATATTTATGAAATGCAACGTGAAACAATTTGGTGAAGGAAAAATATGTTGATTTAAAGAAGTGATTTAAAAACTAAAAATTAATTAAGTAATTAAAGTAAGAAAAATAAAAAGTAAAAATTCCAATGCATGATTTCAAAAAGATGAGATTTAATCAATATAATACAAATGTGTTAGATCAATTACATTCCTTAACTTATAATTACTAATTCCATGTTCTTGTTGTTACGAATATTTTCACGGCAACTAATGCACATATATACTAAATTAATTAATCTCTTGAACATATTCCTGTAAAAATTCAAACAATTAATTAATTTTCATAAGCAAGTATAAGATTAAGTGATGTAACAACATATTCCTATATTGAAACAATTTAATCACAATAATCTTGCAAGTTATGCAATGCTGAAGTATCGTTTAATACCGTCGCTAATTTAACCATCAACAACTTTAGAAGATTAAACATGCACTAAGTAAATACTATGTCAATTAATTATAATTTAAATCCGATTAATAATTAATTAATTCGTTACCATATAATTATAATGCAAGTATAAGATAAGCATGATTTTATTTAATTGAACAATTTACCAAGGCCTATAACAACACAAACATGATTTTAATAATTTAAGTGAACATAATACAATCAATCTAACACGAATTAAATTAAATTCATTTTAATTAAATCAAGAATAACAACATCAAAAATATTCATAATCATAATCACAACATAAAAGAGAAAAATACAAGAGAAAGGAACTAGGAAACAAATCTCGGTGTTTCTCCAAAGCCAGACTACTGTGCTCCTCTTCTTCTATGCTCGTCCTATCGGTCTAAGGTCTTCATTGCAACAGCCCGATTTAGGGGCTAATTAAAATAGCAATTTCAAAACCACTAATCCGAAATTAGTTTTAATATTATTTTATGTGTTATAGCATGATTATATGAGTGCATGAAAATTTTGGTGCATTAATTTTAGCGATTGCATGCTAAATTTTGAAAAAGGACTAAATCGCATTAAGTGCGAAAGTCCTATTCTACAAGCTAAAGTTGTCAAATAGCTATAGAATATTAAATTGGAGGTCTCTAATGTGCAATTAGGCCCTTAGTAATGTGTTGGCCGGCCATAGGGGACAAAGAAATGAAAAATTGGTCAAAGTTGGTGGATTAGGTGACTTAATTAGAGAAATAGAATAAAATAAAGAGAAGAAAAGATATCATCTTTTATCTTTCTTCTCTCTACCAATTTTTCACTCAAGGAAAGGGCTATGGAAGCTTGAAAATTTCAGCAACCTTTAATCCTTACAAGTAAGTGTTTTGATGGTCATTGTTGATAATTTTTATACTTTTGGAACCCTTGTAGCTTAAGCTAGCTAATGAGAGGACTATTTTGCAAAATGGTTAAGAGTCTAGGGCTTTGCCATGGCAACATTAGTGTTGTTTTCTAAACTTTTATGGAAGAAAATGAAACTTGGTTGTTTAATAAACAACTTTTGTGAAGGGGGTTTCCATAAAAACACCTAAAAAGGACCTTCTTGTAAAGGTTGTAAAATGGGTAGTAAATGCATGAAATAATTGGTATTGTGAGTTGCTATATGAGTAATAAATTTTCAACTAGGCTTGTTAAATGAGGAAATTTGATGAAAAATGATTTACAAGCCTAGGGGCAAAATCGTAATTTTGTGAAAGTCTAAGGGCAAAACGGTAATTTTGCCAAAATAGAAACTTTGAGATGTTTTGAATAATGTGGTGATTAAATAAGTGAATTTGTTATTATAGATCAAGAAAAACGAAGTCTAGCCTTAGACCGGGGGAAAACCAAGATAGTGGACTAAATCGAAATAGTCACCCAAATTTTGTACATCGAGGTAAGTTGTATGTGAATAATACAACTCTATTGTTATTATGCTTATAACCATTGATATTGCATAATATGTTTGATTATTACTATGTATATTGTGCACATCTATTAAAATGAATGAAAAGTGAGGAAATTCTCGGATAAACACCATGATCAAGTGATTTTTGGTGGGCTGTGTATGATACCACCGTGTTATTTATTATTAGTGGGTTGTGTGCGATACCACCATATTTATTATTGTTGGTGGGCTGTGTGCAATACCACCGTGGATATGTGATTATTTGGTGGGCTGTGTGTGATACCACCGTGTTATTTATCATTGGTGGGCTGTGTGCGAAACCACTGTGCATCCGGTATTATTCCAAAGTGTTCATCGAGAAACTTTGATTAAGCAAAATTATGTGTGATTATGTGATGACAAGTGCAGAGTAGAAGTGCATGTAAATGTGAGCAATGTTTATGATATGTATTTGGGATGTGGTGAGGTTTGAAATGAGCTCATATTATGTTGTATGATTAGTAAGGATGGAAATGAGTAAGTTATGCCTTTGATTATATGAGAATTATATGCAAGTTTATAATATGTTATGAATATGATATTGTAAGGTAATTGTTGTTAATTATTTATATGCGACTTACTAAGCTTTATGCTTACTCCCTCTCTTTTCCATTTTCTTATAGTGTCACCAAGATAGCTCGGGGATCAAAGAAACGTCGGAGGCTTGATCACACTATCAATTGGAACACTTGGCATAGTTAGATTTATCATTTTGAGTATGGCATGTATAGGGACTTAGTCTTTTATCAAGTGTCATATTGTTTTGGCCAAATGTGTTCGCTTGTTTTGAAGATGAATTCATTTTGTATAAGGCCATGGATGATGGCTATTACTTATTAATGATATATGAAAATGATAATGTTTTTCATGAAAGTGTAAATTTCATTGTTGAGTATTTGGTATATTGATGCATCAATGAGTAGGTTATTTAACGTGGTTTATGTTGGTGCAAGTACGAGTGGCAAAAAGGGCTTGGTAAATAGCTTTGTTACTGTCTACACGGGTAGACACACGGGCGTGTGTCTAGGCTGTGTGTGACACACGGTCTACCCCATGGGTGGGTAGTTAAGTCGTGTGTCCCTCTGCACCTTAAGTTGGCAAAAAAGAATGCCCATTAGTAACCACACCGACTGAGACACAGCCGTGTGTCTCGACTGTGTGGAGGACACAGCCATAGGACATGGGCATGTGCCAGGCCGTGTGAAGTCTGCACTTGAATTCAGGAATTTAATTCTCCACACGGGCTAAGGACATGGGCGTGTGCCTTGGCCGTGTGACCATGTGAGGTTGCTGACGTCAGAAACAAAATGTCAAGGTTTTTTCACACAGGTGGAGACACGGGCGTGTTAAGGCCGTGTGAGGGACACGGGCCATGGACAAGGGCGTGTGTCATGTGAAAACTCATGTAGGTTCGAATTGTGAAATAAATCCACACGGGCATAGGACATGGGTGTGTCTCTATATGTTTAGGCCATGTGTGTTACACGGTCCTTTAACATGGCCATGTTATCAGGTCATAAGGGCGTGTTGCCCTTCCACACGGGCGTGTGCCCCTATTTTTAGTGACATTTTCTAGGGTTTTCTAAAGAACTCGGTTTGGTTTGGAACCATTTCTAAAGTGTGATTTGAGCCTTGTGGGCTCATATTAAGGACTTTAAGATGAAGATTGGAAAGTTTTAAATTTGAACGAACTTTTATGACTTGGAAATGAATGCTTGTATGTGTTTTAGTAAGGTAACACCTCGTACCCTGTACTGGCGTCAGTTCTGGGTAAGGGGTGTTACATTCACAAAAACTTGAATGTTTCTACTTAACGGGTGTGCAAGCTTTTTTTCAAGAGGGAAATCAACAATGGAAGGAGGACAAAGAAAATGGGGAAACAAGAGGGAAATGGAAGAGAGAAAGGTAAGTGAAGTGAAGAAATGTGTGTGATGTGATATGTTGGATGTGAAATGAGTAAGGGAAGAGGGATATATATAGGTGGAGATGGCTGATAAAAATAGCAAAGAAATATCAGCCACTCTTTTTCCCTTGGTTGGCCATGTTTGGTGCAAGTTTGAATTAGACTAAAAATAGAAGGCACGAAAAGAGGAAGGGTTTGAACAGAATTAAGGGAAACTTCAAGGGTTGTTTTGAAATTAATAAAATCAGATAAGTAAGCTGATTGGGTCAGGTATATGGACGATTTGGGCTGCCAAGTCCTTGATGGATCAGTTCTCTATTTAACACAATTTGGGGCCATTTTCTTCTTCAAGCTTATAATTAATTTTTAACTCAATTTATGTTGGACCCAAATTAATTATAAAATATATTCAATACATATTTTTGGATCGTCCTTGGCTGGAAAATTAATTAGCCATACTTTTGATTCACTCGATGCAAAAACTGCCCAAATGATTCAAACCTCTCGAGGTAACTACCGAGCTGATTTTTGCCCTTTGTGCAAAACCATTGAAAATAAATCAAATTTGTGTAAATTTATTATTAAAATAATTAAAATTCAATATGTTAATAATTTGAGTACAAATTAATTATTTTATAATTAAAATATAATTTTCGACAAAAATTACTACGAAACTACATGAATTAGAGCTCAAAAGGTGCTGAAAAAGTCTATATATTTTGTGTTTCCAGCAGTAGGCCATGGATGTAGTTGATTCAAGAATGCGAGCTGGAACTAGTAGTCGAAAGAGGTTGAGAATCAAAAGAGGGTTCTCTAGTGCTGGGGAAAGGAGCGATAATAGGCCAACCCACCATAACACTAGCAAGTAACATATCCTTCCAAAGGGTGAATCCCCTATTCCTCCTCTAGTGCCCATGACAGCAATCTCAACATCTGACTCTACAACACACCCACTGTTCCTTTCTTCGGTCCTTCTCAATCCTCCTATCAAGTTCACCAATGCTGCAGACCCTCTTATTGCCACATCATCTCCCCTTTCCACAGACTCCGACACTTAGTGCCAAGCTCTCCACACTTCCCCACTTGGCACACTCTATTGCACTCCCCTTTCAGGAAAGGTCATACCTTCTTCTCCTAGCAAAAACATATCAACGTGGGTCAGTATCCCTTCTCTCCCTTTGCTGTCCAACAGAAACAGGACAGGGCGCTGTCCTAGGAATTGAAGGAATTCGTTTATCCTTCCTTCCCTTCTTCTAATGTTTATAAGACCCTTCTCCCCAATCTGGCAAGTTCCTTCTCCATGTTATCCGCAGAGTGTGTCCTCGTGAACTAGGCTCTCTAAAAGGCTTATGTTGAAACTAAGGCCAAACGGGCAGAGTTTGAGAGGGCCCTTCTTTGTGGCGAGCAGTCCCTTACCTAACTTCGCCAATCATATGAAGCATCTATCCAACAAACTACTGAGCTTTCTAAGTTTGTGTCTGACTGGGAAACCAAAGAGCAATCCTTGGTGACCCTAAAGAAGTAACATCTCACCGGGAGGGAACGTATTCAGAATGAGAATAAAGAGTCTTTGGAGAAGTATAAGGTGGACACCCAGCATGACATTCAGGATTATTTGCCTAAGTTAAGGGCTAACTTGATCCTGTAAGCACATGTCGCTGTGGGTCCCTTTGACTTAAGTCAAGTAAACTTCAACTGCATGTGCTTGTTTACCAACATGAACCATGGCTTCGACGCTTACAACCCCTCAGGAGCTAGCTGAGAGGAATTTTAGAGGGAGTGGAGAGGATCTAGAGAACTCTTCCATGCTTAAAACGTGGAAGCATCTAATCCTGATTCTTTAGAAGAGTCCGTTCCAGAGGAGAATTAAAATGTTCATGTCTCTTGTAAAAATCCTTCTTTCTATGTTAATAAAGATTACTTTTACTATCTTTCTTCACCTTTCACAATTTGCCTCACTTATGTTCCATTTTGCAATAGTATGCTAATGTCGGCTTTTAATAATTCGCACAACTGCATCCACTTCCATAACACACAGTAATCTTATATAATAACCTAAGAGACTAAGCCAAATCTATTGTAACTTGCCTATGGGGGTTATTTCCTGATTTCTCATGTCTAGAGGATCGGCTAAATCGAAGCTCTGATACCGCTAAATTTTAACACCCTATACCGAACCAATCACAAGATCTAAGTACTAGATGATATAAAGACTTAATTAACTTAACGATGTTTAGGATTATATTCTTATTACATTCTTAAACGCTTAAATTACACATCAAACTATATTAAAAAAATATAAGTTTTAAAAGGTAATGCCTTACAATCTTAGCAGTATTTGTAGTTCTAAATTTAAAATTTTAAAATTGTTACATTCGACTTAGTCCCTGAGGCGTGGCCTCTAAGGGAACCCATCTATAAGCATGTACAACTTCCACGCCTAACCCTCAAATTCGATGGCGCGTAGCTTGGTTCTTTCACTTGATTTCCCAGTCATAGCATTTATCTTGTAAAAAGGCAGTAAGCACATAAATTCAAATGATATTAGTGATATTTTGTAAAATAACTTAACAACAATAATTTGGAATCTTTAAGAACAAAATTTTAAGCAGAGATTTCAAACTCCCTGTCTATCCTTGCCTTCCTCAGATTGTACTGACGTGGTCAGCACCTTGCCCATTTTTCATGGTTCACCATTGGCAGACTTATTCTCTATCTTAGACGCAAACGCGACCTTTATGAAAACGATCTTCTATGGTCCTAGCTTGATTCTGCCTAATCCCATATTCCTTTATATTTATACGAGCTTACTCTTTCACAATCAACCATACACTTGGGTATAAGGTTCGTTGCCTACTACTGGCTTTCACTTATGTTCTTAAATCCAGATTCTTACCCTGATCCATTCATCCCAGTCAAATCTCACAGATCTAAACATGATAATCTAACTGATTAGACACCTCTTCATCCTAGCGGATTTGTATTTTATGAATAGCCACAAGCTTCTAGTTTACATTGTTCCAATCTTCTGAAAATTTTAAATTAATAAATAGATCCTAACAAACCATATCCTCCACTAATTTTCGATGGACTATCTGCCCAAGCTAACCTTTAGTTGTCTTCTTCCTCTATTAACCCTATGGTCTGACCTGTGTTACCTCGTCTTGGACAAATATCCCTTCGTAGTGTAGATTTTTTGTAGACTCTACTAGCTAGATTGTTCGAGCAATCGTTAAATCCAAGTGAACCTTGACGGACCTACCTGTCTATAGTGAACCTTTTTACCTGTAGACCCTTAGGTTCAACTTTCGCTTAATCATCTCATCACCCTCAATTTTGGTTTACTCGCCAAAACTAGTGGACTAATATTTGCAGATACTCTATACCTCAGCATAATGTCTCTCATATTTCCCTGCCTTTTCAAGAATCGCATTTTCTAGTTTCTTTCTTGTAATAATTTGGTGGATGCTTCGACTTTCCCATTTAACATGCGTCCAAAAATGCAACGTATTTGTCCAACTATACTACTTTCCATATGAGTTCTACCATGATCTCCCTTTTCTGGCTCTATTAGTATCCTGATTCATTATCCCGGCAGAATTTTCCTAACGCCATAACCCCAGCCACGGTCTTACTCAGTAAGAAATCATGTTTAATGTCCTAGAGGACTCTCTATGTTGCCATAGCTGAGCTACGATCTTACACATTTTAACCTACGTTTAACATCATGATAGACTCCACATGCTATCATACCCAAGCTATGGTCTTATGCAGCATATCCCATGTTTAACATATTGGCAAACTCTCTTGTGTTTACCGTCCCGGCGGACTATTCCATGATTATTGACCCCGGAAGTCTTTATATATCTTTTGAGGTGTCGCTCAGTAGAGCCTATAAACCATCATCACAGTGTCGTCCCATAAAGCCTGCAGATCGCCGTCGCAGTCTTGCTCTGTGGAACGTATAAACCGTCGTCACGATGCTCCCATTTCAATCTACCCATCCTCTAGTGTCCCAATTATTCCTATCTTTATAAAACCCATCAAGGTAAATTCCTCTGTACTTTGCGTATATAATGAACAAGCACTTCACACAAAAATAAGTTGGTATTTACAAACATGCAGTACACCATGTAACACCCTTTACCCGTATTCAAGCCAGAACCGTGTTTTAGGCGTTACCTAACTAACTTTGCTTAAACGCCTCAAGTAGAGTTATAAAATTTTTGTTTAAACCTATCGCTTGTGTCTAATCGGCCTAAGAAGCCCTAAACATACCTCATAGAGGTTTCAGAATTTTTCCGAAAACTTTTACGAACTCGAGAAACTTTTCAATAAAATAGGGGCCACACGCCTGTATTGGTCTAGGGACACGCCCATGTGCCCTTAAGACATGCCCGTGTCTTCCACTCATGGTCGATTCTGACTAAAGTCACACAGCCTTGACACGCCCGTGGCCCTAGCCCGTGTGCCAAACCTTAGCATTCTAACATATCCACACGGTCTATGCACACGTCCGTGTGCTTCAGCCGTGTGGCAATTTAAATTCCAAGTTCAAGGTGCAGCGTTCACATAGCCTAGGCATACGCCCATGTGCAAGCCGTGCCTCGCACACGGTCCACTTTACATAGCACACACATATACACCAACTCAATTCAACATCAAAGAAATTCAAAGGTATCCCTAGGAACTCAAAGATCAAGATATACAAAGGACATATACTTCATGAGATTCATCTTCATTAAGCAATAGAATTTGCCAAGCATTTGCCTAACTTATAAGGCCATTTACAAAATGACTTTAATAACTTACTTAGCCAACACTTTGACTAACAATTACAACTTAACAAAATGCTCGAGTCCTACACATGCCATACTCAAAATACGTCTAAATTGTTATACCAAAATGGTGTCGATAATGTGATTTCGAACTCCGATGTCTGCAACTTCTCGAATTATCTTGGCAATATTACAAGGAAAAAAGAAAGGAGAGGGGTAAGCATATAGCTTAGTAAGTTTGCATGAAACACTAGGATAACATATTTGCTCAAACTATAAACATTCATTTCATGGAATAATGGTAGCATAGTCTCAAATGAATAAAAGTACTTACTCGTACTTAATCCCATTTACTCTTACCCATCTCAATTTCAACATAATCCAGTAACTTTTAATTAATCACGTTACCTGTATCACTAAATCACATGATTTAGCACATATGCTAGCATAGTCATGAATTCACATATTTAACCTTCATATCATAAGCTTTGCTCAAGGCCATCCAATGACAAAATTTAAATCTAGGCCAACTCACATACTCAACTCTTTTGCTTATAAATAGATCGTTCATCATGAATTCTTTGAACTTATTGTACATAAGTTTTGATACCAACGTCATATCTCGGATATGGTCTCATATGGGATTATTCTTTGATGCCGATGCCATATCCCAGATATGGTCTTATACGAGTTCTCATAACCTGATGTCGATGCCATATCCCAGACATGGTCTTATACGAGAACGTACTTAGATGTCAATGCCATGCCCTAGACATGGTCTTATACGAGATCATTCTTGGTACCGAGGCCATGTCCTAAACATGGTCTTATACGGGATCTTCCTTGTCTCAACTGAATGCATAATATCATTCTCAGTCCAGGATCTGATCGGGGACTTAAACTTAACTTATTCACACCATTTACCTATCGAGACTTCGCCACTCGAGTTTACCAGAAATAATGCACATAACCATAATATCAAGCATTATGAAACACCAATTTCATACAAACTTACCTTGGTATTCAAAGCGTATGTACATATGCAATTTAGTCCTCGACTTTATTCTTGCCTCGGTTCCGATCTGGGCTCCATATTTCTTGATCTATAATAACACTTTAACTCATTTTAATCATTAAATTAATAAAACATCTCAATAATCATGCTTTGGCAAAATTACTATTTGCCCTTAAATTTTGGCAAAATGACCATTTTGCCCCTAGGCTCGGAAATGAATTCTAATCGTATTTCCACCTCTAGCAAGCCTAGGTGAACATTTATTTCTCTTACAACTACTCACAATTCCAACTATTTCATGCATTTAAGACACAATTTAATCTTTGCATTGAAGTTCTATTTAGGTGTTTTCATGCTAACACATTTCACAAGAGTTGTTTCTCTAACAACTAAGACTTAATTTCTTCCATAAAAATGCAGCAAACAACAATGATATCTCTTATGGAAAAACTCTAAACTTTTCACAATATTGCAAAATAGTCCCCTCATTTGAAAGCTTAAGCTTTAGGGGTCTCAAAAGTATAATTATTTTCAAGAAAAGATCACTAGAAAACTTACTAATGAAGAGATGAGTGTGCTGAAATTTTTGAAGCTTTCAATCCTTATTTCTCTTACAATTTCAGTGGAAGAAGTGAAGAAGAAAGATGGACATCATCTATTCTTTATTTTAGTATTAAACTATCAATTTAATCCACCAAACATCACCAACTTTGACCAACTTGGTCAATTCTTATCCCTTATGCACACTATGGCCGGCCAAGCCTATATTGGGGGTTTAATTGCCTTTTTAAGACCTCCAATTATCAATCTATGGCTATTTGGTATCTTTAGCTTATAAAATGAAACTTTCGCACTTTATGCGATTTAGTTCTTTTTTGTGATTAAACAAGAAATCGCTAAAATTAGCGTACCAAAATTTTTATGTAATTCTAAAATCATGCTCAAACATATAAAATAGTATGAAAAATATTTTCCCTAACCTCAGATTAGTGATCCCAAGATCACTGTTCTGACTAGCCCCTAATTCGGACTGTTACAATTCTCCCTCCTTAAGGATTTTCGTCCCCGAAAATCTTATCGGTGAAAAGGTTGGGGTATTGGTTTCTCATAGTTTCCTCAGACTCCCATGTAGTCTCTTCTATTCCGTGCCTTTTCCATAGAACTTTCCCTAAGGCTATGCTTTTGTTTTTTAATTGCTTGACCTCCCATGCTAAAATTCTAACCGGCTCTTCACCATATGTCAAGTCGGGTTGTATCTCTACTTCTGTCGGTGTAATCACATACGAAGGATCTGATCGGTAGCGTCGCAACATAGACACATAAAACACGTCTTGAATCTTCTCTAACTCAGACGGCAATGCCAATCGATAGGCTACCGACCCAATTCTCTGTGTGATCTCGTGTGGTCTGATAAAAAGCGGACTCAACTTACCTTTCCGGCCAAACCTGAGGACTTTCTTCCATGGTGAAACTTTCAAAAATACCTTATCGCCAATTTGATATTCTATTTCTTTTCTTTTTAAATCCGAGTAGGATTTTTTCTATCAGAGGTAGCTTTTAAACAATCTCGAATCACCCTTACTTTTTCTTCTGTTTCTTTAACCAAATCAACCCCGTGAATCTGGTTTTCCTTAAGTTCAGTCCAATATAAAGGCGTTCGACATTTACGCCCATACAAGGCCTCATAAGGCGCCATCTTAACTGAAAACTATTGTTGTAAGCAAACTCTACCAACGGTAGATACTTTTCCCGGCTGCCTTGAAATTCAAGAACACAACATCGGAGCATATCTTCTAACACTTGTATCAACCTCTCCGATTGACCGTCGGTTTGAGGGTGAAAAGCCGTACTAAAATTCAATTTTGTGCCCAGAGCCTCTTGCAACTTTTTCCAAAATTTGGAAGTGAATCTCGGATCTCTATCCGATATAATCGATAAGGGCACTCCGTGAAGCCTCACAATCTCAGAGATATACAAGTTTGCCAACTTATCTAGTGAATAAACGACACGCACTGTATGGAATGGGCTGACTTAGTAAGTCTATCGACTACAACCCATACAGCATCTTTCTTGATCCCATTTCCACTCGAGTATCATTATAGGTTGTAATAAACTCGATGATACTTGATGTTCAGCTTTCACCTACTGACAAATTAAGCATCTCGAGACAAACTCAGAAATATCTTTCTTCATACTCGGCCACCAATACCGTTGCTTCAAGTCGTTATACATTTTGGTGCTACTCGGATGCACAGATAAGCATCCTTTATGTGCTTCATGCAAAACTTTATGAATGAGCTCATCATTTCTTGGTACACATATTCGGTCCCTGAACATCAAACATCCGTCCAGATTGATCCAAAAATCGGACTCAACACTTGACTCGCACTGAGTCCTTTTGGCTTGTAACTCACAGTCATTTTTCTGGGCCTCATAGATTTCTTGAAGGAATATCGGTCTAGCCCTCAGTCCAGCTAGAATAGCGCCATCCTTGGATAAGATCATCTGCGTATTCAAGGCCTTTAATGCAAATAAGAATTTTTTACTTAAAGCATCGGCAACTACGTTTGCCTTTCCAAGATGGTAGTCAATGATCAACTCATAATCTTTTATCAATTCTAACTATCTTCACTGCTTTAGGTTCAATTCCTTTTGAGTCATCAAGTACTTTAAACTCTTATGATCTGTGAATATCCGACATCTTTCGCCATACAAATGGTGCCTCCAAATCTTTAATGCAAAAACAATAGCAGCCAATTCTAAGTCATGTGTTAGATAATTCCTCTCATGGGGTTTTATCTATTTGGAAGCATACGCGATCACCTCGCCTTCTAGCATAAGTACACAGCCCAATCCGTTTAAGGATGCATCGCTGTAGATCACAAATTATTTCCTCGACTCGGGTTGTACTAGGACTGGAGCCTCTGTTAACATGGCTTTTAATTTCTTGAAACTTTGTTGGCATTTTTCTGTCCACTCGAACTTTACATTTTTTTGTAATAATCTCGTCATCGAGGTAGCTAACATAGAAAACCCCTTAATAAACCGCCTATAGTAGCCAGCTAAGCCCAAAAAGCTTCTAACCTTTGATACATTTTTCGGAGGTTTCCAGTCAACAATAGTTGACATTTTACCTGGGTCAACTCGAACCCCATCACCCGAGACAATGTGTCCCAAGAATCCAACTTCCTTTAGCCAAAACTCACTTTTACTAAACTTGGCATACAACTGATTATCTCGTAAAATCTGTAAAATTGTCCTTAAGTGTTCGGCATGCTCATGCTCATCCCAGGAGTATACTAATATATCATCAATAAACACAACAAACTTGCCTAGTAAGGGTCGAAAAATGCGGTTCATTAAGTCCATGAACACCACAGGAGCATTTGTCAAACCGAAAGGCATGACTAGAAATTCATAATGCCCATACCTTGTTCGAAAAGCCGTCTTCAGCACATCTGAGTCTTTTACCCTCAACTGGTAATATTTTGACCTCAAGTCTATCTTGGAAAACACAGTGGCCCCCTTCAATTGATCGAACAGATCATCAACCCTTGGTAAAGAGTACTTGCTCTTCACATTTACCTTATTAAGCTACTGATAATCAATACACAATCTCATGGAACCATCTTTCATTTTCACAAATAGCACTGGAGCACCCCATGGTGAACTACTCGGTCTTGCAAAACCTTTGTCCATCAATTCTTTCAACTGTGTCTTCAACTCCTTCAACTCGATTGGAGCCATTCTGTAAGGAGCAATCGATATAGGTACTATACCAGAAGCTAATTTGATGCCGAATTCAACCTCTCTGACAGGAGGCAGTCCTGGCAATTCTTCAAGAAAAACATCTAGGTTTTCACACACTACCTGTAATGATTCAATCTTCAACTCAGTTTCTTTGGCATTCATCATAAAAGCTAGATATGCCTCATACCCTTTTCTTATACACCTCTGAGCCAACATATAAGAGATTACTTTCGGTGATCTGTCTTGTTCATCTGATTCAACACGAAGAGTGTCCCCATTTTTACATCTCAACTTTGCATACTTTTATATAAAAAATTATGATATAAAATTATATCAAATTCATCAAATGGCAATATCATAAGATTTGCCCTAAAATAGTGACCTCTAATCATTAATAGACAATCTTTGCATACTTTCTCAACCAGTACAATTTTGCCTAAAGGATATCACAAATTCTATAGACTCTACGGGCATACTCAATCTAGATACTAATTTCATGCATATATAAGAATGAGTAGATCACGGATCTATTAAAGCAATAATTTTAGTATCGTAGAGAAAAAAGGTACCTGTGATCACGTCAGAAGACGATGCCTCTTCGCGAGCACGAATGGCGTAAGTTCTCACAGGTGCTCGGCTCTCAGGTCTAACGGCCTGCTCCTTGTGAGTAGTCTTACTACTTGCCTCGCTTCTCGGGTTTCTCTGTGGTCTCCCTCTTGTAGTGCCTTCCAATCTTATCCCCTGAGTCTTCTCTTTCTCATCCACTTCTGGACAATCTCTAATAAAATGGTCTAAAGACCCACACCTGAAGCAGGCTTTTTCATTTGCTCGACATTCACCGGAGTGATGTCTGCCACACTGTGGGCACTCCAATTTACTGGATCGAGGGTTGCCAACACTAGCAACTGATGTGGTCTGAGCTTTAGACCTTGAGTACTGTTTACTCTTACCCTTGTTTAAAAACCCGGTTGATGTAGCTGATCGGGTAGAGAAGCCTCTTGATTTCTTAGAAGAAGATTGAAATGTTCTACTTATCTATCTCTTTCTCGAGTCACGAGACTCCACTTCAACTTTTCTTTTTTCATTGACTAGATCTTCAGCCTTACAGGCTCTGTCTACTAACACAACAAATTCTTTCAATTCGAGGACACCAACAAATAGCTTTATATCCTCATTAAGCCTGTCCTCAAATCTCTTACACATAATGGCTTCTGAGGAAACACATTCTCGAGCATACTTACTGAGTCTCACAAACTCGCGCTCGTCCTCGGTTACTGTCATCTTTCCTAACTTCAGTTCAAGGAATTCCTTTCTCTTCTGATCAATGAATCTTTGACTTATGTATTTCTTCCTAAATTCCTCTTGAAAGAACTTCCATGTGATCATTTCCCTTGGTATCACTGACACAAGGGTGTTCCACCACCGATAAGCGGAGTCTCTCAAAAGAGAAACCACGTACTTCATGCGCTCTTTGAGTGTGCATAATAATTCATCTAACACTCAAATGGTGTTTTTCAACCGAAATTTGGCTCTTTCTGGGTCATCATCCTTACAAGCCCTAAATTCTTCTACCCCCTGTTTCTGGATTCTATCTATAGGAGGCTTTTCCATTCTTACAACTTCCACCACTTGGGGTGCTACATGAGTAAGCTGAGGAATAGGCGGGGCTGAAGGAGGTGGAGCATGCGGATTTGCTCGAACGTACTCTGTATACCAATTACTCATCATTCAGAGAAAGGCTTCCTGGGCCTCTTTTCCCTGACCCAATGTCTTGGGTCTACTTTCAACTGGCGCGGTCCCTTGCGCGGGAGCCGGCGCATTACTTGCATTATCATCAGCTACAGCTCGATCAGGATCAAGATCCATTAACTATATGAAAATACATTTTAAGCCGTCAGGAGTCGTCACACTATCATATATAGATTCTCATACGTATGGCATGTACAACTAGACTCATACTTATGCTACGTTAGTTCTAGAACCAACTAAATCGTAGCTCTGATACCAATAAATGTAACACCCTTTACCCGTATTCAAATTGAAACTGAGTTTTGGGCGTTACCTAACTAACTTTGCTTAAACGCCTCAAGTAGGGTTATAAAATTTTTGTTTAAACCCATCGCTTGCGTCTACTCGGCCTAAGAGGCCATAAACATACCTCATAGAGGTTTCAGAATTTTTTCAAAAACTTTTACGAACTTGAGAAACTTTTCAATAAAATAGGGGCCACACGCCCGTGTTGGTCTAGGGACACGCCTGTGTGCCCTTAAGACATGCCCGTGTCTTTCACCCGTGGTCGATTCTGACTAAAGTCACACGGCCTTGACATGCCCGTGTGCCAAACCTTAGCATTCAGACATATCCACACGGTCTATGCACACGTCCGTGTGCTTTAGCCGTGTGGCGATTTAAATTCCAAGTGCAAGGTGCAGACTTCACACGGCTTGGGCATACGCCCATATGCAAGCCGTGCCTCCCACACGGTCTAGACACACGCCCATGTGTCTGCCCATGTGGACAATTAGAAGGCTATTTACCAAGCCCTTTTCCACTTTACATAGCACACACATATACACCAACTCAATTCAACATCAAAAAAAATTAAAGGTATCCCTAGGAACTCAAAGATCAAGATATACAAAGGACATATTGTAACAGCCCTGTTTAGACCCTAGTCAGAACAGTGGTTTCAAGACCACAAATCCGAGGTCAGAATGTTAATTTAATGTTATTTTCTATGTGAATAGTATGTGACATAGTCTGTGTGAGAATTCTGTGTGATAATTTGATCATTTGTGTGTCGAATTAAGAGAAAAGACTTAATTACATAAAGTGTAAAATGCTGTGTGCTGATTTACGAGTATTTAATTGTTGTTGGCTTTTTAAGGTGGAGGCCTTATGTTGTTATTAAGCCATTATTAAAGATATGTGTGGCTAAATGACTTATTAGCCTTAAAATATATTTGTTTTACATGACTTATAAAAGGGCAAAGTTGGTATTTGATTATTAAGTTATTTTATAATAAAACAAAGCATTAAAGTAGGCCATTTTTCTATTCATATTGCACCAAATATTGAAGAAAGAAAAGAGGTTTTAAGCTTTGGTAATTTCGGCTAAGAATTAGCTTGATTCAAGGTTAGATTTTTGCTCAGTTTTTATTAATTTCTACGTTTTCGTAATCGTTGCTTTGTGCTCTACAAAACCCATGCTTAAATTTTGTGAATTGATGATGTTTATGAAATTTGCCATTGATGAAAGGGTGAGCTTTGTGGTGAGTGTTGGTGTTAAATGAAAGATATGTGTTTAATGAACATGTGTTTTTCTTGAATTTTTGATGAATTTAGCTAATTAGGGCTAAATTATGAAAATAGCAATTTGAAGGACTAGAATGTGAAATAAATGAAATGTGTGGGCTTATATAAGCATGGTGAGAATTCGGCTAGGCTTGAACCAAGTGAAATTATGTGAATTTGATGATTGGGTGAAATAGAGACTAAAGTGTCGAAATGTAAAAATATGAGGGCTATTTTGTAAAATGCCCCAAATATGTGTGTTTGGACTAAAATGAATGATTTGGTGATTGAATGGATTTAATTTGAATGTGTATAGACCAAGAAAGAAGAAGTTCAGATCGAGATCGAGGCAAAGATAAAGTGCTCGACTAATCAATCGTATCGATAGTTCGACGTCCAAGGTAAGTTCGGATATAATACATGTTATTAAGATATGGTTTAGCATTATGAAATGAATGTGTATATGTGTATCAAATTGAGATGCTATGTGCAAGATTTAGTTGATGGCACTAAGTGTGCGAAATTGAAATTGAAATAGAAATGAACAGCACTGTGTGTACAATGTTATGAAAGCTTCGGCTTATTGATGTTTCACTGTGTGTGCAATACCGAGATAAGTCGGTTAAAAGATTAGGCACTAAGTGTGCGATAACTAACATGTTTCGATCATGTATATGGCACTGAGTGTGCAATTAAATTGAAAGAATATCAGAGGATGATCGACTTGTAATATCGAGCATTGAGTAGCTTGGAAATTGAATAACTATGTGTTAGCTAAGGTATGTATTGAACCTTTGTGGTTGATGAGTTTATAGATAAATCTATGAATGGATGAATGAGTAATTTTAGCTATGGATGATATGGTATGAATAAGAGAGAATTGATCTATGTGATGGTTATTATATATATTGATTTGATTTGATGAGATAAGTGTATTGTATGTCAAACTTACTAAGCTTTGGAAAGCTTACTGTGTGATTTGTTTCTCTACTTTGCAGTGTTAGTATAGCTAGCTTGGATCTATGGATCGTCAGCTTCTCAATCACACTATTGGCAATCTATTTTGGGTACTTTTGGAGTGATGTACATAGTTGAAATATGGCATGTATAGGCTAGTTATTTGAATCATATTAGAGATGTGTAATTAGTCATGTGATATGGCTAGATATATGATGATTTTAAGCATGAATGGCTTGATATATATATGATGCATATTCTAGTATGGCATGTGGGTAAAAAAAATGAATTTAAAATGGTAATCATTGTGATGGTAAAATGTTAGTATGATTTAGTGAATTTGAGAATGAATGATGTTTAGTATATGAATGTGTTCAAGTTGTATAAGTTAGCTTATAAGTTAACATCTTTGGAAATGAAAATTGCATGAGATGATGTATCGATTGTTGTTATGGAATTGGTTGCCAAATTGTGTGTTTAAAGATGCTCAAATGTGCTTGTAGGATTGACCTTGTGTAGGTGGCAAATTGGCCTTGCAAATGGCCTATTTTGCCACACGGTTGTGGCACACGAGCGTGCCTGATGACCGTAGGAGAATGGCAATATGTAGCCTATTAGCACACGGCCTTGATATGGGCGTGTCAATTAACCGTGGGCGTGGGTCAGTATATGGCCTAAGAGTACACGGCCATGGCACACGGACGTACCTGGTAGCCGTGTTGTTTCAACAGGATCGACCACGGCCAAAGTACACGGGCGTGCTTGGTGGCCGTGGAGCCAAGTCAGGATTGACCACGGCCAAGGTACACGGGCGTGCTTGGTGGCCGTGGAGCTAGTCAATTTCGACCACGGGGAGGACACACGGGTGTGTTTAGCAGCCATGGGAGGCACACGACCTACCTCCACGGGCGTGTATCCCTTGTAACCTTGAAAAGTTTTGAATTTCTGAAAATGTCTGTATGTGTTCCAGTTTGGTCCCGACCCTTTTCTAGCATGTGTTTAAGGTCTTGTAGACCTCTACAAGGGACTATTTGATTATGTTTTGATGTATTATGATGATGTTTGACTTTGTGTTGTGAATAGGTTGTAAAATGATTCAATTGTTCGGTAATACCTCTTAACCCTATACCGAAAACGGTCTCGGGTTAGGGGTGCTACATTTTTAGTGGTATTAGAGCTACGGTTTAGTCAATTCTCATACTAACGTAGCGTGTGTGAGTCTACCTATACATGCCATATATGAAATTGCGATAGTGTGATGAATTCTGACAGTTGAAAATGTGTTTTCATATAGTAATAGATCCCGGTCGAGCAATTGCTGATGACATAGAGAGTAATGCGCCTACTCCCACTCAAGGGACAGCGCCGGCCACATCTAGGCCGAATGATAGTGGTGAGGGAGAAGAGGCTAAGCAACCCTTCTTTCGAATGATGATCGAGTGGTTTACGGAGTTCATCCGAACGAATCCGGCTACTCCACAACCTCCACCCCCACAAATACCTGTTGTACCATAAGTGACAGATCCAATTCGACTGAATAAACCTCCTGTGGATAAGATTCGCAAGTATGGAGCCGAAGAGTTTAGGGCCACAACTGATGATAATGCTGAACGAGCCGAGTTTGGCTCGAGAATACAACTCGAGTATTTGATGAGATGTCGTTGAATCCTGATGAGTACATTAAGTGTGCAGTTTCCATATTGAGAGACACGACTTATAACTGGTGGAAAACATTGATATCTGTGGTTCCGAGAGAGAGAATCACCTGGGACTTCTTTCAAGCTGAGTTCAAAAAAAAGTATATCAGTCAACGTTTTATTGATCAGAAACATAAAGAGTTTCTAGAATTGAAACAGGGTCATTTGTCTGTTACTGAGTACGAGCGGGAATTCGTAAGATTGAGTCAATACGCGAGAGAATGTGTTTCGACCGAAGCTGCTATGTGCAAATGCTTTATAGAAGGATTGAATGAAGACATTAAGTTGTTGGTTGGGATACTTGATATAAATGAATTTGTTGCATTAGTTGAAAGAGCATGTAAAGCTGAGGAGCTCAGTAAACAAAAGAAGAAAGTCGATTCTGAGGCTCGAGATGAAAGAAAGAGATCAATGAATAAATTTTCTCAACCTTCAATGAAGAGATATAAAGATGCAAGCAATCGTCCAAATGCTTCGTTTGGACATCCAAGTAGAGATCGCTCAAGAGAAAGTACTGGTCCACGAATTCAAGCTCCGAATGAATCAAGTTTTGGCAGTGTTAAGAGTAACAAGCTTGAGTGTAGACAATGTGGGAGACGACATGTGGGAGAGTGCTGGGGCAAGTATAATAATAGAACATGTTATAAATGTGGATCTCGAGATCATTTTATTAGAGATTGCCCAAAGATGGTCGAAGAAGAAAATGTTCAAAATGAAAGACCGAGTAATGTGACAGCTAGGGGTGCTACACATATACTTCATGAAATTCATCTTCATTAAGCAATATAATTTGCCAAGCATTTGCCTAACTTATAAGGCCATTTACAAAATGACTTTAATAACTTACTTAGCCAACACTTTGACTAACAATTACAACTTAACAAAATGCTCGAGTCCTATACATGCCATACTCAAAATACGTCTAAATTGTTATACCAAAGTGATGTCGATAATGTGATTCCGAACTCCAACGTCTGCAACCTTCTCGAATTATCTTGGCAATACTACAAGGAAAAAGGAAAGGAGAGGGGTAAGCATATAGCTTAGTAAGTTTGCAGGAAACACTAGGATAACATATTTACTCCAACTACAAACATTCATTTCATGGAATAATGGTAGCATAGTCTCACAGGAATAAAAGTACTTACTCGTACTTAATCCCATTTACTCTTACCCATCTCAATTTCAACATAATCCAGTAAATTTTAATTAATCGCGGTACTTATATCACTAAATCACATGATTTAGCACATATGCTAACATAGTCATGAATTCACATCTTTAACCTTCATATCATAAGCTTTGCTCAAGGCCATCCAATGACAAAATTTAAATCTAGGCCAACTCATATACTCAACTCTTTTGCTAATAAATAGATCGGTTCATCATGAACTCTTTGAACTTATTGTACATAAGTTTTGATACCAACTCCATATCCCAGATATGGTCTTATATGGGATTATTCTTTGATGTTGATGCCATATCCTAGATATGGTCTTATACGGGTTCTCATAACCTGATGTCGATGCCATATCCCAGACATGGTCTTATACGAGATCGTATTTAGATGTCGATGCCATGTCCCAGACATGGTCTTATACGAGATTATTTTTTGGTGCCGACACCATGTCCCAGACATGGTCTTATACGGGATCTTTTTTGTCTCATATAAATGCATAATATCATTCTCAGTCTAGGATTTGATCCGGGACTTAAACTTAACTTATTCACACCATTTACCTATCGAGACTTCACCACTCGAGTTTACCAATAATAATGTACATAAACATAATATCAAGCATTATGAAACACCAATTTCATACAAACTTACCTTGGTATTCAAAGCGTATGTACATATGCAATTTAGTCCTCGACTTTATTCTTGCCTCGGTTCTGATCTGGGCTCCGTATTTCTTGATCTATAATAACAATTTAACTCATTTTAATCATCACATTAATAAAACATCTCAATAATCATGCTTTGGCAAAATTACTATTTGCCCCTAAACTTTGGCAAAATGACCATTTTGGCCCTAGGCTCGAAAATGAATTCTAATCATATTTTCGCCTTCAGAAAGCCTAGGTGAACATTTATTTCTCTTAACTACTCACAATTCCAACTATTTCATGCATTTATGACACAATTTAATCTTTGCATTCAAGTTCTATTTAGGTGTTTTCATGCTAACACATTTCACAAGAGTTGTTTCTCTAACAACTAAGACTCAATTTCTTCCATAAAAATGCAGCAAAAAAAATCATAGCTCTCATGGCAAAACTCTAAAATTTTTACAATATTACAAAATAGTCCCCTCATTTGAATGCTTAAGCTTTAGGGGTCTCAAAGGTACAACTATTTTCAAGAAAAGATCACTAGAACACTTACTAATGAAGAGATGAGTGTGCTGAAATTTTTGAAGCTTTCAATCCTTATTTCTCTTTCAATTTCGGTGGAAGAAGTGAAGAAGAAAGATGGACATCATCTTTTCTTTATTTTAGTATTAAACTATCAATTTAATCCACCAAACATCACCAACTTTGACCAACTTGGTCAATTCTTATCCCTTATGCACACTATGGCCGGCCAAGCCTATATTGGGGGTTTAATTGCCTTTTTAAGACCTCCAATTATCAATCTATGGCTATTTGGTATCTTTAGCTTATAAAATGAAACTTTCGCACTTTATGCGATTTAGTTCTTTTTTGTGATTAAACAAGAAATCGCTAAAATTAGCGTACCAAAATTTTTATGTAATTCTAAAATCATGCTCTAACATATAAAATAGTATGAAAAATATTTTCCCTAACCTCAGATTAGTGATCCCAAGATCACTGTTCTGACTAGCCCCTAATTCGGACTGTTACAATTCTCCCTCCTTAAGGATTTTCGTCCCCGAAAATCTTATCGGTGAAAAGGTTGGGGTATTGGTTTCTCATAGTTTCCTCAGACTTTTCTTTATTTTAATATTAAACTATCAATTTAATCCACCAAACATCACCAACTTTGACCAACTTGGTCAATTCTTGACCCCTATGCATACTATGGCCGGCCAAGCCTATATTGGGGGTCTAATTGCCTTTTAGAGACCTCCAATTATCAATCTATTACTATTTAGTACCTTTAGCTTATAAAATGGAACTTTCGCACTTTATGCGATTTAGTCCTTTTTCACGATTAAACAAGAAATTGCTAAAATTAACGTACCAAAATTTTCATGTAATTCTAAAATCATGCTCTAACATATAAAATAATATGAAAATAATTTTCCCTAACCTCGGATTCGTGATCCCAAGATCACTGTTTCGACTAGCCCCTAATTCGGGCTGTTACACACCAAATATTCAAATATTGTGGGGTAACCACAAGAAAATTAGCAAGCATCCATATAGAAATTCACATACTTTTATGAGGTTATGCATCCATAGCATACAGATTCATCAATTTTATACACAACCATGGTCTAGGACACAACTCAGGATAGACACGGAGGTAATTCAACCAAAAACACAACATAATTGATCACCTAAATTGATCACCCAAAAGTAGACTATAGAAACTCACCTTGATTCCTTTATCCTTGACGGCTTAGCTTGTCCAAATGCCACAGCCTCCTTCGTCCTGGCAGCTAAGCTTAGCAACCATTTATCAGTTAACTTGAAGATATTCAAACCTTAAGACCTATAATCCAAAATTTTACATAATCTTTTTAAGAATTCTTATTTCTCTTTCCTTTAACCCACAAGTACAGGGAGGATTAGAGCTTACCAGCTTATTGAATTCTCGGCTTCCCAGACTTCGAACCCTACCTTTACCACCTCATACAGAGATTTCTTGAACATCTTCTTCTTTGGAGCAACTGAATAAGATGTTCTAGATAAGAAGGAGATTACCTCTTAAATTCAAGAGAAATCTTTCTTCTCACACACATATATTTAGCTAAAGTTTGAATGATCTCCTTAGTCCATTATAGCCAATCACTGCTAATTATATTGTCTCCTACTAGGGAGGTAATTGGTTCCAAACTAACTAAACCATAATAGAGATCCAACTAATCACAATCCAGCCACTAAAATTCTAAAATTCATAGTGAAGCCAACAATTCGCCAGTCCATCAATTTAATCCCAACTTTCCATTAATTTAGGGACTTAAAAGATGACCGAGTGTGACATAGATCTCATTGTGACCGAAAATCTACATCTAGATATTGCTCATTTATTTGGGAAATCTAATGACATGGCATAGTAAAAAAAAAAGGGAATGGTAGCATGTAGTAGTGCTAAGGTCAAGTTCCATGCATTAGCCTTAGCGTCTGTGAAGGAATTTGGTTATAAAAACTGCTAAACGAACTTAAGATTGGAACATCGAATCCTATCAAGATCATGTGTGAGAACCAGTCAGCAATTGCAGTTGCCAAAAATCTAGTCCATCATGATCAAACTAAGAATATGGAGGTTGATAGAAACTTTATAATTGAGAAAATTGAAAGCTAGACAATCTCGCTCAACTATGTTTCATCTAGGCAACAAGCAACATACATCTTAACTAATGCTTTGTTTCGGCCAATCTCACTCAACTAAGTAATATAGTTTGGTGAACATATATTGCCTAGATTGATGGGGAGTGTAAGAAATCAATCTAGACATGTGATTAGTTGTATCACACTATATAGTTGATTCTTAGGAGATTTGTTACCTAAAATATTGATATTCTATATTAGTTAGGATAGTTGATTCTTAGGAGATTAGTTACCTAAAATACTAATATTATATATTACTTAAGATTTTGTATTTCCTAATTTACAGGAGCCTATCAAGCCTATATGCAGAGGATATTATATGCATATATAGGGATTTAGTTTCACAAAAATAAAAATGAAGCATTTTTTACAATTCTCACAAGACTTCAATAGCAATGAAATCTCACTCCGCACATCCCAAACTCTTTCTTCATGTAACCTAAATTCTAGGTCCATAATAGTGAAATATTACTCCATGCAGCCTAAACTCTTGATCCATAAATCTTACTTCGAGCAATGCAAACTTCTGCTCCATAATAATTAAATCTTACTCCAAGCATCTTCAAATCGTGCTTCACAATGGTTAAATCCTACTCCTAATCCAAACTCCTCTGTATTAGTGAAATCCTACATGACATAGATCGAACTCCTACTTTGCTAAACCCAAACTCTTGCTCCATAACAATGAAATCTTCCTCCACACAACCTAAGCTCTTTTTCCCACACAAACAGTGAAATCCTTCTCTAAGTAATGCGAACTCCTACTTTATAATAACAAACTCCTACTTCGAGCAACTCAATCACATACTCTATATCAATGAAATCTCATTCGACACATCCTTAACTCTTGCTTTATAACAATAAGATCATACTTCGTCTAGCCTAAACTCTTGCTTCATGCAACCCAAATTCTAGGTCCATAATAGTGAAATCTTGCACCATGCAGCCTTAGTTCTTGCTCCATAAATCCTACTTCTAGCAATGCAAACTTTCGCTCCATAATAAATAAATCTTACTCCAAGCATCTTCAACTCCTACTCCACAGTGGTAAAATCTTACTCTCCATAACCCAAACTTCTCCATATTAATGAAATCTTACACGACATAGTTTGAACACCTATTTTGCTAAACTCGAACTCTTACTCTATAGAAATAAAATCTTTCTCCACCCAGCCCAAGTTCTTACTCCCACCCAAACAGTGAAATCCTTTTTTGAGTAATTCGACCTCCTACTTAATAATGGCAAACCCCTACTTTGAACAACTCAATCACATGCTCCGTAGTAAAGAAATCTCGCTCTGCACATCCCAAACTCTTGCTTCATAACAATGAGATTCTAGTTCGCCTAACACAAACTCTTGCTTCATGCAACCCAAATTATAGGTCTATAATAGTGAAATGTTGTTCCATATAGCCTAAACTCTTGCTCCATAAATCCTACTTTAAGCAATGCAAACTTCTGCTCCATAACAATTAAATCTTACTCTAAGCATCTTCAACTATTGCTCTACAATGATGAAATCCTACTCCCTATAACCCAAACTCCTTATTAGTGAAATCTTACACGGGATAGCTTGAACTCCTACTCTGCTAAACCCGAACTCCTACTCCATAGCAATAAAATCTTCCTCCACCTAACCTAATGTCTTGCTCCCACACAAGCAATGAAATCCTTCTCTGAATAATGTGAATTCCTACTTCATAATAGCAAACTCCTACTTCTGGCAACTCAACCACCTGCTCCATAGCAATGAAACCTCACTCTGCACATCCCAAACTCTTGCTTCATGCAACCCAAATCTTACTCCAAGAATCTTCAACTCCTTCTCTACAATGGTGAAATCCTACTCCCCATAACCCAAACTCCTCCATATAAGTGAAATCTTACACGTCATAGCTCGAACTCCTACTATGCTAAACTTGAACTCTTGCTCCATAGCAATAAAATCTTCCTCCACCTAGCCCAAGCTCTTGCCCCCATCCAAGCAGCGAAATCATCCTCTGTGCAACCTAGACCCTTGCTGTATAATAACAAAATCATACTTGTGCAACCTAAAGTCCTATTACATAACAAGAATTCAAACTATTGGTTTATGGTAGCAACATGTTTCACACAACACAAATTCCTCCTCTAGATTACGGGATTCCTACTTTGCACAGCCTTAACTCCTACTTTACAGCAACAAAGCTTTAAGCACAATATTTGGCCAAGTAAAAATCCTTCCAAGGTTATAGACAAGTCAATCGTAAAATTGACTTCAAACATACAAAGTAATAGCTATCAAAAGCTTGGTCGACTTTAAATATTGGAAGCATCTCACAATAAAAGCTCGAACGGCCCCCATAATTTTATTTGCTTTGCAGATATTCTACTAGACGAGAGATCCAACCCAAAAACGCATATTTTTCTAGCTAGTGGACTTTCTTTATCTCAATTTTATGATTAGTGCCGGCATAAGAGCCAAAAATTCTGTTCAATTTCGAATGTAGATATTTTTTAAACACAATGGTCTATTGAGCATTGAATTGTATTTATGGCCAAAAGGAACAAAAGATAAAAAAGAATGAAGAAAGCAATTCATATTATGTTAAGCAAATACAGATATTAAAATCTTAGTTAATAACATTTTTATATATATATAAAAATTCTTTCCTTTGTTTTTTTATAAATTATGAATTATAAAATAAATTTAAAAAATTAAATCATTAAAAATATTATTTTTCAGTTAATTATGATCAAACAAGTACTAGTTATAAAGTAAAACATATATCAAAATGTTGTATTGACACAAAAAATATAAAATAAGACTTGGTAGTTTGGTAGTAAATGTGGGAAATATATATATATATATATGTTACTTAATGTAATCTTTCAAAATTAAAAATTGCAAAGAAGGATTAGATTTTCTTCTCTTAAAATCTTATTCTACTGATTATCATGTTCACCTCATTTGTTTATTAACTCTCTTTTTTGTTGTCACCGACCCACTGTAATCTACAGTGATTTGCCCTTAATCTGAGTCTCTCTTTATTTTGGGTACAAGTCATATAAAAATGTGAGTGAAGATTAAAACCGATATAGATAATAAATAAAGTTTTTGTTGAATAATAAAATACAAATATTGAAAATTATAGGGGTGTATTTGGATGTGGGGTCTATGGGAGGGATTTTATTTGTATATATTTTTTAAAAATTTTAAAATTGAATTTTCTTGTTCATGAAAATATTTTGGAGAATTTCAAATGTTATAACTAATTTGAAGAGAAATTTTAGTAGTTTAATTTCATTTTTTTTTTTTTCAAAATCTACCTTAAGAGGTCGCTTTTCTAAACTCCTCATGATTTTATTTGATTTAATACATATAGTCTTAATATAAGATAAAAAATTAAACTTCAACGATTATTTTTATTTAATTCTAATATATACTCCTAAATTTTATTTTATTAAAAATATTTATATATATATATATTTTTTACAAATGTAATGATATTCATATGGAGTGTTTTATATGTTTGGTATAATTATTATTTTATAATTTATAAAATTCTAATAACCAATTTTTTTTAAATATTACAAATGGCTATCATTTTAAAAACCTCATAATTTTTAATTTTTTTTAATCCAAAGGTATGGGTTTAAATCATATTATATTATTATTTATATTATTGTATTATTAATATAATTTACTTTTTAAAGTAAAAATATTTTCAATATTACCCAGCTAAGTCAATTTTCAATTGACTCATGACGAAGCTCAATAACATATTTAATAATACAATTAGCCTTCGCTATAACAGTCACTCGCTATAACAACATTTCGCTATAATAGTCAAGTTTTTAGTAAAATCAATCTTTTATGTTTTACTTTAATATTCTATAACAGCTTTTCACTTATAACTATAACATCCATAGTTGTTAAGTACATTCTTTATTAAATTAATTCTCTATAACTGCATATTTTCTAAATTTTTAAATAAAATTATAGCTATTTCAAACAAGCAAGTCTATTATATCATTTATTAAAAAAATAATATTAATTAAAATATTATTTTAATCAAATGATTAAATTTCATATGGAAAAATCTATTAGTCATATTTTATTAAATGAAAATAATCTTCAATGAGTGGAATTAAAAACATCAATTCAATAAACTATTAAGTTCTCTAATTAAATATTCTATTATAAATTGGAACATCATAAACTTATAAATTGATTACTTGAAATTAGTAACTCATGGTAAACTTTAATTTGATAACTCATATTGATTAATTGAACTTATTAGATTTATGAACTTTGTAATTAATCATGTGAAAGAATGTAAAATAAAATATGAATAAAAGCAATAATGTATACATCTATTATACCACTTTTAAATTTGTAGTAGGAAGTGGCAGGTGGTTTTACAAAATGTCCCAAGAGAAGCTAATGCTACAGCTCACATAGTGGCTGGTGCCATGCAAAAGTTCTCGTATGGTTCTATCAAGTTCAAGGATATCCCAACAGAAATCATTGAGCAAGTTCGACTTTATGGGAACTCAATTTGTAGTGCAACTGCTTTATCATTGTAATTGATCCCTATTTTATTACCAAAAAAAAATAAAATCAAGCTTTATTTATTTGATGGAAATTCACTATATGAATTTGATGGTAAGTTTACAGTGATTATGTCTCTATAATAATATATTGTTATAAGTGTATAACAATCACCTCTGTATAAGAGGTAAAATCAAAGTAGACAAATGAAATCGTTAAAGAAAAGTTTGATTGTAGTAGAAATACCATTCAATTATAAATAAAGTTTATATATAATAAAACTAATATGAAACTTTTGTAACTCCATTTATGGTTGAACCGAAAAATAAAACACAAACAGTAAACTTATTATCTTACAAAAGTAGTAATGTTATGGTGGTTTATTAGATGGAGTGAGTCAAGTTTAATACTACAACGTCTCACAACATATTGAAGCAAGTTAAATAATTTAAATGAGAAGTGAAAAGAAAGAAATACTTGGCCATCTGAATGGTACAGAAACTAAGAGTTGAAAATGAAAACATATGAGACGTGTTTAGGTGAAAATGACAGCTAGTGAGCAGTAGATTAGAAATGGATATTACATCTCCAGATGAAGACAAATATTATATATAAAACTAAAATTAGATTTGTTAGCATTCCTTTACCCTTTCAACTTTTTCATATTATAATTATGTGATTAGTACTATCCAAACATGAAACTTACAACCTGCCTACTTGTAGAGAAATAGGAAACTTCTATTTCCATGAAAACACAAGGTTTCTCTAATTAAGATGAAACTCTTTACGTTTTTCAAAGTAGAACAAAATTTTATAAATTCCAATCGTTGACACAAGTAGTTTTCTTTTTAATGGAAATTTTTGCCTCTGGAATTTATTTAATTTTAAGTACACCATCAAATAAAAATTTTATCATTTTAATTGTGGTAAATGGTTTTAACAAGGAATCAGTTGTTTTAATTAGAACCAAAGAGATATTAAAAGAAATAAACTACATATATAGATAGTCTACTGAAATGTCGGGGACAAAAGAGAGTTTGGCAAAGGAGAAAATAATTGACAAGTTATTAAAGTTTATGCACACCAGTTGGCTTGGCGATGTAGTGCCAAGCTCTGAAACAACAAATTTAAGGGGACCAAATATATGTTTGTTGGTGGCCACTTGGGACAATAAACAAGGGGGGAAATTCCAATTTTGAGAACAAGTGGATAAGAGAAAAGGCTACTTCACTCTAAAGAAGCTTACCCAACGCATAAATATAACATAAAAAGAAGGCTTTATTCACAAATTGACCTTAAACTATACTTCTTTTCTCAATTTGGTATCTATTTTTTTTAGTCAAATTTGATACTTAAACTATTCCTCCATTTTCTAAATCACTCCAAATCTTAACACCTCTGAAAAAGAATTGACCAATTATATTATGCCATATCAGCATCCATGTGTTATTTTCTCGATTTTATAATTTTATAATAATATTAATTAAAAATTAATTATATTAATATTTAAAAAATCATTATCAATTATATTGTGTCTCATCTTTGTTTGATGGTCAACTATATTGTGTGAAAAAAATATTTTATATATATTTTTAAATATTAACATTAATAACTTTAATTAATATAATATAAAATTATCAAATAAAGAAAATAACACATGGGAGCTTATGTGGCACGATATAGTTGGTCAATGATTTTTTTTAAATGGTGTTAAGATTTGAATGATTTGAATAATGAAGGAATAGTTTAAGTATCACTTGTTATCAAAAACAAATTTAGGTACCAAATTGAGAAAAGAGATATAATTTAGGATGTAATTTGTGAATTAAACCATAAAAGAATGACCCCACACCTCACGAGGCTCTCAAACCCCACCCAACCCAAAAGCCAGCCAATGTTCCCCTGCAACCACCGAACCACTATGTTGCTCCGTTTGTCAAGCATGCACTGATAATTGCATCAACACCATGTTTTATTAAAGGTTAGATATACCAATTAACATACCATAACCACTGTAGTTGTAGTTGTAGTTGTAGGTGAATGAAAGGATGCTTCCTGAATTATTATACTGGTTGGTTTGGTTGTAGATTTCCTGAATTATTATAGTCTATTAATAGATAAGAAATGGAAACCATCGGAACATGAAAGGATGCTTCCTGAATTATTATACTGGTTGGTTTGGTTGTAGATTTCCTGAATTATTATAGTCTATTAATAGATAAGAAATGGAAACCATCGGAACATGACCATTATTTATATAAATGATAGAAAATGTTGAGTAGGAAAAAGCAGACGTAGGGGACATTGTCCGGATAGTGCCCTATTTTTTGCCCTAAGAGTATCCCAAAGGCCCACTAATTAGTGTAGGTAATGATGATAAAGACAAAACTACTGAGTTTATAGGTATATAGGGCGTGGCTAAAGTAGAGCAAAAGTTATTGACTTTCCCCTGGAAGATTTCATGCTTTTTGGCAGTAAATTCATCAAACATTCTAATTTATTAGTGCATTTTATGTTAAATTAGTTTGGATTATAGTGTAAGTTTTCATGATTGGGTACTGATAAGCTAATCCTCGTGGCCCCACCATTTTTATTGCTTTTCACATATTTCTTTGCACTTAATATTATTATATAAGTTTATATGTCTAAAAAAAGCTTGATTGAAAAACATCAATTAATCCATTATATTAAATTAGTAAAAATTTAACTTTTAATAGTTAATTAAAATAATTAATTAAATTTTTTATTATTAATTATATTAATTATTAAAATAAATTGACAATTTTTTATTTACTCTAATATTTTTCTACAAAAGAAACTACTATTATATATTTTTTGGCAGTCATCGTTGTAGCTTTGTGTTTTTTGGGTATTGATTAGTAAAGATGAAAAGAAACAACTGAACACGAGTTAGAAGATGAATGGAAATGGAATTTTTAGTGGATTCCCAAGAAAATGACGCATAAAGTTGACTGAAATCAAAATGCAAACCTATTATGCTAGGAAATCGTAATATAATTAAAATAAATTTTGAATGAAAACTGAATTTACGGGGCAAAAATCCCATATATACAAAAAAAAAACAAAAATTACCGGAATATACCAGTTTGAAAAATATTTACCGGAATGGACTAGTTTCCCCAAAAACGCGTCCACGTCAGCGCGTTTTTGGGGGAAAAATAGCTAAAGCGCGTCCCTGAGGGCGCGCTTTTGTCCACCTCGAAGAAAAAGCGCCCACGTGGCGTGCTTTTGCTGAGGTGGACAAAAGTGCGCTCTCGAGGGCCGCGCTTTAACCCGTGTAACGGTCAAATTTTTTGACCGTTGGGGCCCAATGGTCAAAAAAAAAGTATAAAAACCCCCCAACCTTTTATTTTTTTCACACTTCAATCCTTTCTCATTTTTCTCTAAATTTTCTCTCAATTTTCTCTCAAAGTCCTTGAAATTTACGCTCAAATTTCAAAATAGTCCTTTACTATTTACGAAAAAGCCCTTTATAATTTTTTTAATATATCTATCTTTTGGAAAATTTTAAAATTTTTTATCGGATTACAATGGCCGGGGAATTACGTCGCCTAGACAACAAGCACATTGCCGTCGAGCGAATGAAAATGGTAAGTTTTAATGTTAATTTTTCAATATTATTAATTTTTTTAATTATGCAATTTTAATTAATTTTGAATTTTATAATTTTTTAAACAGTCTGTAGATCGGGTGTTGGAATGTTATATTTGCAACATGCCTGGTCCCCCATCGCCGTTGATCGAGAATTACCTGCGGGAAGTGGGTTTTTGGCACGTGGCCACTATAGGCCGGGGGTTCAAGTTGGAGCCGCCTTTGATCAGCGCGTTGATAGAGAGGTGGAGACCCGAGACGCACACTTTTCATCTGCCATGCGGAGAGTGTACCATCACCCTAGAAGATGTGCAGTTGCAATTGGGATTACCGGTGGACGGGTCGGTAGTCACCGGGTCCGCAACATCTATCAATTGGATGGACGTATGCTACGAGCTTCTGGGTGCCATTCCGGATAGAATTCAAGGAGCTCGGATCGATATGGCCTGGTTACGAGACGCATTCCCACAGCCGAACGAGGGTTCAAACGAAGAAGAAAGAATACGGTATGCTCGGGCATACATGCTTCAGATAATTGGAGGCTATCTAATGCCGGACATCTCTAGAAACCTCGGCTCCTGAAACTTGTTGATTTCAGAGCGTAGGTGAATTGAGTTGAAGTGCAATGCGTGCTATCGAGGTTGTACCGGGAGATGTGCGGGCGCGCGCTGTTGAGTAAAGCAAAAATCGGAGGTTGCCTATCACTCTGCGCAGTCATGGGCATGGTTTCGATTTCCATTTTTACGTCCTCGACTCGACCAGCCATATTCATTCCCACTGATAACGAGGTAAATTTAATATTATATTTTACAATTATTTCGTAGATTTATAGTATAATTGCATGCTAAAAGTTTATTTAATTAGGTGTAACCATTCGGCGAGTCATGTTGGAATACTTAACTCGCTTGAGGATATACGGCTCCTATTGGAACAACGGTCGGAATCACAAGTTTCGAATTTCGTTATTATAATTTAGTATTTCGTATGTAGTGTCTAGTATTATGTATATAACTAATATTTTGGTAATGTTAATATAGTTTCAATGGACACCGTACGAGGATCCCAAAATTCGGGCAGTAATTTCGGAGGAGTTCCTCCAAAATCCGAACAGTTGGCACATTAAGGTCCCACTAATCACCTACGCGATCGTGGAGATGCACTAGTCAGATCGGGTGCTACGGCAATTTGGATTCCCGCAACCGATTCCCGTGCCACCTGAGGTGCTCGATGATGAGCACACAGTGGACTTACGGCAGCCGCACACGGATTGGCCAAGATTTTGGTCAGGTCATATCGAGACGTGGAAGAACCGATATGACTTTTTACCTAACCGGGAACCGATCATTGTTCCTGAGTTAGCGTGCGTGCCGGAGTACATGCCATGGTTTAGAATCCATGGCAAGCCGTATCTGTTTTCGGATGAAGAGAGGCGACGGCAAATTCGCGAGCGAAGGGAACGTCAGCCCTTTTTACATCCAAGGAGAAGGGGTGATGAGACGGGGCCATCAACAGCGCCTACTCAATCACCGGGCCCAGCAACAGCGCCTACACAGTCACCGAGCCCATCAGTTCAGCCGACAACACCGACATCACAGCGTCCACCGTTTATGCCAGGTGCGTACCCTACCCCTTATATGTATCCTCCTAACCCATATATGTTTCCTTTTCCTAGTCCCACCCCAGGTTGAAATGCAAGGCCGGGTTCGAGCCCGTTCCCAACTACTCCTGATAGCCAGCCGATCGTGAGACCGACATCGCATGTGGGATTAGAAGAGGCGCCGTCGGGGAGCAGTTCTTTCTACTAGCCTGTTTTACCGTACGGGATGCAGTCACCCCCACCGTGGTTTATGCAAACACCTCCGGGGTCATTATTTTATCAAGGTGGGTCATCATCGCAACACCCAGAACCAGACCCACTGCCGGAGAAACCCGATTCCCCTCCAAAGGTTTCACGACCCCTGCCGGAAGCTAGAAGAAGAAGGAATCCAACGCGTAACCGCCGACCGCCCCCGTGTGGCACTGGTTCCCACCGGTATCAGTTCTAAACCCTAATTTAGTTTTGTAATTTTTTTTGTAATTTAATTATGTTTATATTTGATAAAATTTGAGTTTAATTTTATTTCTTTTGTAATTTAATTTTTTTTTTTGTAATTTAGTTTTAATATCTTTGATAAAATAGAAATGGTTTAATTTTTATTTTTTGTAATATAATTATGTTTATATTTGATAAAACTTGAGTTTAATTTTATTTCTTTTGTAATTTAATTTTTTTTGTAATTTAGTTTTAATATCTTTGATAAAATAGAAATGTTTAATTTTTATTTTATGCAATTTAATTTTTTTATATTTAATAAAATTTGAGTTTAATTTTATTTCTTTTGTAATTTAATTTTTTATTTAATATTAATATCTTTGATAAAATAGAAATGGTTTTATTTTTATTTTTTGCAATTTAATTTTTTATATTTAATAAAATTTGAGTTTAATTTTATTTCTTTTGTAATTTAATTTTTTAATTTAATATTAATATCTTTGATAAAATAAAAATGGTTTAATTTTTATATTTTGCAATTTAATTTTTTTATATTTAATAAAATTTGAGTTTAATTTTATTTCTTTTGTAATCTAATTTTTTTAATTTAATATTAATATCTTTGATAAAATAGAAATGGTTTAATTTTTATTTTTTGCAATTTAATTTTTTTATATTTAATAAAATTTGAGTTATTGTACAAAAGTTCACCGTTTTCCTCCAAAAAAATAGAAATTACATAGCCAGCAGGAGACAAACAAGCTAAGAACACGGTCAACTATTCCGATTTGGACACGAGCGAGATGTATAGCCCGGGTTCCTACACCATCCGCACCGCCGACTTTGGTTGGTCGGTTCTCGGATATCCATATTGTTGCATATTCTAGTCGAGCAAGGTCGACCTTTTGGTTTGCGCCTCAATTGTCTATCCGGCAACAGCTTATACGGTGCAAGCGATACCAATGGCCACTTACGTTCATCTGGGACTAGTGGGAATACGTGTCTCCACACGTTGTACATGTTTTCTAATTTGTACACTTCATCGACATAGCTCATGGGATCAAGATGAAGATTATGACAAGCCGCAAGTACATGAGCACATGGGTAACGAAGTGCATCAAATATCCCACAGTCGCATGTTCTATTTGTCAAGTGTACACGATATTGCCCGCCAACAATACCTTAGTTCGGTTTGTTAAACTCCGTGACACGAAACCATAGGCTGTCGCGGTCATGACACACTGTGTGCATAGTGTTCGCCCGTGCCTTCCCACGATTAATTTCTTGCAAGACCTTCGGGCTCCATACATGGCCTCATTGCATCTGCCCTCGATAACTCGCTGCTCTCTTTGAAAATAGTGCCGCTAAATGAAAATATGTCTCCCGCACAACCGCTGTAATAGGCAGATGACGGGTTCTTTTTAGCACGGAATTTATGCATTCGGCCAGGTTTGTGGTCATATGACCATATTGTAGGCCACCGTGATATGCTTGTGTCCACTGTTCAAAAGGAATATTGCACAGGTACTCTGCGCCTTCGCCGTTATCTGCGCGCAAACTAGCCAACATCTCGTGAAAACTGTCTTTATTGATCTCGTACCCTGCCAATATACGTTGATATCAAATATTACATACCACTCTTCAATTGCGAATAAATTGAATTTTTCAAAAGAAATTATATTAATAGATATTTCATACCCATATCGGTCACTTGCCGTTTCTGTCTTTTAGATCGATGTTGCCCATAGTAGTTGGATGAAACATGCCTCAGGCAATATCGATGGTGTGTGCGATGCCACATGCTTCCCTGGCGTTCTATTGCCGCAAGTATTCCAGGGCCCCAATCCGATATAACACATATGTCAGGTTGAAGGCAGACATGCCTCCTTAACCTAGATAGGAAGAAGTCCCAGTCATCAGCTGACTCCCCTGGTGTTATTACCAACGCAATCGGATGGATTCTCCCACAGCCGTCTTGTACCACAGCTAGCAATAGCCGATGCGTATATCTACCATACATGAAGGTACCGTCAATTTGTACCAATGGCTTGCAGTATGTAAAAGCATCTCGGCATTGCTTAAATGTCCAGAACAGACGCTTGAACACTGCGCATCCACGGAGCAGATGATCGTTGTAGTACGCCGGTTCCGTTTCAAGGTCTGTTGTGCTGCTTGGGACATACCTCTCCAGCACCTGACACCACTGTCACACTTTATTATATGAAGCGTCCCATCGACCGTGCAGCTTTTCCAACACCTTCTGCTTGGCTATCCAAGCCTTTCTGTAAGAGGGCGTGTACCCCAATTGGCTATGAATATTGCCAATTAATGCCGGTACTGTAGTTTTGGGATCGGCCTTCACCGTCGGGATTATTAAATTAGTCAACATGTCTGAATCCATCCTCGGATGATCTTGTGTTACACCTGTCAACGAAGTACGTTAAATAATACAACATTACATAATATTAGTGTTATTCGAAATTATTGAACACATAGTGGTACTGTACCGGTAAGACATGTATGCGGACCTTTGTACTTTTTCACCTCCCACAACCTTGTCCTTTTCCTCAACGACGCTATGATTTTCCATGAACATGTGCCGTCTTGCACTGCACACTTCGCCTCGTACTTATCCAGCTTGGATTTAACCACATTGTAGTTAACCCCGTTGCTGATGCTGTATTGTTTCAATGCAACAAAAAAAGTATTCTTGTTGGAAAACTGGTTACCAACTTCTAATTGGTCCGAATTCAACGAAGAATTTGTACGGTCACGCGTCTGGTGTGGTAGTTCAGGAAACTCCAACGCATCATCTTGAGATAGATCGACATTATGCATGTGGGTTGGAGGTGAGTATGCCCTGAATAGCGGATCTTCTTCTTCTTCGTCTGAACCGCCCTCAACGTCTTCAGGTACAATTGGAACGGGCTTCGGTTCAGAAAATAATCCAACTTCTGAACCGTCAGGCCTTGGCTCCCGAGGTGGATCCACATCGGATTCATCGTTCGACCCTCCATAACCTGCAAAAAACGAGGGCCCCTCGCTGGTGGATGTCGTCGGGAGTACATCATCCCTCCTTAAACATCTTTCGTAAAGATCCCAATCATATGTGGATTGCTAACCACTAGAAGTTGATGACATCCCCCAATACGTATTTCTGTCATCGGACGTCGAATGACGGATATGCATGTCCCATCCACCAACCGAGTGTCGTGCAGGGGTTATGTTTTCCATACTACCACCGCACACGGGCACTTCTGTGTTTTGCCTCCCACTTACAGAGTGTCGGCTTGGGGTCGTGTATTCCCCTCAAACGATAGTAGATGTTGAGGTCGCAGAAAGATCACTTGGAGATGAAAATTCTACATATACCTCGATATAGGGTGAACCACTAGCAAGATGAGTTTCCACCATTACCTCAAGGCTCCGAGGACCTTTGATATCGAATGAGTCATATCTCACCGGATCAACCGAAGCGTAAAATCTATACTTAATAGACTGAACTTTCATTAGCGTTGTTCCGAATATTTTACGCCTAATTCTTTTACGAAGTTCTACCAAATCGACGTTTCGATTAAAACTCAATCGCGCTGTGTTCTCCGATAAGAAAACAACACCATTTTCGATGTCACCAACTTCACCATCGTAGTAAATAACAGCATTAATACGTTCACTCATTTTTAATTTTTTTTTTCTTTTGCCTGAATTTGCCTTCTGCAACCTGAGAATGAAATTTGGCTGATTTATAGCCTAAGTTTGCCGGAGACCACTGTAGTAAAAGAGCGTCCACGTGGGAGCGCTTTTCAGTACTCCTGCTCACAGTGCACCTCCTGGGCGTTTTTGTGCTTGTTTGTTGACGTCTCCTCAAAATAATTTTGCCAGAGACCACTGTAGCAAAAGAGCGTCCACGTGGGAGCTCTTTTCGGTACTCCTGCTCACAGTGCACCCTGCTGGAAGCATTTTTGGCCACTGTTTGTTCAGAAACGTCTCCTCAAAATAATTTTACCGGAGACCACTGTAGCAAAAGAGCGTCCACGTGGGAGCATTTTTGGCCACTGTTTGTTCAGAAACGTCTCCTCAAAATTATTTTGCCGGAGACTACTAGCCAAAAACTCAATTCATTTTTCACATTGCAAGTGGACGGGAAGGAACCTCAAAAACGCGTCCACGTCAGCGCGTTTTTGGGGGAAAATAGCTAAAGCGCGCCCTTAGGGACGTGCTTTAGCTATTTTTCCCCTAAAAACGCATTGACATGGACGCGTTTTTGGAGAAACTGGTCCATTCCAGTAAATATTTTTCAAACTGGTATATTCCGGTAATTTTTGTTTTTTTTTTTGTATAAATGGGATTTTTGCCCGAATTTACGTGTATTAAAGGTAATTTTTTAATTTTGGTCATTAAACTATTTAAAAATATTTATTTAAGTTATTAAAATTGTACCGTTATCAATTAGTAAAACAATGTATACATTTTGAAAGCATAAATATTAACCGGGGGTTTTGGATATCAATATTTACCACCTGTAATTTGTAGTGTTGGAATACCCAAGTAATGGAAGTCAAGTCATAAACTCAGCAACAGCAGGAGAACCTTAATCGAACGTCCAATGCAATGATCAAAGAAAGCAATAAAGAAAGACAAAAAGTGCATCATCTCATTTATCATAATCTTTACTCCCACAAAACCAGGGAAATAATATCAATGTACATCTCAAACAGTAATCACTTTACCATCCAATAACCAAATAATTGGATGATCCAGATGGTTTTGTTTTTAACTCATTAAATTCTTTTCTCCTACTATAGTGACCAATATTTTCTTGCATCAGTGTCTTCCTCCTTTCAGCTATGAAACTATCAATTATCAACTGAAACTCTTCACTGCTCATTTCATCCATTGATTTCCTCGCCGGTTCTATGCCTGACATCACCACTTCTCGTCTACTCATAGCTATCTCCGATCTCCGAAACTCCCGGAAGGACTCTCTCTGTCGACATTCTGATACCATTGATCGACTTTTTTCGTAATGTTTTTGCTTTACTTCAGTTGAACAAACCTTCATCTTAGGTTGTTTTACTGTTGAAACTAAAATTTCACTTTCTGTAATTGTATCAATTATCGTAGCTCGCTGCTTTACTTGAGAAGCAGCAACCGCATTTTCTACCAACACGATTCATTTGTTCACCGTCGACACCTCCTTGACTGGAAAGTCGGATATGTTGGCCGTCACAACGGCAGATGTCGCTGGTATACTCCGGTAAGAGCTGACGTATTCGTCGTAGATGTTGTTTCTAGTGCTTTGTTTGTGGGCCCTTTTTTGGTTAGACAAAGCATAAACGGCAAGGATGATGATGTTTACAATGATGAAAGTGAAGAGAGGTTTGGTAAAAGTAGAAACAAAACGGCAGCGAAAATGACCAGCAGACTCGACGATGGTGGGGAAGCAAAGCCATAATAGCAAAAATAAAACCAACAAAAACCCGATTAACCGAAAACCGATCATCAACTTCCTCTCCATGTTGTATCGCCATAAGGCATCTTCTTTCTCGGCCTTGACGTTATCAAATTCGAAGGAATCCATGATGTCTTAACAAGACAAGGAGGGAAATAAAAGAGAAGGTTGAAGGTTGCTTTCAGATCAGAGGGCTATTAAAGAAATAGAAACTTGAAGAAAAACAGAGTTGGAAGCTGGTAGAGTAGTAGTATGTTTTTTTTAGTTTTGGATACTTAATAATTTTTGGTACGGGGCTTTCGATATTGATGGTTTGAATAGATTCCTAGGGCTGCTCTATATATAGGTGATTGCCCAATGCTTTTCATTAAATATACAGAACCCACAAATGTTTATTGCAATATTTAAATCCAAATTCTACCTGATATTGAAAGGGAGAATCAATTTTGAATTCCGAAAATATTGATATTTATATACCTTAAAATAAATATGGAGAATATATTTAGATATAATAGAGTTTGATTTTTTAAAATGAAATTTTTTCCTTTAAATTTATAGTACATGATAAAACTATATTTTGAACTCCAAAAATAATTTTTATTGTCCTTTAAAAAATTATAAAGACATAAGCTACCAAAATGATAAATTATATTTTAACTCTAATAAAAATATATAACTAAATTCTGCTCCTCAGAATTTTCTAATTTCCCCCGGGATACATTAGTTACACCAATATAATATATACATATGATTGTATTGTCTCTATGCACCGTAAAACAAACATAGAAGATACATTGATTACATCAATATTATATATATGATTACGTGTGTGTGTGTGTGTCGAGGCTTAAGAACATGCAATTAAATGTGGAAGTGAAAGTGTGGTATTTGCAAGTGAATAGGTCAAATTGTAATATAGTTATGTGTTACAATGAAACACTTTGAAAGTATTCCGAGGATCATACCCAAGGGATTGCTATATTGGACAAAATTACTATTAAATCAATTGCCTGAAAATAATTACTAATCTAACTGAGTTACAAATTAGTAGTGCTAATTCTAAATTAAAACAATAATAAAACTAATTAGATTAAACAAGTTAAGTTATCGAAAATTCCTATTCCTAGTTTCGACAATGCGAGCTATTTAGCCTAGAATCAATTAAAGTCCTAATTATTAACTAAGTCAATAATTACCCTTAATTTAAGTACCCCTTAGCTAGGAATACACTTTCAGTCTCATATTCACTAAGGACTACCACTTAAGATACCCTTTCGGTCTCACCGCTTGTACAAGTCTACTCAACACAATACCCTTTTAGTCTCACCTGTCTAAATATTCTAGTAGAGTTGTCAGTCCTAATATAATAAGTTCTCTTGAAGAAGTACTCAATTTAAGATAATTATTTACTGAATTAATTAATCAGGTTTAACAATTGAATCGTGCGAGATATGTATAAAGCACAAGTTTACTCTAATATTTACACAAATATTCAATTAACAAAGTTAACAAAAGAGATATAAATAAAAGAATAAGAAAAAAGAATGCTCATTGATTTGATTAATGTAAAGGCACAGTTCTGGAATAATCTTCACTTGTAATCGTCTAACTTTGGAATACAAATCTTCCGAGTAAGCAAACATGAAAGAAAACTAAAAAAAAAAATTGAAAACCTAAATCAAAAGTATGAAATTTGTTCTAAAGCCCCCTATTCTATTGTTTTGAGCTATTATTTATAGTTTAAAGGTATTATGACCTAATTAGGACAAGTAGATGGCTAAGCATGTTAATATAGATTGTGCGGGCAAAAACAGCCTTAGTTGTAAATTGGGCCTCGACGAATTGGTGTCACGACACTAAACATCAAACTAGACTCCCTTGGCTTCGAAGTTGGATGTCATAACATGTAACATCCCGCCTGGCATAGTCCTAGTGATTCAATTACTGTTTGTCGAATTATGGCGTTTAGAGCAAGTTCTGAGTGGGTAAGGTATTAATTGTGACTTAGTATGTAAGTCTGTGAGTGCACCCTTAGGCGAATCCTATGATGGGCGAGCTTGATGGTTTGACGGAATCTTCTAAAGAGTATATGCCACCCTAGCTATTAGAAAAATATGTTAAGTCCTCAGTTTGATAAAACCATTTATTATATTATTTTTTGGTTGAACAATTTAGATAGAAAAATGAAAATTGGTTAGAATAGAACTAAGTTACTGTAGTTAATAAGACTTGTATTTATGATGAGAGAGAAAGTTCTTAGTCACAAGAATAGAGGAGGTTAATGGGATAATCAGATTTATCCATTAAACCTAATTTCTGTGTCTATTTGTATAAAGTTGGTATTAGCTTCTTGAGCAAGCTTTTATGTCTTCTCTTTTATTTACATTTTCTTCTCAAACTTTCTATGCACTTTTCTCTTGGAAAGCCTAAGACCAGAGACCTGCTTGAAGATTTGGGTTTATTGTACTCAACCAACTCTTTCATTGTTTTAGCACCTGGTAAATGTTAATGAACCTTAGGTTATTTTCATGGTTATTTACGTGACTTTAGGGTTGCACGATTAAGTGTCAGTTTTGAGTGTAAGGAAGGAAAGTTCCTGAATTTGGGTTTTTTAATGATGTTACTTGGAAGTTTGTTTAATTTTCTGGTATACAGTTTGATAAGTTTAACTATTTATATTATAGCTCAAGACACTCCTGAAGTTTCTCATGATAAAGGCAAGAGTCCTACTGTTTGAACTTGTTGCATTTTCTAGTGAGTTCCTTCTTACTCCATGTGTGTGTAATATCTTTGTTTATGTTTAGTTAAGGTAAGCATACATATTCTGTGAAGATGAAATGTTTGAACAAGAGTGATGAATGCTTAAGATGTAAGAACCTTCTTTCGTGTTTAAGCCACAACCATTTGCTTTTGAAATGAATAATATGATCTAATACATGGAAAATAATTCACGATGTTGCCTTCAATGAAATGAACATTAAACAAACATATCATAATTCATGAAAATGGTCGTGTAGCCTTTGGTAGGGAAAGTGTTATTGAAAACCAGATTGACAAATCATGATAAAGGAAAATGAACAAAAAATTGATATGGCTCTGTATATGGACTAGGGTTTGTGGCTAACATGAAGAAGGTAGTCTGTATGGTTGCATGGGCATAGAGTACATGCCAAAGGAATAGTGTCTAGCATATAGCCTATCTGTATTTGGTATTTGGCAATTGGCGAACTGTGTAACTATGCTAAGTTGGAAAGGCTTATTTGAATTATATGTAACTACTGCAATGTTTTCTTCTGGAATTCACTAAGTTCTTTGAACTTACTTAGTTACCTTTCCTTCTTAGGTCTGTTAACGAAGTAAAGGAATCTTTGAAGACTACGCTAAATGACAACCGTTATCATGAGACTCCTTATATTTTGTATTATGCATGACATGGGCTGGTGCCAATATGTCCTCAGTCGAAGAATAATTTTTGTATATAAACTTATGCTTATGAAACTATGATTGTAATGAAGTTTCAGTAAAGTATCTATTGGCTTTCAAAGTGTATCATCTTATTTATCTTAGTATGAAAAATAGTTTTTATTTCATACTAACTTAAACTGTAGTAAATTGGTATATGCTAGATATGGGTTCCAAGAAAATGATTTTCAAGATAGTGACACGCCAATCCTGGATCCTGTTTAGGATCAGGTATGGAGTGTTACACAACATCCATGAGCTGGTGTCATGACATTGACACTTTAATGCTCCTATACTGCTTCGAAGTTGGTTGTCACAACATCCTAGTTGGATGTTGCGACATTGAAGACAGTTCTAACTAAAATGATACTAAATTACTTGAAAACAAGCTCATTAAGTGTTAAAAAGAACCTAATTTGCCACAACAAATTATGGCAGATAAAACTCCCTACACTTAAGTATTTGATTGTCCTCAAGCAAACATGCATACCACAAGCAATAAAGACATCTCTTGGATTATATTAACTACTATGAAACATGGTTAGCAAATATTGAAGTTGTGTCGATTCTATCTTACATGCAACTTAATATTGATAATTCAATAATTTGAAAACCTTTAAAGGAAATTTCCTAGTTTACAAAGTTAAATGACTAACTAACTTAGAAGTAACCAAATGCCTAAATATTTAATCATATTGCCATTAGTCTAAGTCATACAGATATATAGTAGATACAAGTATGGGAATTAAAAAACATTCACTAGATTTAATTATTAGCAAGTTTGGAAAATTATGCAAAGAGAATGCTTAAGTCACATAAGTCTTCTAGGCTTGTAATGATATGAGGTTTTGGACGATATGAGTTCAAAGAAAACATGGCTCAAAACGGTCCAAACACTAGAAATAGTTAGGCACATCACATTGTTCATTTTCTTCCTCAATTTTAGATTTTAGGCTTACCTTCTTATTTCTCCTTCTCTCACCTTACTTATCTTTCCAAATGTAAGGCACGATATAATATTGGTAAATATAGTCATCGTAGTGAGTTTTGTGCACCATGAATGAAAATTTCCTAAGTATTAGTGATTTTTGATGGATCACTTTGTTTTGCTCTTTTTCACTCACACTGCTTTTAACCCATTCCATGCTTTTATCCCTTTCACTTGGCTTTTAATCCTTACAATGCTTGTGTTCTCTCACTATTTTTCATTTAGGCACTTCTTTACAAGAATCTTATACTTACTGTATCATATTGTTTCTTACTTTTTCACTCTAAATTTTATACTGAAACCCTCGAGATGTCTATAGCTAAACCCTCAATTTCTATAGCTTGACGTCTATTTCATAATGCGAAACGGGACCAAGGGTAAGGAAAAGTTCAAGTTTTAATTTAAATTGGGCTTACAGGTTCAATTTATGGTTCATCAAGAAGAAATCACTAGGCTCAATTATTGGAACTAGGGATAAATATCATAAGGGTATGATTATTAAACACTGGTTATTCAAACAATGCCTTAGGTCATCCCTAAGCATTCCACAACACATAATTTCTTTCATGCCTTTAATTTAGCAGATGAATAAGAATCAACTCAATCATTATGTACTTACAAATATTCATCATGCTTATTTATCCTATGACACACAATCATACATTTTTACATAGGTATTTCTAGTCTATTATTCAATTTAATTAAGTAGCCTAATTAATCTAGGTTGAAACAAAACAAATTATTTCATATTAATAAAAAATTTGCATGCTTGATAGAAATTAATACATACTTTATTATCTTCAACCAATTATTCATAGTATTAACATAACCTAAGCACCATGCAATTTAAACAAAAATATTTTTTAAAAATAAAATAAATAATATACTAAACATAGAAAGCACTCAACAAAATTCTATGTAATCCCCCCACACTTTAGAACATACATTGTTCTCAATGTAAAAATTAAAGCGTAGATAAGAAAATTTCTCTAAAAGGCTGAATCTTTATTGTTGTGCTGACATCGAGATCCCGTGTGCTCCAAGCAGACAGAAAAGCACATAAAAAAATAAAACACTAGGACCAAACAACATGAAACATAATACAAAAAAAAAAAGAGATGTTGGCGATGGATAGAAGAACGTCAAAATAAATAATTTCAGAAGAAACTTGGCCCTTCAGTTACCTAAGGGATTGCTATATTAGAGAAGATTACTATTAAATCAAATACCAAAAAAAATTACTAGTCTAATTGAGTTACGAATTAATAGTGTGAATTCCAAATTAAAACAATAAAACAACTAATTAGATTAAACTAAACTAAAACTAACCTTAGGTTAGGTTATTGGAAATTCATATTCCTAGTTTCGACAATACGAGCTATTTAGCCTAGAATCAATTGAAGCCCTAATTATTAACTAAGTCGATAATTACCTTTAATTTAAGTACTTGACACCGTTAGCTAGGAATACCCTTTCGGTCTCATATTCACTAAGGACTACCACCTAAGATACCCTTTCGGTCTCACTTAGGCAAACAGATTGTAACACCCCTAACCCGTAACCATCGCCAGTCTAGGGTTAAGAAGCATTACTGAATAATTTGAAACATTTACGATCATTTTACAACACAAAGTATATCATCATCCAAACATAACAGGATATATGTATATAGTCCTTTAATGAGGTCTACGAGACCTTAAACACGTGTTAAAAAGGGGTCGGGACTAAACCGAACACATATAAAATTTTTCTAAAACTTAACATTTTTTTTAAAGCTACAGAGGCCATACGCCCGTGTGAGTAGGCCGTGTGCCTCACACGGCTTCAGACACGCCCGTGTGTTCAAGCCGTGGCAAAACAGGGCATACATACTAACTTGACCACACGGCCTGAGACACGCCCGTGGTCGACACTGACTTGCACCACACGGCAGTCACACGCTCGTGTGTCTAGCCCATGTGCGAGCCTGACTTGTTTCAATTTGCAAACTCGAAAGACAAGGTCGAGCCACATGCCCGCGTGCTCAATCATGTGGGAAATTATAGGCCATTTTCAAGGCCAAATTACCATCCACACTTTGGGATCACCTACAAGCATCAAACTAATATCAAATCATACTTCAAATGCATTTAAAACATACCAAATATGCATCTCTTTAACCTCATAACATCATCAATCATTTTCCTATACAAATCTCTCTCAACTTACTACGACAAGTATCATTTACACATTCAAAATCATGAAATTTAGGTATCATCAAATTCATACCATTTCAAAGTATGAACATACTACTTCCATATCTCCAAGACTATTCGTAAAGACCATTCACATAGAGCACACATACACATGTTAACCATCCTTTTTACAGATCTAAGGCATATACCAAAATCATCTATCTTTCAAGCCACATCACATGGCAAGAACTATACAACTCAAAATATACCATATGTACTAGCCTATACATGCCATATTCAAATATATACATCTTCCAAAAGTACCACAATAGATCCAGGATCTATAAATACACTGTAAAATAGAGAAAACTTCACACAGTAAGCATTAAAGCTTAGTAAGTTCATTATATAATTCATTTAATTCAATGATTCAAATCAATATACAAAATAAATCATCACATAGATTAATTCACTAGAATGCACAATCTCATCCATATCCAATACTCACATCACTATCCATTCATCTATTTCCAAATTCATCAACCATATAAGTTCCATACATACCTTTGCCAACACTTAGTTAACGACAAATTTTTCTATTCAATGCTTGATACCACATCTCGATCAATCTTCATTATTCCTTCGATTCAATTGTACACTTAGTGCCCATTTCATAGCAGAAGCTTAAATATCATTGCACACTTAGTGCCTTTACATTAAACTAAATTTATCTCGGTATCGCACACACAGTGCCAATCAATAAAGCCGAGGCTTCTATTACTTCGCACACACAGTGCTATTCATCTCTGTCCTGATTCTAATTATGCACACTTAGTGCCACAACACTCAATTCCTCATATAACATTATCCATTCATCAACTACATATATTCATTCATTACATAACACATGAATATGAATTAAATGATTCGTATTATACACGAACTTACCTCGGACGTCGAAATAATAAAACGAGTCGTTTAATCGAGAACTTTGCCTTTGCCTCGATCTAAATCCAAATTTCTCTTTTCTTGATCTATACATATTCAAATTTAGCTCATTCAATCACCAATTTATTCCATTAAGTCCAAACACACATATTTAGAGCATTTTACAAAATAACCCTCACATTTTCACATTTCAACACTTTAATCCCTATTTCATAAAACCACAAAATACACAAAATTTTCATTAACACATGCTTAGCCAAATTTTCCCCTAGCTCATAGAAGCCCACATTTCATTTATTTTATATTTTAGTCCTTCAATTTCTCATTTTCACAATTTAGCCCAAAATAGCCAATTTCATCAAAAATTCAAAGACAAACTATGTTAACCCAACATTAAACTTTCATATTCCACCAACTATCAACACAAAGTTCACATATTCATAATGGCACTTCTCAAAATCATCATCAAATTCTAAAATTAATACATGGGCTTGATAGTACGCTAAGCAACGATCACAAAAATGTAGAAATTATCAAAAACAAACCAAAACACATACCTTAATCAAAGAGAAACCATAGTCGAACCTAGCTATCTTCTCTTTTTCTTTTATCTTTGTATATTCAGTGGAAGGAAGATGAACACTCCACTAATTCATGCCTTTGTTTTATTTATTATTCATTAATAATCATTTTACCATTTTATCCTTTAATGTATAACATTTAAATTCCACTAACCTTAGGCATTTTTGTCTGTCCATTTAACATATGGAATAATAAAAACATAAGGACTCACATTTTAATAAGCCATGCCAAATTAGCACTTTAACAATCAGCACACAACTTTTACATTTTATGCGATTAAGTCCTTTTTGCTAATTACGCACACAATCGATAAAATTTTCACACAGAATTTTCACACATACTTAATCACATACTGTAAACACGAAAAATAATATTGAAATATTTTTTTGACCTTGGATTTGTGGTCTCAAAACCACTAATCCGATTAGGTTCTAAGCCGGGCTGTTACACGGATACCCTTTCAGTGTCACTTATCTAAATATTCTATTAGGGTTGTCAATCCTATTATACTATGTTCTTGTTAAAAGTAACGTTTATAATGAAAATATAGAACGATCGCAAAGAAAAAGAAAAGAAAAATAAAACACAAATTTTACGTGGAAACCATTTCGGGGAAAAACCATGGTCAGGGGAGGAGAAATTCACTAATGTTGAAAACTGAATGATACAAGAGGAGTTTCGACTACATCTATTTAAAGGTAAAAAAAACCTTACTCTAATCAATGTCAAACCTTATCCGAGTTACAAATTGTTTTTGTTGCACAATGAAAAATAATTTTTTTTTCTAAAATTGAGTAGTCATTTTATTAACAGCAATAAACCCTTAGAAAAATTTGTACATGTGTTTTAGAATAGGCAAACTTGGTTATTTCCCAGCTTTCAACAAACATGACCTTCTCCACTATTCTCGAACCCTCGCCTTACTTATAATATGTGATCTACTTATGAAACAATAAATATAATGACAATTTTATTGATATTCTAGTAGGGAAGATAAATTTCTCACTATGAGCTAGAAACCAAAGATTAACTCTCTTGAAATATAATTTATTGGAACATAATTTCTATTTATAGAAAAAATCGCAAGAGTCTTAGTTGAATAAGAAGCAGCTAAATAATAATATGGAAAAAGACAAAGTACCATTAGGATTATAGGGAGGTGGGCAACACACCCTTATTGGGAACCAGAGTTGCCACCCATCACATGTCAAATGGGCCTGTTGGGAATGTCTCATGTATTGGGTGCAATTAAATGCTCCTTATTGGTCTTTTAAACCAATCCATATAATTTATTCAACCCAATAAATTATTTTTTATTCTAAAATATTATTTATTTATTTAAAATAAATTTAATTGATTTCACTCAATGAAACGATTTTCTCAGCCCAATCCTAATCTTGTTAAAGTCATGACAACTTTACTGTACTAGAATCAGTAAGTAAACAATTTAATTATTTTGTTCAATAAAGTTGTGATGACCAATTAGTTTAATTTCCACTTCATACTTCAATTATTTAATTACAATCAATTAAACAATAATTCAAAAAAGTTAATTTAATCTTTAAGTCATGCTTTATTCATAGTAAGAAAATGCATTCACTACAGATAGTGGTATATATGGTCTATTTGTCTAACTCGACATTTTCATTTATTCATTGTATTGGTTCAAATGCGAACCATTAAGGGTTGTATCAAGCAAGTGGAGAGATTTACTGGACTTATACAATTAGGGCTCAAATAATTTGTAATTAAGTTTTGACTCTTCGCCTATTAATTACAATATTATTTAATCATGGAGTGAATCTACTAAAAGTATCATGACTTCATTAAGTGCTCATCCAATGACATTATAATGTGTATTACCCTCATAAGATATCCTTAATCTCTTTGGGTTAAATATGTTCACCCAATATAATCTTATATTATCGCATGGTAACTATTATATCTCCTTCATGAATTTTTTTTATTACTAAAAAGTAGTAATTAAATCATTCGTCCTAGATAAATGACTTGTGGCCATTTTACTTTTTCATCTATCATGTAATGCCTATAAGAGGATACGATCTACCCTTTAATGAGCTATGAATTCCCCTATTTTGAGTGAAACCATGCTATACAAAATTCGTATACTAAATGTACCAACTTCTGGTTCTATTACCAATTAAACTTAATGCTTTTAATACATAATAGTATACGAGTCGCACACACATAGCCAATCACTTACTCAAGATTGAGGTAAGTCATATTATAAACGTCATAAGTGAATAAATCTATAAATATATTTAGGATTTATTCTACTTGGGTCATTTTCGATGTATTGTCAATTTAAACAATAACATTTATGTAACAACTCGATTTAGACCCTAGTCAGAACAGTGGTTTTGGGACCACAAATCCGAAGTCAGAAAAATATTTTAATATTATTTTAAGTGTTTACAGTATGTGATTAAGCATGTGCGAAATTTCTGTGTGAAAATTCTATCGTTTCTGTGTCGATTTACGAAAAAGGACTTAATCACATAAAATGCAAAAGTTGTGTGCTAGTTGTTAAAAGTGCTTAATTGGCATGGCTTTTTAAATGAAAGGTCCTTATGTTGATAATAGACCATTGATAGTGGGAATGGACATAAATGGTCATTAAATGAATGAATTTATAATGTTTTATTAAGGGTAAAATGGTAAAATGACAATTAAGTTAATATTAATTAAAACAAAGCATAAATTAGTGGCATTTTATGTTCATTCTTGCCGAAATTACTAAGGAAAAGAAAAGAAAAAGAGTTTAAGGGTTTCGGCTAGCATATAGCTCAATCAAGGTATGTTTTGAGTTCGGTTTTTGGTGATTTTTACGTTTTTATGACCGTTGTTTCGTGTTTTAGCTAGCCCATATCCTAATTTTTGAGTTTGTTGGTGATTTTGTGAAATTCCATTGATGAATGCTTGAGCTTTGTGATGGTTGATGATGAAATATGAAAGTTTAATGTTGGGTTAACATATTTTGTCTTTGAATTTTTGATGAATATGACTATTTTGGGCTAATTTGTGAAAATGAGAAATTGAGGTACTAAAATATGAAACAAATGAAATATGTGGGCTTGTATGAGCTAGGGGAATTTTTGGCTAATCTTGTATAAAATGATATTATATGTATTTGATGATTTTATAAATTAGGGACTTATTATGTCAAAATGTAAAAATGTGAGGGCTATTTTGTAAAATGCCCTAAATATGTATATTTGGATTGAATTTAATGATTTGGTGAATGAATGAGCTAAATTTGAATATGTATAGATCAAGAAAAGAGAGATTCAGATCGAGATCGAGGCAAAGACAAAGTGCTCGATTGATCGACTTGTTTCGTTATTTTTACGTCCGAGGTAAGTTCGTGTATAATACGAATTGTTTTAATCATGTTTATATGTTACGTAATGAATAGAAATGTGGTTGATGAGATAATAATGCTAAATGTGAGATTGAAGAGATGTGGCATTAAGTGTGCGTACATAGAATTGATACAGTGGTGAATGGCACTATGTGTGCGAGTTAGAGAAAGCATCGACTATATTAGTTGGCACTGTGTGTGTGGTACCGAGTCAAATTTAGTTTAATGTAAAGGCACTAAGTGTGCGATGATATTAAAGTCTTGGATTAAGTAATTGGCACTAAGTGTGCGAGTAATCCGTATGATTAAAGAAGATCGAACGATTTATGGCGTCGAGTATTATGTGATATATGTGAAAATTGAATATGTGATGAACAGGTACGTTTAGAACCTATATGGTTGCTTCGTGTATGAAATAGATGGTTGAGTATGTGAATGAAAAGTCAAAGAGGATGAGATTATGAAACATTTATAATTACTTGTATATAAATCTTGAGATGTGGTATAAATGTTAGTAATGGCCTTGGATGATATTGAATGGAGATAAGGATTGAACTATGTGTTAGTTGATTTTTGCATATTAAATTTAAAAGATTGAGCTACATGTATTATATTACGAACTTACTAAGCTTTTAAAGCTTACCGTGTGAAGTTTTTCTCTGTTTTACAGTGTCATTAAAACTAGCTGAGATCCGGGGATTGTCAGCGACTCAATCACACTATCGGTCATCTATTTTGGTACTTTTGGAAGTTGTATATTTGGTATATGGCATGTATAGGCTAGTGATTATAGAATGTTTTGAGATGTATAAATCTTGCCGTGTGATATGGCTTGATAGTTGAATGCCTTAGTATATGTTTTGGACATGTGAAAATGATGGTTATAATGTGTATATGTGGTTTATGTGAATGATCATTATGGTATGAATTGATGAAGATGGAAGTGGTATGTTTCATGCTTGAATTGGTTGATAAGAATGATGGTTAAAATGTATGTTTTAGATGTATTTAATATGTGAATTTAGAATGGTTGATGCTTGTAGGTGTGACCCAAAGTTTAGGTGGCAATTTGGCCTTGCAAATGGCCTATAATTGCCCATACGATTGAGCACACGGGCATGTGTCACGACCATATCCCTTAAAATTGTAATTTGAAACAAGTCAGATTCGCACATGGGCTGGACACACGGGTGTGTGACTGGCCGAGTGAGCAAGTCAGTAGCCTCCCAAATTTTCACACGGCCTGGCACACGGGTGTGTCTTGTGGCCGTGTGGATAAGTCAGTATGTATGCCCTGTTTTGCCACGGCTTGGACACACGTGTATGTCTGAGGCCGTGTGACCTCTGCAACTTTGAAAAATGTTTGATTTTTGAAAAAAATTTGTATGAGCTTGGTTTAGTCCCGACCCCTTCCCAATGCATGTTTAAGGTCTTATAGACCTTTTAAAGGGACTCTATGCATATAATTTGCTATGATATGATGATGATGTATTTATGTTTGATAAATGGTCGTAAATGTTCCGTTTTGTCAGGTAATGCTTCTTAACCCTAGACCGGCAGTGGTTACGGGTTAGGGGTGTTACAATTTAATTTTATCTATTTGGAGTCAACTCCTCCAACACCAAAGACAAGGTATCTCCCTATTTAAACTTCATAGATAACATGATAGTCTTGAAGCTCAATTTTGGATCATTAAACTATAAACCATTTAGACTACCTACTAATATAAGTTATCTTCTCACGTTCTAATTTGACCACTTAATGTAATTTAATATTTGTTAAGCGTTAGGTAATTGGTGAGTCGATATTTTATTGCTCATTTTTCTTTTTGTGTAAAAACCATTGAGGATAAATAAAAACAAAACTAATGTAAATGATGCAATTTTATTAAATCAATATATTCAAAAAATTACAAGTACATATGATGAAAAACTACACTAATTGCACTAGACCTCAACATAGAAGAACCCACATTTTTAACTTTAACAAAAATTGTAAGAGTGATATGTTCTTTACCTTTATTGATTTAACCAAGTCCTTTATAGCCTAGTTTAAATCTCCTTGAAGCCAAAATTTCATCAAGCTTCTCATTTCGCCTTCAAACTTCTTCAAGACAACCTTCGAATAAGCTAACTCTTTCTTGGTGATTTTCAAAGCACCATTCTTTCTTGAACCATGGTTTTGAACATTTCCTTATCTCATTTTAGTATGATAACTTCTTCCCTTAAGGAATCATTCAATTGACGTAATATTTCTAATTTCTTTAATATATGAAAAAAAAGCATCCTCCAAAGGTTCAAAGAGAACATCTTCACTATCTGAATCTTTTTTTGTTCTAAAATCTGTTGAAACATGGTTTGGACCAATAAAAGTAAAAGCAACATAGTTTCTCTAATTTTCATCTATATAAGAAATACTTTCGTCATCACTCCAAGTGGCTACAAGTGATTTCTTCCTCTTAATATTAGCATTCTGATTGAATGTGACCAAATCTTTTGCATTTATAACATTGAACAATCTTTTTATTTGCTTGTGAATTCTCCTCATTCATATGAGTCTTCTTGCCATTACTATTAGTTCTTTCAACATCTAATTTAATTCCCTTCTTAGAGAATCTTTTCATGGTATTCATGAGCAATTTTATTTGCTCATTGATCTCAACAATAGCCTCCACTATTCATTTGTCTACTAAAACAACCTTTTGAATCTTGAAAGAAATGTTCTTTTCAAGCATCATTTTATTACGCTTGTTTCTTCTAATTCAACTTAAAGGTTTAAAGTGAACCGATTAACTCATCCAACTTGAGGCTTTAATGTATTTTCCCTAATTTATTGTCATGACTTTAATGATAATCATTCTGGAAAAGACCTTTGCACTTTGAACACCAAATTAACCTTAGAAAAACATTTAACAAGACAAAAAATACCTCATTAGAACTATCACATAACTTGACATAAAATTCAAAAATAAACTTATCTTTATGCATTCTTGAATTTCAAACCTGCATCAATTCCTTTATGTCTATTTTGAAAACTTGTCCATTCCTCCTTAGCAATTCACATACAGAAATCACCTTGAATTATTCTATGTTAACTCCAATAAAAATTGCATACAAGGCTTCAAAATTGCCAAGAGCAACTCTTTTTTTTTCTTTAGGAGTATATTTACTTCTTTCATTGGGTTGAGTGGTACCATCAAAGGCAGTAATAGAGGGTTGAGTCCACTTATTTTCTATAGCTTCCTAAGTAACTTCATCGATTGATAATATAAAAGCCCTCATGCAAGCTTTTTAATAGTCATAGTTTGATGAACCGAGTAGTAGCAAGGCTCGAATAATTGAATTAACTTCCTTTACGAGTTTCATGGTTGAAAACAAAATACGGGATCAGAGTCAAACAACTGTTGAAACCAGCTTTGATACCAATTGAAAATGCAATTGGTTTGTAGGATCTCCCAATTCGATGTCCTAATTGATGTTGCAATAGAAGTTGGAGAAAGGCAAAATATATTATAAAAAAAAGTAAGGTAAGGAAAGAAAACAACATGCAATATTTGTTAACATAGTTCGAATCAATAACCCGACATTTACGGAGCCTCACTTAATGAATGATTTTATTCAACAATGGATTTGAAACCCTATTGGCTAAAGCACAATCTACCATTACACAATGGATAATTGCAGCCCCAACAAAGGATCCCAGTGTTACAATCACTCACCCTAAACAACCTCACTTACAAGTCATAATAACTCTCCAATAAAAAGACTAAAATAAGAGTGCAAAAATAAAAAAGCAAAGAAAGCACAATACTTGATTGAAAAAAAATCCAAAGGCACATAAGAGCAAGTCAACCAACAACCTATTTATTGGCGCATACAAGAGCTCATCAGCAACAATTTTTTATAAGCTTTTGGGGGGTAATATTGGCTTTTCGGTACTACAAAATAAACTTTACAGTTTGTGGAAGCCCTTATCACCGTTCCATTTGATGGACAACAAGAATGGATATTTCTTGGCCAAATTCCAGAAGAAGATCGATTACGAAATGGTGCTCTCGGAAGGACCTTGAATTATTTTTGGCCATTATCTGATAGTGCAACCTTGGTCAGTATCCTTTAATCCTGCGTAGTCATGTCCGGGAGTTGTGTTGTCGTGGATTAGACTTTCGGGCATGCCAAGTTACTTATATAAATAAAAAATTTTGGTCAAAATAGGGGGTTAACCAGTAAGGTAGCAAAATTGGATCTGAACATGGATAACAAAGTTAGAAGTCATTTTGCCCGTATGGCTGTGTATGTTAACTTGGACAACCTTTTGGTGTCCCAAGTTTTAATTAGTGGAAAAAAATAGGGTCAAGTATGTATTTTTACCCATAATTTGTTTTCAATATAGGCGATATGGCCATGCTAAGGATGTTTGCCCCATTAGGGATTCTGAACTTACCACTGAAAAATATGCAACAATGTTGGAAACTTCACTGGAGGTGGTTGGTATTGTTGTTGATGGAGCGGGGAGAAAAGCGATAATTATGAACCCTAGATGCTGCTAGAGAAAAAATCACACCATAAATAAAAAAAATCAATACATTTAGGGTATAAAATTAAGCCCAAAATAAATGAGGGGTCTCGTTTTAAGGTATTGATTTATATGGAGGCTACCGTTGAGAACAAATCTCGGACACCCAAAGATTTATTGGATAGTCGACGTAAAAAAAAGAAAGAAACTGTACCTGGAGGTAATCAAGATGATGCGGTTGGATTGCTTAATGAGGGCCAACTAAATGCTAGTAGCAATGACAGAGGCCTACTTAATGCCTTAGACTTTAAAAACTTAGCAGGCCCTGCTAGGTTGTTTAATAAATTTAGTGGGTTTGTTAATGGGGCCGGTTCATCTAAGGTGCTGGTAAGTAATCCAAATAAAACTCATTCTAGGACTTTCAAGGGACTAAGGGATTGTAACGTGATGAGGGTTAGGATTTCAGGCCAATGGATGGGGTTGGTTAATGGGTCGATGGTTTTTTGTAAACTGAAGTTGTCGGGTAGGGGCATGGAGCAGCCTAGAAATTCCCTTGCAAATCTGGTGGTCTTGAAAATTCATGGTAGGGTTGAGGATGGTGGGTCTGCTACTAGAGTGAACTCGTCTTTTCGCACTATGTACGAGGGGGATAGTCGGGAAATAGGTTGGTAGGAAAAGTGCTCGTTGGAAGTGATTGTGGATGTTACAACTTTGAAATCGTGGAATAAGCTTGACTCCAATAGACACTCAGCGATCACCTTCAAGGAGACTCACGAACCCGACGCCAACGACCTATTAGAAGGGCAAATTGTTGTGATGATGGGGAAAGGAAAGAATAAGGTTGTTGGGAAAAATTCTAAGGGAAAAATAGAGGTTTAAGGCTGTTAAAAAATCACAATAAAGCGTTACATGGAAGGGGGGAAATTTTAAAATGGTTAGTAACCCTCGATTTCTTTTAAGGGAATCAATGGCCCACTTGGCTGAGGCCATATCCATGCAACCATGTATTCTTTGGCCTTAGGTGATCCAAGCTTAAAGGTCGAGTAAGAGGAAAGGAGGGAACCTATTGTTTAGTAAGGTTTTGTTTTGTTTTTTATTATTATTGTTATTTTAATATTTTTTATGGATTTAAATCTAACCATTTTCTCGTGGAATTGCCAAGGTTGCATTAGTAATAAATTTATTCATGTTTTTTGTGAATATTATATCGAATATTGGTCAAATGTTGTGTGCTTGTTGGAGCTGAGAGTAAACGGTAAAAATGCTAATTTTATCATTGAGAAACTAGATTTTATTATTCTCACCATGTTGAAGTTGTTGGTTTTTCAAGAGGAATCTGAGTAGGTTGGAAGGATTTTATTCGGATTTTCATGTCTATGGTAGTGTTCAATCAAATTCCATTTTTATTTCATTTTTTATGGGAGTCTAGACAAAAGGAAAAGGAAAGGTATTTGGGAAGATTTAAAATCTGCTTTACCTCTTGATTCTTTTCCATGTTTAATTATGGGTGACTTTAACACTATTCTTTCACATGCTTATAAGAAAGCATTTATGTTACAGGGAAGAGATGTAACCTTTTTGTCAATTTTGTAGATTCTTGTACTTTGTATGATTTAGGTTACATTGGCCCATCCTTCACTTGGCAAAGAGCTGGCTCGTTTGAGAGATTAGATTGAGCGTTGTCTAATGATACTTGGGTTTCAACTTTTCCACAATGCTTGTTTCTCACTTGCCAGTGATTAAGGCCGATCATAGGCCTGTTCTTTTGATGACCAAATCGGAAATTAGATTAGTTACAGGGAGAACTTTTTGGTTCCTAACAGGATGGATGAAACATGCTAAATTCCCTTCCTTTGTGAAAAATAAGTGGAAATTTTCGGGCAATATGGCTAGCTCTCTTACTGATTTTACTGTGTAAGTTAAGGAATGGAACAAGACCGTGTATGGATTTATTGGTACTCGCAAAAGGCAACTTATGCAATCACTTTCCAATATTCAGAGGGCACTGGATCATTCTACCTCTAGTCAGTTAGCTCAACAAAAGGTTGATGTTCATGATGAGTTGGAAAATTTGCTAAATCACGAGGAGCTCCTTTGAAGGCAAAAAGCTAGATGTGAATGGCTCCAGCTTAGTGACCGTAACACCAAAATTTTCCATAGTCATACGGTCCAAAGAAGGAAATTCAATCGTATCATGGCTTTACGCATTGACAATAAGGAGTGGTGTTCCAACCAGAATATCATTCAGTTAAAGGAAATTAGTTTTTTTTAGAATATTTATGGAAAAACACCTGAACCCATGAAAGATTTACCTTCCAACATTTTCCCTCGGCTTAAGACTCAAGATATTGATTTTTTGGAAAAGTTAGTGCCCAATGAAGAAATAAAGAAAGCTTTACTCGACATGGATCCATTGAAAGCTCTAGGAAGTGATGCCTTTCATGCGCATTTTTTTTAGAGTCAGTGGGATACTGTAGGAAATGCAGTCTATGAGAGGGTTTAACGAGTTTTCACTGCTAACACCATTGATCTGGGGTTGAACAATTCACTGATCATGCTTATCCCGAAGAAAGATAATCCTAAAAGATTTAGCAATTTCGTCCTATCAACTTGTGTTCAGTAATATAAAAATTGGTGATGAAAGTAATTGCTAATAGATTCAAATTGATTTTTTCATAACTTTATCTCACAGGAACAAGTCGGTTTCATTATAGGACGTAACATTTTTTTATAATGTTATTATAGCACATGAAGTAATTCACTCCATGCGGAAAAAATGAGGTGGTAAGAATTGAATGGCGGTCAAATTAAATTTGGAAAAGGCTTATGACAAAGTGAGCTGGAAATTTATCGGTGTCTCATTACAGGTTGTGGAGATTTCAGATTTTCTTAATTTAGTAATCATTGTAGCCATTTCTTCTTCGATTATGCAAGTTCTCTAGAATGAAGTTCCCATTCAGAAATTCAAACCGGGCCGGAGATATCCGGAAGGGTTGTCCATTATCACCTTACCTTTTTATGTTGTGCATGGAATGACTAAGCCATATTATTCACATAAAAATTTGTAGAAACGAATGGTGCCCTATTTGTCTTTCAAGATTAGGTCCTACTTTGTCTCATTTATTTTTCGCAAATGATTTGGTCATTTTCTATAAAGCAGAGTCGGAGCAAGCCCATTTGTTAGTAGGTATATTGGACCATTTTTGCGCTTTTTTGGGGCACAAGATTAATGCTCGAAAAAGCAACATCTATTTATCAAAAGGACTGGAATATGGTATTTGCACTCGAATCAGTCAATTATTTGGCTTTTAGGTTGTTCAAAACCTTGGCATGTATCTAGGTGTACCTCTACTCCATGATATGGTTACTAAAAGTACCCTGAATTTTGTTGTGGAAAAGGTGAGGAGTAAATTGGACAGTTGGGAAGCAAGGAAGCTATCCATTGCAGGAAGTGTTACTTTGTCCTCCTTGCTATCTCGAATTACTTTATGCATACTATGATGATCCCAAAAGGGGTTTGTGAAGAAAGTGAGCGAATTGTAAGACTGTTTATTTCGGCTGCACTAGCGATCATCCCAAACTTACTTTGATCAGGTGGGATTCCATTTGTCAGCCTAGATCCCGAGGGGGCCTTGGATTTCAGCATTTGCATGACTAGAATAACTCGTTTCTTATGAAGATTGGATTCAATTTAGTCAATAACTTGCTTCACTAACTCGGAATGCACCGGGTGAAGATTAGGTCACAACAGCTCTTGCCTTATATGTGGCCATGAAATAAAATATGCTCTCTATGTCCTTCAAGATTGTTTGATTGAAAAGGAAGTGTGGATGTATGTGGTCCCAATTGAATAGAAAAATAGGTTCTTCTCTGACCCTTGTCAAATTTGATTATCTTTTAACCTTTGTTGTCACATGAGATTGCAGGATCGTGGCGTCATTTGGTCATGTCTATTTGGTATAATTAGTTGGTGAATTTGGAATAATAGAAATATCTTCATCTTTTAGAATATTACTTGGTCAGCTTACGAAACAGTCAAAGCTTCCTTTAGTTGGGCACAACAATTTGAATCAAGTCAGAACATTTATAAGCCCAATTTCCTAAAGGAATGTTACCAAACGTAAACTGAAGGAATGTTGGTTCACCTATTTTCTGATGGTGTTGTGGGGCAAGTCACTGGGAATGCTTCTGCTGGTGGTGTGCTACGAGATCAATCAAGTAACTGGATTTTGGGTTATAATCGCTACTTGTGTAGTTGTACCCCTTTTGAGGTAGAACTTTGGGGTATACTAGATAGGATCCTCATTCTGTTAAATAAAGGTTACAAACGGGCCACAGTTCAGAAAGATAGTTCAAATGCGGGTAAGGCCTTGACAGATAAGGGATTGGAAGACTCAGGCATCACAATACTTAGACGAGTTCAAAGGATTATGCATTCTGTAGGACAATGGCGGATCAAATATGTGCCCAGAAAGAGAAACCTAATTTCAGATCGATTGGCTAAGCTTTGCCTAGCCTGGAAGTCAAGTTTACAAATTTTCGATGTACTGCCTATTGAGGTGATAGGGGCTTTTCAACAAGATAAAGCTTGTAATGCTTTTGAACAATTGATTTGATGTAATTGTTTTATTTTTAACCCCAAAAAAAAGAAGAAGATAAAGATAAGATTGTTATGAATCAATCAAACATTCTCTATTCTTTTCTTTGAAATAAAATCCACCAACAAGCTAAAAAACAATTGCAGCTTCAATTCTTGGATTATTTGTTAATAGAAAACTAATCAAAATGAACCAAGTTAAAAATGGCAACAAATTTACTGCACTTTAACTGTCCAAATTCATTGTCTCAAATGCTACCCTAACTTACTATCCCAATTGATGTTGGAACCATAAGCAAAACAAGAACGCTATAAAGAGTTAAAATCCCGACAATAGATGATAAATAGTAATGCACCATAAAATATATTAGTAAAAGCGTAAATCCATCACATGGGCTACTTTCCTTTTCAGAATTGGCAGTGTGTGTTCTCATTTCATTTCTCGGTACATCTGAAAAGATAAAAAAAAAAACAAGAACACCTTTCGGCCTTACATTGGCCACAAAAACGCAGGATTCACGAATCTCATTTTGCCAAAATCACTTTATAGTCATGAAAGAATTCTGAATTCAACTACTTACTGCGTAGGTGTAGATTATCTCATTAATTACTAAAAGAAAAATAAAAAAGAAAATAAGAGCTCCAATGAGAGCGTGAAATTTTCAATCCTTCTAAACTTTTTGCATGGGAAAATCACAAGTTATCTAAGCTGGTGGTTTGGCCGTGGGAAAGGTGATGAAATCCATGAAACATTGATTGGTTGAAGCTTTTATTCTCTCAGGGAAGGAAGAAAAAAACAGGTGAAAAGAAATGGCAATGCATGCATGACCAAGTTGAAAACTACAAAAAAAAAAAAAAGAACATAAAGTATATGATCAGTCAAATATCACGCAAGGCCCGACAAAAGTTAAAGACTAAAAAACCGTTGAAGTTTTCCGCTCTAGGAAATGATTAACTTCTACAGCGCTGTTTGTAACCAGCCTTGAGATATTAGACAGCACGCCATTCAACATCTCAATTCTATATTTTCGGGTTACTTTAAGTTAAAATTTTCTATTAGTCCCTTTACTTTGTGAAAATTATGGATTTAGTCCTTGCACTTTAATTTGATCAAATATTAGTTCCTTCACTTTTTCAAATTGGTCAAATTTAGTTCTTGTACTTTTTAAATTTTTAAATTTAATATTTTAGTCCTAACTCAAACAATAGCAGTTAAATTTAATTACTAGTCTTGTACTATGTGGAAGGTTATAAAGTTAGTCCGTATTTTCTAATTAAACCATTCTAAGTCTCCATACTTTTTAAATTTTAAAATTTCAGTTTTGACACAAATGACATTTGTTAATTCATTAACTAGAATTTTTAGTGCGTAATATATGGAAATAACAAGTTGACTTTGCATTACACAAATGATAATATGTTTGACGCATCAGAGTTTAAAAATAGTATAACTTAACTTAATAAATTTAATAGTTATTGTTTGATGAGGACTGCAATTTTAAAATTTAAAAAGTATAGTGACTAAAAATAATCAAATACAATTATTAAATCCACAACTTTCTCAAAGTACAAGGATTAATAGCGGAATTTAACCATTGTGTTATTTATATATTGTTGTTCGAATATCTATTTAGCTTGTATACAAATATAAAATATATGAAAAAACTTTCAAAAAGAATTAAAAGAATAAATGATATATTCTCCTACTTTCAATTGTTAAATTTTCCAGCAGAATTGGTTAGACATTAAATTCTTCATCATTATCATTATTATCGCACAAATTAATCAAATTAGGTAATATGGATTTAATTAAAATTCGGTTAAAATAACCCTTAAATTAGATTAAAAAAGCCCATAACATAACATAAAAAAAAATCATATTTTCTTTTTTTTTTAAACCTTCAATTAATGGGAAAAAAAATCGATTTTAGCAATTATTTCATTTTCGAATTTTTACCAGTTGACTCTCAAACTTGTTAAACGGCTAGTTGATTCGATTTTCTAATCAGTGATATTAGTTGACATTCTTAGAAGAAACTATATCAATTTTATATGACAAAAATTGAAATTTAACTAACCCTGTTTTTACTTGTCTAATATTTTCTAAGTAAACTACATTCAAAGACACTAAATTATTGATAAATTTATGTTTGGTCATTCAACTTTAAAAAGTTACAAAGTAATCATTGAATTATTTGAAAATTTTCATTTAATTCACTAGATTGTTAAATTTGTTGTTGTATGACCTTTTTTGTTTGGACCACATATACCAATTGGAAGCTTTTATTCCTCTTCTCTTCTACAGTTTAGTTTTTTTTATGAAACAGTTTTGAACATCATAAATCTGTGAACTAAAGTCAACAATTTTCTTCTCCAATCCGACACTAACTATCAGATCAGCCTAGATCTAAGGTATATTATCCTACTTGTCGATGGATACTAATCCATTGTACTGGTCGTGGAATCGTCTCTTGGATCTCACTAGCTGCACTTTTTTTTTTTGATAAAAATTTAATAGCCTAATGACTTAAATAAAAACTTTCAAATAGTTCAATGACTTAAATGGAAACTTTCGAATAGTTTAGTCATCATTTTATAACTTTTTGAAGTTATGTAATTAAAACATAAACATACTAATAGTTTAATGATGTAATTTACCTTATTTTTAAAGATTTTTTAGCCTTAAAATTTGAGTAATTCAAATGTAGTTTTGTTTTAAGTTCAAGGGTTGGGCACTTAACAACTTAACATAATGCTTTCAGTAATCAAGCAAGGACAAACAACTAAATGCCAGAGGGGGGGTTATCAGTAGACCTATTCATGGGTCAAGTTATTCGCCTAAGCCAGAAGGCCCGCTCGAAATTTGGGAAGATTTTGGCAAAAATGTTTTGCTCAAAAAATTGGCTTGGATAAAAAATTCAGGCCCGTTTAAAATATGACTTGGCTTGATTAGTCAAGGCTCGAGCCCAACCCAACCTGTTTTTAAGTTAGTAATATTTTATGTTATGTTATTTTTATATATTATATAATTATAACATATAAAAAATTAAATTTATAGTAATATATAATAATATTACTATGATATAAACATTAAAAATTGTTAAGGTGACTATATATACAATTTTAATAAATAAAAAATATTTAAAATTATTAAATATTAATTAAAAATAATATAAATATATATTGAAAATGGACAAATATATGACTTTTGTACAATTACATTGATAATATAAATATAAATTAATATATATTTAAAAATTAAATATTAATTTTTTGGTAATAGGGGTAGGTTTAAAATGCGTTTAGGTTAACTATTTCTAAATGTAAACATGTTTGGATAAAATTGTAAGCCCATATTTCAGATTGGCCAGACTTAAACAAATATAAAATGTGTTAATATCATGCACAGATTTAACTTATGAACGCCTCTAATCTATTCATATTTTAGATCATTCTAGGATAATAACAATATTAATGCTTAAAATATGCAAGTTGATGTTTCAAGGAACTTTCCTCCCTCTTTCTCATAAAGGCTTTAAAACTCTCTTCTTTAAAAAATAAATAAAAAAAATCTAAGTTCAACTTTTGTTTTAATTTGTTACTTCTCTCGCGATTTAGCTGATGTAGATTTTATTTTTACATGTGAACCACTTTAATTCAAACTTAATATTTGGTTCAATTGATGCATGCCGATTTCTTTTATTAAAATTTATACTCATATAGTCATTGAATTATGATTTGATAATGTTGTTGCTACATGTTGTGAACCAATTAGCTCGATGGGTCCGCCGAGTAGTCATTAGTTTTTTCAGGAAGACAAAAAGGTTGAGAACTGAAAATTCAGGTCTCTACACCTTTTGGGAGCCATGATTAGTGTAGTGATTAAAAGTTGATGTTTGGTTTTTAAAATTGCTTTAGTTGGCTCACAAAATATTAATCAAAATGGTATTTAAAACAATATATATATATATATATATATATATATATATATATATATATATATATTAGAATTAAAAATTTATTATAGTAATTAATTGAAACGAGTAAAAAATATAATGTCTTTGTATTAGGTGTTAGATTGCACTTTATCCATTTTACTAAAAATAAGTAAATTAATCTATGTATAAAAATTATACAAATTATTTTATTCATTTTTAAAAGATAAAATACAGATAAACTCTTAATATAAGAATTTCAATAATACATTTTAAGATTCAAAAACTTTCGCATTAACTAATAATATCAAAACTTCACTAATTATAAAATAAAAAATAGTTAATCTTAGTGTATAAAAACCAACCGTACAGGAATTGCCGACACAATCTGTCACACTTTCATCCCACTAGTACCCAACGTATCTAGAGAGAATAGCGTTTAATGATGATGCCTGCCACTGGCAAATTGCAAATTTACTATAGTATTGTCATTAATTATTCTAAACCAAAAAAATTGATGGGCCTGATTAGCTTGGTCTGAAATTAACTAAATAAATTTACAGCTCACTAAATCAATTCTATTTAGTTTTCTTTGAATCAGATTGGTTTTAATCAAACTAAAAACAGTAATCACAGATATTACAACAGTAAAATTAAAATTAACAAAAAGAAATTAGATTCAAGCGCAGTAATAATAAACTCATCAAAATAAAAAATGATCATTAAAAATATTTTTATATATTAAATTAAATAATAAATGATAAAATATATTTATATTGAAAATTAAATGTATAAAAAATACTTATATTATATTTACATTAAGGCTCTGTTTGATAGGGGGAAAATGTTTTCCGGAAAACATTTTCCCCATTTTACAGTGTTTGTTTGGTTGGAAAATGAATTCCTAAGGAAAACATTTTCCAAAACACGGGTAAATCCCTTCATAATTTCCGGAAAACGTCTTACCAATTTCTAAACGGTAAGACATTTTCCACAGCTCTTTCCCTTCACTCTTTTCACCCTAAGGAAAAATTCCTCTTCTCTGCTGGTCTCTACCTCATCTTCGTTCATCATCTCTGCCTCGTCTTCTCTGTGTGGTTTCTGCAAGTTTTTGAAGCTGGATGTGTTAGGGATTTCTTCTTTGTTCGTTTGGCACTTGATTTCTGAACTTCTTCATCGAAGGGTCGCAAATTTCACTAGAAGATTTAAAAGTGAGGTTCACCGTTGCTCCTCTTCTAGGCTGCCATTGATGTAGCGTGTAGCCTTATTGCCCATCGATTCTTCTCCTAACTCGAGCCATTCTTTTTCTGGTTTGGGCTCCATGAAGATGTGTTGGAGTCATTGATGAATGATGGAACCATTGATGCTCTCAGGTTGAAGATTATAAATCAGCTAAAAGCCAATGTTAGTCTCTCAATAATCTCTTTTATATTCAACTTTGGTTTTATCTGTGTGTTTTTATGTAAAAATAGTTCCTTGAATGATTTTACGGGACAAAGTGTCCCTTAATTTTGTGTATTATCATGAAATTTTGCAATTTCTTGATGTTATTTATTTGAGCTCGTTTGATAATAGCTTGAATATGAATCTTTGTTCCTTGTTTGAATGCAATTAATTCCTTTTAGTCTTTCTTTCTTTATGATGTTATAAAAGAGAAGAATTTGTTCTTTTTTGTGGGTACTGGTTATAATGGTATATGCTTATCCTATAATCTCTATAAATGTTTGACTCCATCAAGATTCAATGATTTGTTTATTATATTTTTTGTTCTAACTTAGTTAAAGATGATGATTAACTTAAGTTCTTGGGTCTCCATTGAAGTTCTTTGGTGTTGATTGTGTGCTTTGCTGACATTACATAATTAATTAATATTGTCTAGAAAACCTACTTTCATTGAATTTGAAGAGTAATGACTTATAACACTTCCTCCAATGTATATGATATCTGTAATTTCTCTTTGCTATAGGAGGAGTGATGAACACAACGATCAAAATGGCGAGAGCGAGCAAGGTCCTAAACACGTGCAAAAGTGAGAAAAAGCAGACCAAAGAGAATTGTTTGATGCACCTTAGGCAGGAACTTGAGTGAGTCTTGTTGATACTTCATTGTTCTTAACATCTAACGCTCAATATTTCTTAGATCATTTCATGTACTTCTTTCATGTTTTTACCCTCTGAGCCTGAGGAGAATTGTTTGATGCACTTAGAGAGGTGCTTGAGTGAGTGTTGTTGATCCTTCATTGTTTTCAAGAGCTAAAGCTCAAAAATGCTCTTAGATGGTTTCGTGTCCTTCAATGTTCTTACACCTTGACCTAAAGAAAATTTTTTGATGCACTTAGCGAGAACTTGAGTGGTCATTCTTGATCTTTGTTGTTTTTAACAACTAAAGTTCAATAATGCTTTAGATATTTCATGCGCTTCTTTCATGTTTTTATGTCCCTACTATAATTTATCATAATTTATGAAACTTTCTACATTCATCACTCTCAATATACTATTTGCTCCTGATTTGAAAGCTAATGGGGAATTAAATTTAAGGTGGAACTAATTTTTGTTCTTATCATTGGGCAGAACTCCAGTGCTCGAGATGGCCTCGAAATCAGTTTGGGAGTTGATTCTTGACAAAGAATGGGCTAGGGAAGGAAATAAGTGAAACGGTTGAAAGAGTCTTTTGTAAATGAAGTGGCAGGGAACCTGATGGCAAGGTATCTGACACTCATGGAATGAAATGTAATTAAACATTTGAATAGGTTGAAAGTTGTTTAGAAATGTGAAGCTGAGAGGACATTTGGTAAGAACTGAAAATCAAAACATTTGAGCTTTTGGGAATATACCTTGTATTATCCTTTGTAGTAGTTTTCTTGATGTATGCCTTGTGCTTGTGTATAGCTCCTTGTTTACTTCAACCAATGATATTACACTCTGGTGCTTTCCTCATTATTGCAATCAATATATCTTGAAGTCAGTATGTGATGCGGTGTTGATCATTACAGGGGATCCTGACGATGCGTTTGCTTATGCTATAAAGAGATCATGTGAAAACAAGGCTAAGGTTGTGTCACTAGATGAGAAGGAAAGTGGATTGAGGGCTACACTGAACTTGGGTCATACATTTGGTCATGTAAGTTTTATATGTGTTACTGCTATATTACATTTTAGCTTGCAAAGGGAATCGAATTTTTCATTCTTGGTGCATTCATTTTCTTTTTGGAGTTTTTATTGTATGGCTACAATGTTTGAAATCCCAAAAAGGAACTTGTGAAATGGTTCAATGTAGAATAAATATGAAGTTACAACTTGAGATTTTATGTTTTAGCAGTTATACTCTCTTTTGTGTTTAGCTAGTGGTGAAGTTATCTTGTGTTTACATCTGTTAGAATTTGTACTTCATCTTGAAGGGATCTGTATTTACTCCAGATTTTAAGAAATTTTCGTCTTTGTTGTCTTCATGTTTCTTTCCGGCAATAGAAACTGGGTTCGGATATGGAGTGTGGCTACATGGAGAAGTCATTGCGGTAACGCGGTAATGTGATTGTTATTGCATTTTTATTTTGATCTTCTTCCACGCTTTGTACTAAACTTGAATCTATACTCAACTCAGGTTATGGCAGTTGACATGTCATATCGCCTTGGTTGGATTGACAGTTCAATTGTGAAACGGGTTAATGACATATTACAGCGGGCTAAGTTACCTACTGCTCCTCCTCCTGAAACCATGACTGTGGAAATGTTCAAATCTTTTCTAGTTAAAAGTAAGAAGCATAAAAAAATAAAGGTTGAAGATATTGATACTTTTATGTAGTGTAATATTTAGTTATGCACTTGGACAATGTGACAATGTTGTTATTATGTGGTGTACTACTAATTATGCATTTGGATAATATTTCTAGTATTAATTGTGATTTGGAAACTAATTTATAATTATTCAATCCTTTTTTTATTTTTTTAACACAATTACAAATAATTTATTTGACTTTGGTTATTTTCAATATGACGGTTAATAATGTAACTTAATAATTCAGTATTATTATATATTTAATCTAATTTATTTATAATAAATAAATCATTGCAATATATGTAAAAATAATTTAAAATATAAAAAATTATTAATATGTAAATAAATTTATTAATATATATGTAAAATCAACTTTTCCGGAAAATATTTTCAGAAAATCTGCCAAACAACAGAAAATATTTTACACAGATTCATCCAAACACCAGAAAATATTTTCTGGTAAATCATTTTCCAGAAAAGTAAATCATTTTCCAGAAATCATTTTCCGGAAAACATTTTACTGCCAAACAAACAGACCCTAAATAATTATGTTATATTAAATAATAATTAAAATCATTATTACACTAAAGGAATAATAATACTGAAGGGTAAAATGAAAATTGCATTATCTATTAGAGGTCCAGATGCAACGGATCCCGAAGCATCAAATGGAAAATGAAGGGCTAGCGTGGTTGAAAAGTCAACTGGAGATCATCCAAATTAATCATCCAAATTAACCTCCAATTCGGTTGTAATTTTTTTTTTTACTTAAAAGATGCTAACGAGCACTAGTGCATCCAAAAGAAGTCATAAATTTGATTACGTGTTTTGTGATTTTCATAGTATAGGACCTCAAACCTACCTTAAACAATTGTGTATAATCAACTTCGAAGTTGAAACTCAATGCTTTGAGTTTGACTCAATAGTCAAATGTAGTGGATAATGAAATCCGTGTATCAGATTGAGTAATTCGTTGGCATTCTGATTATAAGGTTTTGAAAAAGATAAGGAAAAAAGCCTTATATTTTATTCATTGACTATTGATTGAATAAAATACGAGGAAACCCAACATTTACAAAAACAAAATGGCAATAGTATTCCCCTATGAGAAGGAAAGTTATTGAAATAACAAACAATTCAAATGCTGCAGGATTAGAATCACAAATTAAGGGTGTGTTTGGTTGATGTTGAGACCTTAGCTGTCCTGTATTTAAAGTTTGAACAACTCCTTTAACGGCATGTTTTGTCACTGTATTCTATTCTTTGTTTGAACAGCTATTAATATACACCTTTAGTAAGCAGTTTGGGCATAAAATTGATATTTTTTATTTGATCTTCATGATGTGTTACTATATTATCAAATGATCCTCGAGCCATATTATATTCTATCCTTAACATTGCTGATCGAATTTGGAGAGTAAGAGAAGGATCAACTTTCATACCTTATCCTTATCTGTTTACTTGGAGACCAAACTGGTTGTTTTACTTGGATATGAAGGAAGTTATGGGATAACTATTGAAGATATTTCAAGAGATAAATTCAACCTTTTACTAAGAGTTTTAAGCTTATCACAATGTTGCTTAAAAGCTCTTGTATCAACCTATAACTAGGTTGCTTTGTCACACATTGTGATGTGGTTTTTTAGTGTCTTTTGTAATCAATTTTTTTGGGGGTTTCACTTGTTATTTTGTGACACTCTTTTTTTCTTGGAGAGATATTATTGATACCAATTTAGGTTTGACTTTGGGACTATAATTCTCCATTGTTAGAAGGTAGATTGGGCTTAAGCCAATTGTTGTACCAGATAAATTGTTGAGTGAAAATCATTCTCTAAATGAGGCTCCGTAGACATAGGATTGTTGATCCAAATTGTGTTAACAAACATCATGTGTTGATTTCTCTCCTTGCTTTACTCTCTATTTATAGACTGTTGTAAACTTATCCTATTCAACTTGTGTCCAAACATCAGGTGGGACATTAAGTAAGGACAATGAGCAAATCGACTTGCGTTTTTTCAGTTGAGTGGAAAAGTGAAAAGATGGAAGGAAGGAGAAGAAAATAGAGAGATGATAAAATTTGATTATGTTTGATAGGAAAGAAAAGAGAGATGAAAATAATTTATCCTAATACATAAAACAAATCATTCCAAATTTGAACATAAGGAAGTGTAACAGCTTGTTTTTAGTCAAATCGGAACAGTGGTTTTGGGACCAAAAATCTGAGGTCAAAATATTTATTTTATTATTATTCTAATGTTTACAGTATGATTGAATGATTGTGTGAAAGTTTCGTGAAGAAATTTTATTGTTTGAATAGTCAATTTGATAAAAAGGACTAAATCGCGTAAAATGCAAAAGTGCTGTTCTATTAGCTAAAGGTGTCTAATAACTATGGTTTTTTAAATTTAAAGTCCTTATGTTGTAAATAGACCATTATAATGGTGAGTGGACAATATTGGACATGCATTATATGTTTTTAATGTTTTATTTCTAAGGTTAGTTTAGTAAAATTATAATAACTATAAATTAAATAAAACAAAACTATTTTATTCATCTTTCTTCATCTTTGTTTGCCAAAAAGTTGAAAGAAAAGAAATCATATCTAGGGTTATTCATTCGGCATTCTTATCTTCATCTATTATGTATGTGTTTTTAATCTGTTTTTAATGATTTCTATGTTTTTGAGATCGTTGCTTCGTATTCTAGCTAGCCTGTACCTTAAATTTTGAAATTGTTAAAGATTTATCATGTTTCCATTGTTGAATTCTTGAGTAATTTGATGATTTATAATAGATTTGGAAGGTTTAATGTTAGATTAATAGCTTTTGTAAAGTGATTTTTGACAAAAATGTCAAAAATGGATTAAATTGAGAAAATGTGAAATGTGGTGGTTAAAAGTGTGAATAAATTAAAAATATGGGCTTCTAGTAACATGTATTAAATTCGGCTAAGCATGGGTTTGTACTAAATTTCATGAATTTTCAATTTTATGTGATAAGGACTAAATTGTGAAAAATGTGAAATTTAGGGGAAAATTTGTAAAATAGCCCTAATTTATATTTTAGATTGATTTGAATAAATTTTTGATTAAATGTGTTAATTTTAAATCTATTAGATCAAGAAAAACAAAATTCGGATCAAGATCAGGGAAAAATAAAAGTTTTCGACTAATCGACTCGATTCACCGTTTTGATATCCGAGGTAAGTTCATATGTAATAAGCAATGTAATAATTATGCTTTAATACTTTGATATTGCATAAATTGTATATACTAGACTATAGTTATGTTTGACGACAAATCAGTTATATGTGGCAATTAGTGTGCGATTCAAGATAGCTTCGGTTATATGTGGCACTTAGTGTATGATTCAAGATAACTTATGTTATATGTGGCACTTAGTGTGCGATTCAAGATAGCTTCATTATATGTGGCACTTAGTGTGCGAGATTGAGATAGCTTCGGCTATATATGGCACTTAGTGTGCGATTTGAGATAGTTTCGGCTATGTACTGCACTTAGTGTGCGGGATATCAAGTATTCAATGGTATTCCGTATATGTATGAGCTTGTTATGATTTGGTACAGGTATGTATAGGCATAGTATGAGCTTTAAATTGAAGAAGATACGGAGTTTGCATATAAGATTATGAATAAGCAAGTGAAAGGTTTGCTATAATCTTAAAGTACATGTTAATATGTTTAAATTGATGAATGGTGTATTTTTGTTTAGTTAGGTTTATATCATATGTGCTTACTAAGCTTTAAAGCTTACTTTGTATATTTATTTCCGTGTTTTGTAGTGATTTTAAAGCTAGCTTGGATTCAGGGATCGTCGGAGACTATGTTACACTATATAACCATCATTTTGGTACTTTTGAACTTATGGTTTGGTCATATGGCATGTATAGGATTATGGTCATGTTGGTTATGTTTTGATAGTGAGTTTTTCCATTTGAGATGGCTTGTAAATGGTTGTGTTTTGGTTTGTAAAAATATAGCCATTAATGTTGGCTTAATTTGGTAGATTTGATTATATTTTGAGTCCATAAATGGATATGTGAATGACTTATATTATGAGGTTTGTGGAATTGGTATCATGCTTGTGAATTGGTGCAAAATGATGTATGTTAGGTAAAGGTTTAACTAGTTGATTTGTATATGTATTTTGGTATGTTTTGATTGGGTAAAACTTGAGGTATAAGCATGTCAGTTGCTAGTATTAGAAATGGTATGATTTAACCTTGTTTGTGGTTAAATTGGATGTTTAATTATACTATAGATTGGTGTCATTTTGGTTGTTTAGGTGAGCATGAGTGAGGGTGGCAAATTAGCTTGGCAAATAGCCTATTTTTGTCCATACGGACGTATGTCTCAGCCGTGTGTGACACACGGAAATGATACACCGCCGTGTGTCCTCTGGTGTTAAAATTGAAATGAAGTCAGTATGCTCCACACGGTCTCACACACGGGCGTGTGATTGGCCGTGTGGTACAAGTCAGTATACCCTCTAATTGGCACACGGCCTAGCACACGGGCGTGTGGCTTGGTCGTATTGCATAAGTCAGTATACCCCACAGGATTGGCACGGCCTAGCACATGACCTGTTACACGGGCATGTGTGGCCATTTCGAAGGGCATGCGGGCTAGACACGTACGTGTAGTTGACTGTGTGACCCAAGTCAATAACCTCACTTGTTTGGATACGGGCTGGGACACGGCCATGTGTTCCCATTTCGAATGCCCACACGGCCTATGACACGGGCATGTCTTTTGGCTGTGTGAGACACACAGTCGGGCCACACGGGCGTGTGTCCTCTGTTTTGAGAAAAATTTTCTAAGTGTGGAAAAGTTTCCCGAGTTATTAGTTTAGTCCCAAACCACTGCTAATGCATGATTAAGGCCTCGTAGGATCGTTTGAGGGACACTATGATTATTTATGATTATGTTGTATTAAATTAATAAATTGTATATGAAATGAACGTTAAAAGTGTTGTAAGTCCGGTAATACTCCATAACCCTATTCTGGCGTTGAATACGGGTGAGAGGTGTTACAAGAAGAGAGAATGAGAGAGGTATCTAAGTTAGTTTATGCAGATTTCAAAAGGACAATAAACTTTCCTCTTAGTTTTCAACTCAACCAAGCAATGAATAGATATAATTTTTTTTTTAACTTTTCTATCTTTTCTGCCAAGCTCATTGATGATAACAATATGTAGCTCCAAGATTATAAAAGAAAATATGAGGAGGACGAGAGAGAGGAACCTAGTGTTCTTTCAAGAGGTGCATCACCTAAAGTATTTTAGGGTAGTAACAACCCTATAATCAACTTTAGTTGAGGTTTTTGCTATAGTTGGATGCTATTGGATGGTATTTTGACAATTAACTAATGGAAGCAAATCCCAACAAGAGAATGCAACTAGTGGTGGAAGTACAATATCTAGCATCCTTAACCCAAATAGCTCCCACATACATGTAAAGATTGTTTTTCCGGAGTGATGAGTGATTCATCTGGTAATGCCAAAAAAAATTGATTTGGCATCCGACATTGTTCTAGGGTTGAAAATAGTAAAATTTCAAAAAAAACTTTCAATATGTGTCAGATAAGGCTTAGGGTTCATGAAAGTAATATTAAATTTGGATATGGAAAATAATAAAAAGAATTGTAGATGTGAAAATGTGAAGAAATGACTAAATTGTAAATGTGAAAATGTGAAGAAATGACTAAATTGTAAAATGACTAAATTGTAGATGTGAAAATGTGAAGAAATGACTAAATTGTAAATTAGAAAAGTTGAAGGACTAAAACAAAAATTTGATCAAAACGAGAAATATGAGTTATTGTTAATTATTTGGCATGAAAATAATTTGGGATATGTATCGGTGTGATGAAAATCACTTTCGGGACCAAATTGGAAATATTTGAAAGTACGTAGAATAAATTATAAATTTCTCATTTTTATTGAGAAAAGGGAAACTGTATCATTTTCATCACACATAGACTTTTATTAAAGGTTAAATATCAATCATGAGATTGAAATTGACTAATTGCCTAATTTTGTGAAAAAATTATTTTAATAAGTAAAAAAGGGGTAAAATGGTAATTTTACCATATAAGGGCATTTAGGTCATTTCCCAAGAATTGCATATTGTAATTATTATTTTTTATGAGATATTTGATATGTGGAACAAAGTTGGGAGCATTGGATGTGATTATTTTGAAGAGATGGAATGTGGACCACACATTGTGTTAGTTGGGTTGACTTGGACTTTAAAAAGAGGGAAAATATCATCTCCCCTGTAACAGCCCTTACTCGAATTGAACCTATATCTCAAGTAAGGAATATCAAATTTCAACGCGAGGATCGCTTAACTTGAACATTTATTTAAACACTTCATTTTAACATATATAAGCTTATTTGAAACTATTCAAGTCATTTCTAGGGTTCCTTTAAAGTTTGGTAACAAACAGGGACAATTCAGGGCCCTTTTGGGTCAAAACAGGGTTAATTCCGTGAAATTAAAAACATGGTGTCACAACACAAAGGGAAGAATATTCCAATGACCAATATCTCGGCAATGACTTGTGGTGTCATGACATTAGCTCAATGTCACAACATTAAATGTTGGATGTTGCGACACTAGGGTCAGATTGCCCAAAAACTAGCTTAAACACAAAAAACTAAGTTAAAATTAAATCAAATCATTCTGCAACATTTCTAAACATTTTTAGAATTTAAATATATCAACATGTCATTCAAAAATCAAATATAAAACATGTGTATGTCCACCTAAGAAAGATCGTCCCAAGGTATAAAATGAATTTAAACATGCATGACACAAGTTTGAAACCACTTAGCTAATTTACTTCAAATATTACAATGGTTCTAATCCTATGTACAAGCCACTCAATTATCGAAATACAAGTTCCATACACTTCATCCTTGCTTGATAATGAGACGAGGATGAGGATGACAACTTCAAAACATGTTTTCAAAATGATCTTTACCTATGCGTTAAGCTTGTGAAAGCTTAATTAGTACTCAAAAATTCACATCGTACCTTTGAATTTAATTAGCTAATTCCATGAGCAAACAAATAAATAAATAAATAAATAAATAAATAAATAAAATTAACATGATTACAAGAATAAACCAAAGATAAAGTACCCAATAGCAACAGTGTTAATTAACACATTTTCCCTTACCATACTTTCATCATTCGCTCATCATTCATGTGCCGCTCGCGTTTCCCATTGTAGACTCAAGTGAACAACAAGGATATACGAATTATAATAATGATGTACACAAGTACGTAAGTGATAGATTATCACGAACACTAATAGCGTTAGAACATGATCATCGAAGTGCTAAATTCACATGCGTGCTAAGAAATTCCTAATGGAATGCCATCACTATCCCACAAGTTCAGTACTTGTCTACATGGGCTTTGTCAATGACATAAGTACAATTAAATTTCAAAATAGGCAATTTATTTCAAAAATTCAAATCCACAAGACAATTTCATAATCACATAGCACTTTTCAACACTTTACAATTTAGTCCTTCACTCTACTCAACTAACCATACCATCAATAATCACATTCATTAATCATCGTCTTGAATCTAACACTTATTTATTATAGCATATACATTTAATTTCATAGAATTAGTATGGGTAATAGCATATTTACCCATAATAATTTAATTAGGTAAGAATGAATCCTGAAGTACTTACATATTTTGGTTTGACAACACTTTCTTCAAGTTTTATTTACTTGCTTCCCTTTCTTAACACCTCTAACATCAACTTCTTTATCTTTGTCTTCTTCACATATAAATCACAAAATATGTATGATCTAAACATTTATAAAATAACAGTTTCATGCTCAAATAATTAAAATAAATATGATACTAACTTTAAATCATGAAGATCTTACTTTAGAACCTTAGTTTATCACATTATCTAGATTTTCTGTCTATTAAAATGTGAACACTGCACTTCTAACTTGAAAACTAAGCTTTCTTGGTTGTGGGTAACTTGATTTAACTAAGGTTTCTATGAAAATTTGATGATTTCAAGCTTGAAAGGGACTTTAATGATAATGAGGGACTAGATTGTAAAAGAAAGAAAAGTTTATTTCTCCCCAAATGGTGGTGACTTGAAAGAGATGAAGAAAATGAATAATCTTCTCTACCTTTTCTGTAAAATATCACTATAATAATAAAATATAATAATAGTACTAACAATAATAATAAAATATAAAATAAAATATTATAAAGTATTCATAAAAATCTATCCATTATCATTATCCACTAGCTCTTGGTAAAATTATTCTCCATGTCCTCATATATTTCACCACTAATTCAATTTTTTTATACTTTAAATTTCTCACTTTGACCCTAACAAGTTGTAGAACCTAACAATTTAGTCTATACCCTGGGTTAATATTTCTCAATAAATCAGTCTTTTAAATTTTCTCTATCTTTTACTACCTTCTCCACTAACACTTACAAATCACATTTTATTTATTTTGAAAAATTCATCTCGTATTTACTCAAAATAACACTGTTATGGCCATGTGGATTTTGAGGATGTTACATCCTCATTTAGCTTCTGTTGTCCCTTCCTCTCTCATGTAAGTTCTCTTCATTTTTCATTTTTCTTGCTTCTTTTTCAAATCTCACTAAAAACCCAACACCCAAACTGTGTATTTTTGCAAAAATCAACTAGAAAACTCATCTCTAAGCTTGAATCCACCTTCAATGTCTCCGCTTTCAGCAAGGCTTTCATGAGTTCTTGAGACAAAAAGTTGAAGCTAGTGAGAGAAAGCTTATAAGGTTGGTAATGGTGTTTTCCATCTCTCCTAGCTTGATAGTTGAGTTGGTTGTTATGAGAAACTTGGAAAGCTTATTATGTTTTTTTTTATATTTTTGTATATGGAAAAATGAGGAAATGATGAGAAATGAAATTTCAAGCTTGTATAGGGTTGAATTCAAATGTTGGAAGCTTGGTTTTGAGTATATGTGCATCCAAGAGGTAAGTACCCTTCTCATACTCTTCTATACTAATATGTTTAGGAAATTGTTGAAAATGGTGTAAAAAATGTGAATTCGATTATGAAATAAATATATGTGAGTTTCATGGTCTAAAAGTATTATAATCTAGTGTTCTAAAATTTATGGTTTAGTAAGCCTCAGTTATATGTGGCACACTAACTAATATTGTGCCATAAAAATTTTGGTTGCTAAGGAATGATTAAAAAATATGATGGGGTAAGTGTGAAAATTTATGAAATGTGATATTAACGTGAAAAATGTTCTAATGTGTCACCATGACCAATTAAATGATGAATATATTAATATAATTACCATGTTCAAAAACTGAACTTGAAATGTGGTGATATTTATATGTTTAATAAAAGAAGTATGGCTATGTACATGAGGTCATAATGATCCCCTTTTTTGAAATTTTCTACGAAAAATGATCATGTATATAACGCCTCAATTAATATATGGATTTGGGTGTATTTGTGTGGGCAATCATTTTGCCAATATGTGAAATTAAATAAAAGATTCTTTAATATACATCGAATTGTAACACCCCAAATCCGGCCTATACGTTATGGACGAATCTGGCGTGTCACATTGAAGTGTCTTTCGAAAATTGGACTTGTTGGTAAAAATTCATTTCTAAGTTTAAAACCCCTTTATTTTTTTTAACAACTCATCTAGTCAAAACAGTTGCCTTATTATCTGCTATTGTTATAATAAGTTGATTTAAAATCGCTGAAGCTTTTGAAAACTCTAATGTTACATTTCGTGTCTTTGAAAAAAGTAATTATTTTGAAAATTCACCTTCTCCTAAACTAGCAATTTAAAGTAAGTAAACAAAGGCCAGTTAAAAATTTAAACAAACATAAATGGCCTTATTACATAAACAAAACCCAACATAAACTTTAAATTTAAGTAAAAGCAAGTGTAGAGCAGCTGCAGTTGTGTGGCCACCTCTGAGTCCCTCCCAGCACCAAATCGTCTATGGTTAAGGATTACCTATACAGTAAAAAGGAAAGGGTGAGTTTACGAAAACTCAGTGTGTAATCCCCTATCAGTTAGTCAGTATGTAACATGCGATAATGATCTTGGCACGAGCCTATTCAATAACAAAGATGCAGTGTGGGTTTTAGCCCAATCTGATAAGATGTGGGCCTTAGCCCAATACCATATCAGAACAATGCAATAATGCAACCTATCCCAATCCAGCCAACACACCACTCCGTACCACCAACACACCATGTGGGGATAAAATTGACCCACCCAGCCAACACACCAATATCGCAAAGAAAGTCGCGATGCATGATATCGCGATAAAGTTGCCAATAACGATTGCGGCAAAGTCGCGAAGAATATAATATGTGGCAAAGCCACCAGTACAATATACTTCCTCCATAACAGTATCCCAACCCCATGCAGTATGTCATGTCATAAATCATACGTATATATGCGAATGTCATACTCGAAGCTTGATCATCTACAAATCATGAACACATCAGTCAACCTACCTTTAGGGGTATAACAGTCATTTCCATCTATTAGGGGTAAAATAATCATTTCACCCTTTAGGGGTATTTTGGTCATTTTACCTACTTTAGGGTCTCGGTGTAGATATCGACCTCTCAAAAGGTCCACATTCGCCTCGAGCGACTTCGGTAACCTAAATGGTCATAACAGTTTAATTGGGCCCAAGGCCCATTACTCGGCCCAAGTGGGCCCACATGCTCGTGCGGCCCGTTCAGCCCAGATTTCGCCATAGCTATGAGACTTACATAGCCTAGTTCAGTATTTGCCACAAATCATGGATTTCAGCCGTGTGGGGCCCACGAGCCCATTGGGCCCAACATGGCCCATTACGGCCTAAGCCCATGAAAATGCTCATGGAGGCCTCTACAGTCATACGCCCGAGATTTATGGGCTCAGTTTGACCACACGAGCGTTCGCACGCCCATGTGACATCGAAGCCCAATCTTCCAGCTTTTCGACTTTTTGGCTTTTGCCGTTCTACAGTCAAAACAGTGTGAATACACACCTGTTTACGCAACCGTTCCAAGTTTCTTGAGCACCCAACCTTGCTTGAATGAGGCGACTTTAGTCCTCCAGACCGCTAACCAAAAGTGATCACACGCTTTTGTTCGATTATCTGTACCACAAACACCGATCTCATTAACCAAGGTAGGCCATATAAGTGGCCTCAATCCACAAATGATATCCTATAAGAACATAACCAGTATACGACCTAAACTCCAAAACTGAGGTAACGTATTACCTTGATTGAATGCTGAGAACAAGGGTTGCGACTACTTCAAAACCACTTACACTCCACCACTCCTCGAGGAAAACCGTAGAACTACAACGAGTAACACATCATGAAAAAGAAAAAAATAGTCGGTAATCAAAAGATGAATAAGAGGGTATTCGGTTTTAAGAAAAAGAATAGAAGAGAATAGGTTTAATCAAAAAGTAAGGAGTATAAACACTTTACTGATAATCAGAAACACTTGCAGCACTGGAATAGCAAGAAGCAGCGAAGAGAAGGTCGACATAGAGTGGGATAAAACAGAGGTGATGTTCGACCAAACCACAATCGATAGGGAGAGAAAGCTCTCGGTCAAAATAAGAAAAATATTGGGAGGTAGAAAACGGAAAAAGAAGAATCAGACCAAGTAAAATCGATTAAGAGCAAAACCCAGAAGGTAAAAAAGAGAAATATTCTGACAAAGGTAAACCAATTAGAAGGCAAGGGATATTCGACCAAAAGAGAGTACAGATTGAGGAAGAGAAGAAGAGAGAAAAGAAAAGGAAGAGTTGCTCACAAAATAGACTATTGACCGAAAAGAAAGGGACTTTTGTTGACTAATGCGCAGCGACCAATACAAATCCGAATGAATGAAAAGCCGGTAAATGGAAGGAAAGAAAAGAGAATTCGGTAGATGCTAACCCAATGCCGAAAATGATAACCATTTTCCCTAAGTCGAATTCTCAAGGCTTGAGTTCCCCCAAACGACACAACACCTCCTCTCACTCAAACTCCTTGATTTTCTCCTAGTATCTCTCCCCTTATCCGTCCTTGAATTACTCCACCGATTTCTTCTCAACTCCCCCAACAACTCCATTCAAATTCTATACAAACTCCCGTTAGCTGCGTTTCAGTCCAACTCCACTACCTATAGAGCTCAAGTAGCAAAATAAATACTCCATTGTGCAACCCAGGACTTGAACCTCAGACCTCATAGTTACACAACACGCCACCTTGCCACTAGACCACAAGCTCTTTTTGTGACATCAAACAAGCACTATTATTTATAAGGCCTATATGCCAGTGTCCAGATTCATTTAAGAGCAAAACTAAAAATTCTGCAAAAGCCAAGACTTGAATCCAGGCTTCTCAAACACTCCCATACACACCTAAATCACTTAGCCATTAAAGAAAACAAGCAATTTGTGTCATATCATGCAAAAATTAAAGACTTAAATTTTTGAGGCGTTACACGAATAATATGAACTTTGAATCTATTTCTAACTGAATCATGATTATGCAAATAGTCTTAATTGTTATAAGTTAATTGTGTCTCACTTTGAAAATGGATCTAGAAGTTTTGAGGGTAAATTGAAAATTTTAGCTTGGAGCAGGTTCAAAAAATTCTAAATTGTGCAAACCCGAAATTATTTCCGATCATAGATTTTGAAAAATTAAATCAATTTTTGAAAATAATGTTGAAAAGACCTTCAATTGTAAAATAAGGACTATTTTGTAAAAGGGTTTAATTTGGGAGTAGTTTTAAAGCAATTTTACAAATTTTTAAAAATACCCTATTTCCCTCCTTTATCTATACAAAACCCATGTTAGTTCTTCCCATTCTTTTTGTTTTGCCGTCCACTGTCTTCCCAAACCCCATTTATTTAATTTTGATTCCCAACCTTCATTCCTCTAATTTAATTCATCCTCATAACATTAAGCCTCTTTAGAACTCCATAATAACCACCAAAAACACCGTAGATTTCTCTATTTCTTAACTTCTGGGTTTTTCGAATTTTTGAGCAAACGTTCGGTTCTTCGACAACTAAGCTAATATTTTCTTTTCTTATTGGTTTTTAATAATATCTAGCCTTTTTAAATAGAGTTTTTATCCATTGAATTGAAATATTTGAATAAAAGTAAAAAATTGGGTCGTTAATGGTGAAATTATGGGTTTTTCATTAAAAACAATGTTTCAAATGGTTTCTGTAACAACACGATTTAGGGCCCAGTCAGAATAGTGGTGCGAGACCACAAATCCGAGGTGAAATTATGAGTTTACAAAGTTTATGTCATGTTTGCATGCTAGTATGAATGTTTCATGAAGCAATTTTATTAAATTGTGGTGGATTGGTCCAAAAAGGACTAAATTGCAAAAGTTACAAAATATGAGTTTCTAGAACCTTTTTTGTGTGAAATAGCTTTAGAATAGTAATTAGAAGTTCTTAAATAGCAGTTTTTCCAAAAATATTATTTTGGACAAAATTGGCCTTGAGATGGTGTTAAATAGAAATTTTTAAAAGGAAGGGCATTTTGGTCATTTGCCTAATTAGTAATTAAAATAGGAAAAAGATGAGAAAAATTCACTCATGTTTTTCCTTGTTGCTGCCGAAAAAGTGGAGACACCATAGCTAGGGCTCTTCATTTTTTTTGAAGCTTGCTAGTAAGTTCATCTTAGTCCCGTTTTTGATATTCTTCGTATTTTCGGAGTTCTCATATTTTGATTTAGCAATTTCTAGCTATTAAATGAGCTATGATGCATGTTCAAAAATTTACCCATGATTGCCATGCATGCTAAATGATGTTTTATGGAAGTTTATGAAGGTTTGATGCTTGATAAACATCTTTTCCTTAATGAATTTCATGAAAAATGGTAGTATGGACCATTTTGTAATAGTTATAAAATTGGTCATACCTACTAGAAATAGAAAGAATTGATGATTGCTATAGTAGAGAAAATGATTCAGCTAAGCATGAGGTTTAAGGAAATTGAATCAAATTCATTTTACGAGCTTAAGGGTAAAAGTGCAAATATTAGAAATATAGGGGCAAAATAGTAATTTTCCAAAGTCTGAGTTCTGAGTCAATTTAGTTAACGGGAGTATTAAATGATCTATTTGTGACTATAGATAAAGAAAAATGAAGCTCGGATCAAAACCGAGGCAAGAACAAAGTCGAGGACTAAATTCCATATCTACATACATTTTGTATTTTGAGGTAAGTTTGTATGATTTTTGATCTTTATTGATTTCTATCATTAAATTGCTGAGTATAATGTCTATTTTATTCATGGAATACTTAATGTTTTGTAAATAAAGAAATCAATGAGATTAAATATTGAGCAAGTCCCGATTGAAGAAGAAATGCCTAGAATACTCTATCTATCACACGAGACAAGAAAGTCCGTATAAGACCAAGTCTAGGCATGGCATCGGCAATCAAAAAGATATCATGTAAGTCCAAGGCAAGCTTGGAATTGAACAGATGTCATGTAAGTCCAAGGCAAGCTTGGCATTGAACAGTTATTATGTAAGACCAAGATAAGTCTTGGCACTAAAAAGCTATCAAGAGAAAGAGATTTCATGTAAGTCCCAGCCAAGGCTCGGTATTGACCAGTTCATGAGTAAAAACTTTGTATAAGTCCATGTCAAGACATGGCCTCGAAACCAAGACTAGATTTAGTATCCTCGGCTATTCTCAGAAATTCATCGGGAAAAATGGGTAAAGGTAAAATGAGATAACAAGAAAATTTAGAGAGCAAAGTTATTATCAAGATGAAATTGGGTATTAGCTATGTTATGAATGATGAATTAGAAACTATGGTCATTATGTTAAAGTATACTGATCAAGGTGATCAAGTGATATGAGTACCTTTTTTACCTTACCAGTAAGAGAATATTAAGTATCATGAGACAAATAGAATCATGTATGAGTAAGTAAGCTTATTAGCCGAAATTTTGATACCATTGTTATTTCAAATGGAATATATATATTAAGCAAGTATGTTGATATGTGCTTTGTATGCAAACTTACTAACTATATGCTTACGTCCTTTATTTCTTTCTTTCTATGTAGTCCCGCCAAGCTAAATTGGGGAATCGTCGGAGTCGGAGCTCGTAGCACACTATCAATCTTCTTTTTGGTATAGCCAAATTATTTTACTAAATATGACATGTATAGGAAGCATTCATTTTGAGAATATGTTTTAAGAAGCGCCCTTGTGTAGACTATCAAGTTATTATTCTTTTGTATATGGTTAAGTGATTGGCCAAATTAACTATGTAAGTATGTTTATTAAGGTTAATATAGTATGTGGTATAGTTTATGAAATATATTGAGTTGATTTTGTTTTCAGGGTGATAAATGGCTTGGTAAATAGCCTCTAAGTGCCCACATGGTTAGACACACGGGCGTGTGTCCAGGCCGTGTGTACCCTGCACCTTATTATTAGTAGTTAAATTAGGCCACGGGTGAACCCCACGACCATGTTTGTAAGCCGTGTCGGACACACAGTTTATATATGGGCGTGTGCTTAAGCTGTGTGGATTAAGTCAGTAGCCTCACACGGTTTGTAGACACGGGTGTGTCCAGGCCGTGTGAAAATTAGCAGTAACTCCCCACGGTTGATGACATGGGCGTGTCCAAGGGTACACAGGCGTGTCCCCAAGCAACATGGGTGTGTGGCCCCTATTTTGGGGAAAAGTTTTTGATTGAATCCCGAATGTGTCCAGATATGTGTATGAGGCCTCGTAGGCTTATGAGATGTACGAGTTGGTTAAGAAAGATAAGTTTTTAATTCGGAACAAAATTTTAGCCAGAAAGTGTATGTTTAAGTGAGTTCAAGCATGGTAACGCTCCGTATCCAGTCTTAACATCGGTCTCGGGTACGGGGTGTTACATTTAGTGGTATCAAAGCTACGGTTTAGTCGGTCCAAGGACTAACGTAGCACGAGCATGAGTCTAGTTATACATGCCATATGTAAGAATGTTTTTATAATGATAGTGTGACGACTCCTGACGACTTAAATTATGTTTATACATATAGTAAATGGATCCCGACATAGATATGGTGGATGATGTAGAAAGTAACACACCAGCTCTCGCAGAAGGGATGGTGCCGAACGAGAATGAGAATAGACCCACTACGGTCAGTCAAAGAGGAGAAGAGGCTAGATAAGCCTTCATCCACATGATGAACACATGGTATACAGAGTTCGTTCGGGCGAACCCGAATGTACAACCCCCTCCACCCCGACCTGTTCCACAACCTGTCCAGTAGCCCCTCAAGTAGTAGAGGTGGTAAGAGGAGATAAACCTCCAATTGATAAGATCAGGAAACATGGGTAGAAGAATTCCGAGCTAAAAGAGATGATGATCCAGAGAAGGCTAAATTCTGGTTAGAAAATACCATCAGGGTATTCAATAAACTGTCATGCACACCTGAAGAATGCATGAAGGGTGTAATTTCTCTCTTAAGAGATTCTGCTTATCAATGGTGGAACACCCTTGTGCCGGTAGTACTGAGGGAAAGGGTCACATGGGAATTCTTCCAAGAAGAGTTCAAGAAAAAGTATATCAGTCAAAGGTTTGTAGATCAGAAGAGAAAGGAATTCCTAGAGCTGAAGCAATGTAAAATGTTAGTGACCGATTACGAGTGAGAGTTTGTACGACTCAGAAATACGCTCGCGAATGTGTTCCACTGAGGCCATTATGAGTAAACGGTTTGAAGAAGGATTAAATAAGGACATCAAGTTTTTTGTTGCGGTACTTGAATTAAAGGAATTCGTTGTGTTAGTAGAAAGGGCTTGTAAAGCTGAAGAATTATTAAAAGAGAAGAAGAAGTCTAAAACTGAGTCTCGCGGCTCTAGAAAGAGACAGTGGAATAAGTCATTCCAGTCTTCATCCAAGCAGTCAAGAGATTTCCCTGCTCAATCAACTACTTCCACTGGATTTTTAAGGAAAGACAAGAGTAAACCGTATTCGGGGAACAAAGCACAGACGACTTCAGTTGCAAGTGTTGGGAATTTTAGGTCTGACAGACCTGAATGTCCACAGTGTGGTAGACGTCATCTCGAAGAATGCCGAGCATATAAAAATGCATGTTTTAGATGTAGATCCCAAGACCATTTTATAAAACATTGTCTAGAGATGATGAAAGAAGAGAGAACTCAGAACCCAAGATCCGGGAGTATGACCTGACGAAAACCACAGAGAAGCCCGGGAAGTGGGACAAGTGGAAGAGGTAACCTCCGAGAACAGGCTGCGAGACCCGAGGGTAGAGTGCCTGAAGGACTTATGCCATTCGCGCTCACGAAGAGGCATCTTCTCTTGATGTTATTATGGGTACCTTTTCTCTTTACAATACCAAAATTATTGCTTTAATAGATCCTGGATCCACACACTCTTACATTTGTATGAAATTAGTATCCGATTTGAGTATGCCTATAGATTCTACAGAATTTGTGATTAAAGTGTCCAATCCTTTAGGCATGAGTGTGTTGGTTGATAAAGTATGTAGAGATTGTCCATTAATGATTAGAGGTCATTGCTTTAAAGCAAATATTATGTTGTTACCATTTGATGAATTCGACCTCATTCTTGGTATGGACTGGTTGACTACCTATAAGGTGATAGTTAATTGTGAGAAGAAATACATCGAGATGAGATGTGAGAATGGGGATACTCTTTATGTAGACTCGGATGAACAAGATGGATTGTCGGTAATGATTTCTCATATGACGACACAGAGATATATAAGAAAAAGGTATGAAGCATATCTGGCCTTTGTGATGAATGATAAAGAAACAGAGTTAAAGATTGAGTCAGTACCAATAGTATATGAGTACTTGGATGTTTTCCCTGAGCAATTGCCAGGACTACCACCAGTTAGAGAGGTTGAGTTCAGCATTGAGCTAGCTCCCGGTACTGTACCGATATCTATTACTCCTTATAGAATGGCTCCAACAGAGTTGAAAGAATTGAAGTTACAGTTCCAAGAGTTGACAGATAAAGGCTTTGCAAGATCAAGTTGCTCACCATGGGGTGCTCCGGTTTTATTTGTGAAAAAGAAAGATGGCACCATGAGATTGTGTATAAAATATTGTCAGCTCAATAAAGTGACAATAAAGAACAAGTACCCATTGCCTAGGATCGATGATTTGTTCGATCAATTGAAAGGAGCCACTGTGTTCTCCAAAATAGACTTGAGATTCGGGTACTACCAACTGAGAGTGAAAGGTTCAGATGTATCCAAGACCGTCTTTCGAACTAGGTATGGGCACTATGAATTTTTAGTCATGCCTTTTGGGTTGACCAATGCACCTACGGTATTCATGGATTTAATGAATCGCATTTTTGGGCCGTACCTCGACAAGTTTGTAGTCATTTTTATTGACGACATACTGATTTATTCTCGGGACGAGAATGAGCATACTGAGCACCTACGGATAGTTTTATAGACTCTTCAAGAAAATCAGTTGTATGCCAAGTTCAGTAAAAGTGAATTTTGGCTCAAGGAAGTGGGATTCCTCGGACATGTTGTCTCGAGAGATGGAGTTCGAGTAGATCTCAGTAAAATCTCGGCCATAATGGGCTGAAAGCCACCGAAGAACATCTCTGAGATTAGAAGTTTTCTAGGCCTAGCCGGCTATTAAAAACGTTTTTTCAAGGGGTTTTCCATGATTGCAACTCCAATAACTAAATTGTTACAGAAGAATGTGAAGTTTGAGTAGACAGAAAGATGCCAATAAAGTTTTAAGAAACTAAAGACAATGTTGACAGAAGCTCCAGTTTTAGTACAACCCGAGTCAGGGAAAGAATTCATAATTTACAGTGATGCATCCTTAAATGGATTAGGCTGTGAAGGCAAGGTGATTGCTTATGCCTCCAGACAGTTGAAGCCTCATGAGAAGAATTATCCGACGCATGATTTAGAGTTGGCTGCCATAGTCTTCGCTTTGAAGATTTGGAGACACCATTTATATGGTGAAAAATGTCGGATTTTTACTGATCACAAAAGTTTGAAGTATTTGATGACGTAGAAAGAGCTAAACTTAAGACAACGGAGATGATTAGAGTTGATAAAAGACTATGAATTGGTCATTGACTACCATCTAGGAAAGGCGAATGTGGTCGCTGATGCTTTGAGCAGGAAATCTCTATTTGCTCTAAAAGCATTGAATTCAAGAATGTTTTTATCTGACAATGGTTCTATTTTAGTTGACTTGAGAGCTAGACCAATGTTTCTTCAAGAGATCTTTGAGGCTCAAAAAGAAGATAGTGAAGTGTAAGTCAAGAAAGCTCAGTGCTAGTCAAATGCTGAATCTGATTTTTGAACTAATTCTGATGGATACTTGATGTTTAGAAATAGAATCTGTGTACCGAGGAAAGAGAAGCTTGTTTAGAGAATTCTACATGAGGCACATAACAGATGTTTATCTGTACATCCAGGAAGTACTAAGATGTATAATGATTTGAAGCCACTATATTGGTGGCCGAAAATGAAGAAAGATATTTCAGAGTTTGTTTCCAAGTGCTTGATTTGTCAGCAAGTAAAGGCTGAATGCCAAGTACCTTTGGGTTTACTTCAGCCCATCTTGGTTCCCGAGTAGAAATAGGACCGTGTCACCATGGATTTTGTAACGGGTTTACCGTTGTCACCAAGTAAGAAGGATGCTATATGGGTTGTAGTTGATAGACTTACGAAGTCAGCCCATTTCATACCAGTACGAGTGGATTTCTCCCTCGACAAGTTGGCAATCTTGTATGTTTCAGAAATAGTAAGGCATCATGGAGTTCCTTTATCGATTATATCGGATAGAGACCCGTGATTTACATCCCGATTTTGGAAAAAACTACAAGAAGCCCTGGGTACAAAGTTAAACTTTAGTACGACTTTTCATCCTCAGACTGACGGTCAGTCGGAAAGAGTAATTCAAGTACTTGAGGATATGCTCAGATGTTGTATTCTCGAATTCCAAGGCAGTTGGGAAAAGTTCCTCCCATTGGCAGAATTTGCCTATAATAATAGTTTCCAATCGAGCTTAAAGATGGCGCCTTATGAGGCTCTATATGGGCGTAAGTGCAGAACAACTTTGTTTTGGACTGAACTCAAGGGAAACCAAATTCACGGGGTTGATTTGGTTAAAGAAGCTTAAGAGAAAGTGAAAATGATACGAGAATGTTTAAAAGTTGCATCAGACAGACAGAAATCCTATTTGGACTTAAGGAGAAAAGAGATAGAGTACCAAGTTGGAGATAAAGTTTTCTTGAAAGTGTCACTATGGAGAAAAGTTCTCAGATTTGGCCGGAAAGGCAAGCTAAGCCCACGTTTCATCGGACCTTACGAGATTACTGAAAGAGTTGGGCCGGTAGCTTACCGTTTAGCTTTTCCATCAGAATTAGAAAAGATACATGATGTGTTTCATGTGTCGATGTTGCGAGGCTATAGATCAGATCCTTCGCATGTAATTACCCCATCAGAAATAGAGATTCATCCCGACATGACTTACAGTGAAGAATCAGTTAAAAATTTAGCTTGGGAAGTCAAGCAGTTAAGGAATAAAAGTATTGCCTAGTGTAAGTATTGTGGCAAAAACATGGAATAGAAGAAGCGACATGGGAACCAGAAGAGAGTATGAGAAACCAGTATCTAAACCTTTTTGCTAGTAAGATTTTTGAGGACGAAAATCCCTAAGGGGGGAGAATTGTAACAACCCGATTTAGGGCCTAGTCGAAATAGTGGTGCGAGACCACGAATCTGAGGTGAAATTATTAGTTTACAAAGTTTATGTCATGTTTGCATGCTAGTATGAATGTTTTATGAAGCAATTTTATTAAATTGTGGTGGATTGGTCCAAAAAGGACTAAATTGCAAAAGTTGCAAAATATGAGTTTCTAGAAGCTTTTTTGTGTGAAATAGCTTTAGAATAGTAATTAGAAGTTCTTAAATAGCAATTTTTCCAAAAATATTATTTTGGACAAAATTGGCCTTGAGATGGTGTTAAATAGAAATTTTTAAAAGGAAGGACATTTTGGTCATTTACCTAATTAGTAATTAAAATAGGAAAAAGATGAGAAAAATTCACTCATGTTTTTCCTTGTTGCTGCCGAAAAAGTGGAGACACCATAGCTAGGGCTCTTCATTTTTTTGAAGCTTGCTAGTAAGTTCATCTTAGTCCCGTTTTTTATATTCTTCGTATTTTCAGAGTTCTCATATTTTGATTTCGCCATTTCTAGCTATTAAATGAGCTATGATGCATGTTAAAAAATTTACCCATGATTGCCATGCATGCTAAATGATGTTTTATGGAAGTTTATGAAGGTTTGATGCTTGATAAACATCTTTTCCTTAATGAATTTCATGAAAAATGGTAGTATGGACCATTTTGTAATAGTTATAAAATTGGTCATACCTACTAGAAATAGAAAGAATTGATGATTGCTATAGTAGAGAAAATGGTTCAGCTAAGCATGAGGTTTAAGGAAATTAAATGAAAATCATTTTACGAGCCTAAGGGCAAAAGTGCAAATATTAAAAAGTATAGGGGCAAAATAGTAATTTTCCAAAGTATGAGTTATGAGTCAATTTAGTTAATGGGAGTATTAAATGATCTATTTGTGACTATAGATAAAGAAAAACGAAGATCGGATCAAAACCGAGGCAAGAACAAAGTCGAGGACTAAATTCCATATCTACATACATTTTGTATTTTGAGGTAAGTTTGTATGATTTCTGATCTTTATTGATTTCTATCATTAAATTGCTTAGTATAATGTCTATTGTATTCATGGAATACTTAATGTTTTGTAAATAAAGAAATAATGAGATTAAATATTGAGCAAGTCCCGATTGAAGAAGAAATGCCCAAGATACTCTATCTATCACACGAGACAAGAAAGTCCGTATAAGACCAAGTCTAGGCATGGCATCGGCAATCAAGAAGATATCATGTAAGTCCAAGGCAAGCTTGGCATTGAACAGATATCATGTAAGTCCAAGGCAAGCTTGGCATTGAACAGATGTCATGTAAGTCCTAGGCAAGCTTGGCATTGAACAGTTATTATGTAAGACCAAGATAAGTCTTGGCATTAAAAAGCTATCAAGAGAAAGAGATTTCATGTAAGTCCCAGCCAAGGCTCGGCATTGACTAGTTCATGAGTAAAAACTTCGTATAAGTCCATGTCAAGACATGGCCTCAAAACCAAGACTAGATTTAGTATCCTCGGCTATTCTCAGAAATTCATCGGGCAAAATGGGTAAAGGTAAAATGAGATAACAAGAAATTTTAGAGAGCAAAGTTATTATCAAGATGAAATTGGGTATCAGCTATGTTATGAATGATGAATTAGAAACTATGGTCATTATGTTAAAGTATACTGATCAAGGTGATCAAGTGATATAAGTACCTTTTTTACCTTACCAGTAAGAGAATATTAAGTATCATGAGACAAGTAAGAATCATGTATGAGTAAGTAAGCTTATTAGCCGAAATGTTAATACCATTGTTATGTCAAATGGAATATAGATATTAAGCAAGTATGTTGATATGTGCTTTGTATGCAAACTTACTAAGCTAAATGCTTACGTCCTTTATTTCTTCCTTTCTATGTAGTCCCGCCAAGCTAAATTGGGGAATCGTCGGAGTCGGAGCTCGTAGCACACTATCAATCTTCTTTTTGGTATAGCCAAATTATTTTACTAAATATGGCATGTATAGGAAGCATTCATTTTGAGAATATGTTTTAATAAGGGCCCTTGTGTAAACTATCAAGTTATTATTCTTTTGTATATGGTTAAGTGATTGGCCAAATTGACTATGTAAGAATGTTTATTGAGGTTAATATAGTATGTGGTATAGTTTATGAAATATATTGAGTTGATTTTGTTTTCAGGGTGATAAATGGCTTGGTAAATAGCCTCTAAGTGCCCACATGGCTAGACACACGAGAGTGTGTATAGGCCGTATGTACCCTACACCTTATTATTATTAGTTAAATTAGGCCACGGGTGAACCCCACGGCTGTGTTCATAAGCCGTGTCGGACACACGGTTTATATATGGGCGTGTGCTCAAGCCGTGTGGATTAAGTCAGTAGCCTCACACGGTTTGTAGACACGGGCGTGTCCAGGTCGTGTGAAAGTTGGAACTAACTCCCCACGGTTGATGACATGGGCGTGTCCAAGGGTACACGGGCGTGTCCCCAAGCAACATCGGCGTGTGGCCCCTGTTTTGGGGAAAAGTTTTTGATTGAATCCCGAATGTGTCCAAATATGTGTATGAGGCCTCGTAGGCTTATGAGATGTACGAGTTGGTTAAGAAAGATAAGTTTTTAATTTGGAACAAAATTTTAGCCAGTAAGTGTATGTTTAAGTGAGTCCAAGCATGGTAATGTTCTGTATCCAGTCTTAACATCGGTCTCGGGTACGGGGTGTTACAGTTTCTCAACTTGTTCTGACATGATTAGAAGGTTTTTAAACTATCCCTAAAGTTTCGTTAAGAGGTTTTAAAGTTTTATTAAGTTTTCATGAAAAAATGTCTATTTTATGTCGAAATTTTAGAATCATGAATTTGGGTAATTTTGTGTATTTTAATATTTCCCTAAAGTTTCGTTAAGAGATTTTAAAGTTTTATTGAGTTTTCATGAAAAATGTCTATCTTACGTCGAAATTTTAGAACCATGAATTTGGGTAATTTTGTGTATTTTGAAGGTTAATATTTATTCTTAGATGTTAAATTTGATGATTGGAATTGATTATAGGAAATGAGAATGAGTAAAGATTAAGATATTTGGTTTCAAATTTGTTAGTCGAGAATTTCTATTCCAAGAGGAACTAGCCTTAAACCTGTATTTTTGTTTGTTTAAGGTGTTTCATGGGTGTTAGTTGATTGTGTATATTGTGTCATTATTATGTGTGAAAATTTGGAGTCGTTACGACCTTCGACGAGCAAGGAAAAACTAGTTTGAGCTTTCAGCGACTAGGCAAAAGCGTGAACTATAAGTGTTTGAAATCACTGCTAGTAGACACGTTTCATAGTGTTAATTGGGAGCTTAGAAATAACCAACATCCCTATCCTAATTTCCAAGTGTAAGCTTTCTATTCCCCTTGATTTATTATGGAAAAATGTGTGATTATGTGAATAATTGTGGAATGAGTATTATGATGCAATATTGTGACATGAGATGTATGTGATTGCTATTGTGAATTGTGTTATGTTGTGGGCATGAGATACACGCCAAATGACAATGATAATTATGTGCTAATAATGCAAATATGCAACAAAAGTGAGCATAATTTCGGTAAGTATATATGTGTTAAATTGTGGAATGTGATATTATCATGATAGGTAATACGTGAGAATACTTGTATAAGATATATGATGTACTGATTTTAATACACACATGTGATGTAACAGCCCGTTTTTGGGTCAAATCAAAATAGTGGTTTCGGGGCCACAAATCCTAAGTAGAAATATTTATTTTATTATTTCTCTAAGGTCTACATTATGATTGAATGATTGTGGGGAAATTTCGTTAAAAAATTTTATTGATAGAGTGTCCAATTTGACTAATAGGACTAAATTGCAATAGGTGCAAAATGTGTGTTCTAGAAGCAAAGGGTGTTTAATTGTAATGAATTTTAAAATTGGAGGTCCTTAAATGGTAATTAGACCATTATACTTTAGGATGGACAAAACTGGATATGGTGAGGTGAAATTTTAAAGTTCGGCATTAAGGACATTTTGGTCATTTAATAAATAAAGACAAAATTAACTAATAAAAAGATGTCATCTTCTCAATTTCATCCTCCCATAGCCAAATTTCACAAGGGAGTCCATAGCTAGGGTTTTGGCCACTTCCAAGCTTGATTTTGTCCCGTTTTTAATGATTTTTATGTTTTTGTGAATATTGTAACCTAATCTAGCTATTTCAAGGACTAATTTGAAAGAAAATCAATGTCTGAAATTTTACCCATGTTGAACATGCATGTATTTTGATGTTTAATGGTAGAAAATGTATGTTTGATGTTAGGTAAACAATATTTACAAAGTGATTTTTGATGAAAATGTCAAATAGGGGCTTATTTGTAAAAAGTTGTGAAATGTGTGTTAAAATGTGAATAAATGAAAAAAGTGAGCTGTTATGAGCATGAAAAAGATTTGGCTAGGCTTGGATAATGAAGAAATTGGATGAAAATCATTTTACGAGCCTAGGGACAAAAATGAAAAAATGTCAAAAGTTTAGGGGCAAAAATGTAATTTTCCATAAAGAGTTTTTGGGTTGAATTAAATAATGTGATGATTAAATAAGTTAAATTTGATATTATAGATCAAGAAAGACGAGGTTTTGACCTAGATCGGGGGAAAAACAAAGTATTTGAAGATTAGGTCCATTTCGCCATTTTGTATCGAGGTAAGTTCGTATGTTAAAAAAAAACTTTAAAATAACTGTATTTAAATGCTTTAATATTGAATGAACTGTATGTTCAATTATGTGGATGAGTATAGCTCTATGGACGAGTACGATGACGATTCGACAAGCAAGAAATCCCGTTTGTACCTTAGGAATAGGGTATGATACAAGTAACATGTCACTAGGGTTACTATGTGTTATGTAATTATGTGATCTGAGTGCTGGTCTCGTATGTCCTATCGGTGGCTGAGTATACCGACATATGTTGCAGATATTTGACAGCTTGTGTGAGCAGCACCGCGTAGCTACATCTTGACGGACAGCTTGTGTGGGCAGGCTCGTCGATAGCTCGAGAGTGAGCGATTATGTGATATGAGACTTAGGTAGCTTTGGCTACATATGTGGCACTTAGTGTGCAAAATTTCCTGAGTATCCGACATTGTTATTCCGAGTGGTTTGTAATTATCCCAATTTGCTTGGGCCCAATAAAATCAAATTAATAAAAGTCAAAAATTTTTTAAAGTCCATTTACAAACTAAAGTCCAATCAAGCCCATTAAACAATAACCCTAAGCCCAAATAGCCCAAGCTAATTACAGTGGCCTAATATGGAACAGGCCCAAGTGATCTAAAACTGGATTAGGGTTTCAAAAACCCTAAAGGTTTCTAGAATCTCCTGGCACCGCAACAGCCTCCAGGCCCTTCCACGTCACCCCACGAACGGCCTCTTCCTCTGTACGGTGGTTTCGCCTGTAGAAAAAAAAACAAAACAGTACGCAAGAAAATGGCCAGAAAAATACATAATGAAAATCAAAGGCTTTTCTGTACTTTCTTTTAAACATTTAAATCGGCTATAAAAAGAGGCCAAAAGAGATCTGTAAAAGGGTTACGATTTTTATGAATACACAGAATCAATACAAAGAAACTGATTAAAATTTGAAGGTGATTTTTATTTCGCTTCAAGTTTTTATTTTTCATTTTTTTTCATTTTTTTATACGAGCATAATAAAGAGAAAAGGGAAAGAAAGGCTTACCTGAGTTATTCGATGCTATCACTGGCGAATGTCGTCGGCGCTAGAACACCTCAGACTCGTGAAGGATCGGACGAGGGTTCGTAAAGCGTCGAGGGCTCCTTTTGTTTTCGTTTTTCTTCTCTTAATTCTAAAATGAACAAGGGATTTATGTTTTAAAAAAAGGGGGATCGAAAAAGAGAAAAAAAGGGAGATTTTTTCATCTCCGGCCACCGTATATGGCGGGGCTACGGCAGGATCACGGTGGAACCCTAGGCCGGAGCCATGGCCGGACGGGGCCAAATGTAGAGTAAAAAGGGACCCTTCCCTTCCTTTTTGTAAAAATCTGGTTAAAAATGTTTTTTTTTTTACACATTTTCGGCTTTAAATAGGGTGGTGAAACGGTGTCGTTTCACTCAGACGTTTTAACACTGAAACGACGTCGTTTCGTGGCTAAGATCCGCGCGTTGACCCGACCCGGGGAGGATCCGTGTGTTTTTTTTTTTTGAAATTGGTATTATTCCCAGTTTGGTCCTTCCGCTATTTTGTGGTTTCACAATTAAGTTATTTTTATTTTTAATTTTGACCCTACATTTTGTTTTGGTTTCAATTGGGTCCCCATTTGAACGGTGTCGTTTTGGGGGCAGGGTGAAATTGTCCAGTTAGTCCTTCCTTCATGGCGCGCGTTTTAATTGAGTCCCCCCTTTCTTTTTATTTTCGATTTTCCCCCAAACGTTTGTTTTAAGTTCAATTTAGTTTTTTTATTTCTTTTGTTATTTTTTTCTATTAAATTAATTATTATTATTATTATAATTACCATTATTATTATTATTATTATTATCATTATTGTTATTATTAATATTAATATTAATATTAATATTATTATTACCATTACTTTTATTGTTACTAGTATTATTATTATTATTATCATTACTATTATTTTTAATATTATTATTACTATTATTAAATTCATTTTTATTATTACTTTCCTTACTATTAACATGCTATTATTATTAATGTTGTTATTAACATATTATTATTATTATTATTATTATATTTAATTAACTTTGTTATTATTACTATTATTTCCATAATATTTATTTGCTTAATATTTTTAAATACACTGATTCATTTATCAGTTTATTTCTTATTTATTTATATCTTTCTATATATTTTTAAACTTTAAATTTATTATTATTATTAATGCCACCTTCATCATTATTAACATCATGATTTTTTAATTTGTGTTACACTATACTTGTTTATTTACTTGTTTAATATTAATCCTTTACACTACGTTTGGTTCACTGTAATGGAATAGGATTGTAACTGAATAGAGCTGTAATGGAATAGACCTGTAATAAGTAATTCAACTGTTTGGTTGAATGGAATGGAATAGAACTGTAATAGTATTCTTGTGTTTGGTTGAATGGAATAATGTTGTAATAGCAGAAGGAAAAGAACTAAAATGACCAGAATACCCTTAGCAGATAATTATTGTTATTGTTATTAAATTTTAATAAGATTATTATTAAAAATAATTTAATAAAAATAATAAATAATTTAACTATATTTTAACATATTTATTATTAAATATAATAAAAAATATAATTTAATAGCATTCTTAATATAATTATTATATGAATTAAAAAAATCAAAATATATAATACTATAAAAATAATAAATATTTTAACCATATTTTAACATAATTATTAATAAATATAATTTAATAAAAAATATAATTTAATAGCATTCTTAATATAATTATTGTTATTAAATTTTACTAGGATTATTATTAAATACATTTAATAATAAATAATTTAATCATATTTTAATATAATTATTACCAAATATTATTTAATAAACATATATAATTTAACAACATTTTTAAAAACCCTATTGCTGCTTTAATTTACTTAAAAATCCTGTTGTTGCTTTAATTCTTAAAAACCAATGTGTAAATGGACACTAACAAAGCATAGTAAATGGTAGTATAATTGAAGCAGACACACAACGAACAGGAGCATATGGGAGAACTACTATTCAAAGTCTCAGCAGTGGATAAATATTTGAATTATTGAACAAACAGTGGATTAATTTACGCAAACATCCATGGAAAGTAATGAAAAAAAGGGGCAAGTAGGAATTTTTCCACCTGTTCCCCGGTTTTGTTGTGTTCAAATTTTCCCAGAGCTGAACATCATGTACAACACAAGACAATTTTCGTAACGAGTATGCAAGGCATAATAGTTGCCTAAAGATCTGATTTTCTGGCGATTTCCTCATCATCCGAGGTAGCATATTCATCTTCACTCAGTTCTTTGTTACTTCACTTCACTTCTACTCCTGCAACATCTTCAGGCTTGGCATATTTCTCACGGTATTCTGGTACACGAAAAGAGTCTTAACTTATAAGCATTCCAGGAATAAGAAAAAAAAGTCATCCTTAAAATGCCATTGCAAAAAGAAGACATGAAATGTATGTTGCAGATTGATTAGAACCAAATTTCGAAAGTGCATCTGCCATAACTTGCTCTAATGTTTCCCTAGCCACAGTTTCTGTAATGTACAGGAAATTGACATCCAAAACAATGGCATGAACTAGCAATACATATATTTTAGAGCCAAAATAGAAGAAATAAACAACAAAAACTAAAACATTATCTCAACAAGATTAAAAAATGAGTAGTAGGTAGAGCAAATGAGTCATGCACATGAGTGGAAAGGAGCAAGTTCCCTCACAATCCAATCCAGTTAAAGTTTTAGAAAGACACCTAATCTTAGTTTTTGAATGAAACTGAAAAAAAAAAGGTTGTCCACGAGAAAGACAAATTATCATAAACTGGCAACTTCATCAAAAAACACAGACAGTTCAATTCCACTTCCACTTCCTATATATAAATTTTAAGTTTTCTTGGTTTTTCGGGAGGGGGGAGGGATAAAACTAATTACGTGTCCAAAATTAAACCTAAAAGCTGAACCGTACAAAACCATAATTTAGTTTACAACTCATAAGCTCAACTGGATATTAGACTCTCCTACTGTAATCTAAATCTCATTTATTAAGATTGTATTAGACTTGAGGAATCAATGTAGCAATGAATGAAGGTCTCTGCTTGCATAAAGAAATTGACAGAAAAATGTGCTACCTTGGAGGCTCAACCTCATTGAGCTTTAACAACAAGCCAGTCTTTGTACAGAAATCAACTCTCCTGTGTCAAGGTCAGAAAAATAAACTCTAAGTAGAGAAACATTGTGTTTCTATTGAAGTGAAATTTGACCATGCCCTCGATTTATGCATTATTCTCAGAAACAAAATTCTTAATGGTCAATAAACGTACTTACATTCCATCATATGAAACAGTGCCAGACTCTATCTGAATCACTAAACTCTGTTTTGCTTTTCTGTTTGTACTTTGATTGAATGCAGGTTTCAACTCCATCCAAGCACTGAGTTGCATTTGAAAGGGAAAAAAAGATGAAAAATCAGACAATCATAGTAGCAAGGAACCCTTGTGATCACAATCTAAGTAAATTTCTTGTGCAATATGTTATACTATTGTGGCCATGAATTCAAAAAGTTAAGAATGGGGTTATGAAAAACTTGCAGCAATTTTTACTTATTTGGAGAGGAGAGGAGAGGAGAGGAGGGGAGAGGAGAGGAGAGTATAGTTTAACTAGAAAGTTAGTGCTCATTGCTCAATTAAAACTATAACTGAATTAAAATAATCACTGGATTGATTTCATTTGGTAGGCTAAGAAGGAGATCACAAGCAGAAATAATCAAAGTGGAATCTTCACCTCCAAACATGTTAGAGCAAATCTTTTGCTTCTTTTTTCTTTACACTCTCCTAACACTTCTCCATCCAAACTTAATACAAACAAAAGTGCTTTTCACTGATTTGTAATCGTTACCCTACCCAACTTGTAAAACAAAAATAAATGGAGCAACCAAACATCGAGTAGGGTATTTGATTCTACTGTGTTTCTTTACTTATTTAACAATACTTGATTGTTCTGAATTTATAAGTAACCAAATGTTGGACTGTAGAATCTTATATAGTTCATCATCTTTCATCTAATGTAGATTTGAAAGCAGTGGTGCTTAGTGGTTACCTGATATAGATTTCCTTCCTCAAAAATAGCAAAAATTTTCTGGTTGACTATCAAAACAGAAACTGCACAACCTGCTGATATCTGCAAGTCATGTGGTGCTATCACCTATTGAACTCCATTCCAAAACCTTTCATATATAGACCCACTTTCACCGGTAACCCAAATGGATGTATCCGACATTTTAGTCAAAGACATTCTTCTTCTTAGAAGTTTCTAGCGCATTTGTTTGAGAATGAAGAGACAACTTCAATAGATTGACCTAGGTCTCCTCTGCAATCAAAGGAAAAAAAGGGAAACGTAGAGATGGAAAGGAAAGAAAGTTATCAGTAAGACCGAAGGAGAAGATGATGGTTCCCGTTACAGCTTCTTCATTCTTTCTGGGTAAAGGTGAGGGCAAAAATTGAAAAAGGGAAAAAAAATTTACTCCACGGGATTGAATAAGAATTCGGTGGTGAAGGAAGGGAATGGCTATTCAGCCTTTTCTTGTAATAGAGCGTGAATGAATTCAGGCTGTAATACCATTACAGCCAACCAGACTAACGCTTGGTGGTGGGCCCACCGAATTGGGTTGGAATCCATTCATAAACCCCCCAACCAAACATGATGTTAGTTCTAAATTTTTAGTTTTTTTTTTTAATTTTTCGTGTATTTTGGCTTGTTATTTGATCTTCGTCCTTTATATTGTCATGCATTAATGCATTTATCATTAGCCTGTTATGCATATTAGTATCGTAATTCATTTTTTTTTTGCATTTTACTATAAAATCATGTTACATTAATCTTTGTCCGATACAAAATTTTTTATTAAGCAATTTTTTGTAATTCGAGATTCGAGAAATCGTACCCTAACTTACTGGGTTTTGATTTTTCTTGTCGAGTCTAAAGAACAAATTATTTTTTTAAAATCAAAGCTTATAAGTTAAATAAAAGCTTATTCTCGAGAATTCAAAAATGTTGTGTCCTAACTCACTGGATGTGACATTTTGTTATCCCGAGGTAAGGATTTCTAAAAATAAAGGCAATATTCTATATTTAGAATTTTGAGAACTTGTACCCTAACTTTCTGGGTTCCGATTTTTCATTTGACCCAAATAACCGAATATCCTTCTTGAACTTAAATGCATGAGTTTTAAAAGTCAAAAGACAAGCTTAGTTTCGAGGATTTGAAATGTCGTATCCTAACTCACTGGACTTGACATTTTACTTATTCGAAATAGGAGAGTCTTAGCATCCGATTTAATTTATTCAAGTTTTCTTTTAAAGAGGATCATATTTTAAAATCTTTTTAAATTTTTGATATTAAGACGTTAATTAATCAATTAGGTACTAATTTTGGGCGTTACGAGGGTGCTAATCCTTACTCGTGCGTAACCGACACCCGAACCCATTTTCTCAAATTTCGTAGGCCAAAATCATTATTTTAATAAATCAAAATGTTTTAATGATTAATCTCACAGTGATCCGATCACAACTCAAAAAAGGGTTGGTGGCGACTCCATTTTAATTTTAAAGTCAACTCGTTTTTCAACGAAAAAAATAGTTTCGACAGCTTGGCGACTCCACTGGGGACAATAAGAGAGACAAGCCGTAAAATTAATTATTTCTGTCTTGTTGTCGGAAATTGAAAATCTAAATTGAAAAATTACGATTCTTTTATTACATTTGTTTGTGTTATTTCATATGATTATTGTGGTTTGAGTCTTGTAGAATATTTTCGCATCATATTGTATAAGGACTGTTTGGTCTTACCTTTTAAGTGGGAGTGAGAAGCAACTCCTTTGTGAGGTTTTCACCTCCGTGCAGGATAGTGGATCGCTTTCGGGATACATTCGTACCTATGTCTTCGTGAGATTTTCATTTCCGTGCAGCCATAGGGAAATGTATTCCCCTGAACTGAACTCAGCCTGTATGAGCCTATATTGGGTGAGGATCGAGGAATCTGCTAGTTCGGGTACCTTAACTTTAGAACCAAACCGCATGTAGAAGACCCTAGTAGCCCACCCTAGATAGTACTGCAAGAAACCCTAGCGGTTACCCAGATAGGTGCTTGATTCTCTTTTATTTACTTTGAGTTTTGTGTTTGTACGTTGTACTAACTTATTGTGTTTTTACTATGTTTGCATGTCATTTCATATTCGAAAGAGTGTCGATTCGAGTTCGATTACTAAATTAGAGAGCTTGTCATGGAGAATGAATTTCTTGATAAAGTGGAAGATAATGCTGCTGTCCGTATGTGGTTAGAGAAAACACAATTAGAGAAAGGAGATAGTCTAGTCGAGGGGTACACGTCAAAATTATGGGACTACACCCGTATCAGTGTGACGCAAAATAGCCTTCAAGAATTAAAAGAGATATGGGATCAGTGGAACGATGAAACTAAGCAGTTGTTCTACCATAATTATGGGAAGTTGCCATATCTACTCGACATCAAGGTGGACGAGCATTTGTTCCGGGCCCTCGCTCAGTATTGGAACCCTGCATATAGTTGTTTTACCTTTGGGAGGGTCGATTTAGTACCCACTATGGAAGAATATAAAGTCGTACTGTGTTGTCCAAAGGTTCAAGTCGATAAAGCTTATTCTAGAGCCGCTTATGTCCTGACCTTGTGGAAAAAATTGATGAACATTACAGGAATGAGCGAATAGTGGATTACAACTAGGATCAAGCAAAAAGGTGAGTGTAAGTGTGTAACACCCCTTACCTGTATGCGAAGTCAGAATCGGGTTTGAGGCGTTACCTAACATATCACACTTAACGTCTTGAAACGGGCTAAAAATATCATTATTAAACCTATTGCAAAGCCCAATCTCGGCCTTCGAGGCCCTAAACATACCTTCCAGAGGCTTCGGAACTAATCCTGAAACTTTTACAAACCCGAGAAACTTTTCATCAAAATAGGGGCCACACGCCCGTGTTAGTCTAAAAACAAGCCCATGTTTCATCTCACACGCCCGTGTTCGATTTCTGTGGACGACACTGACTTAATTAGCACACGGCCAAAGCACATGCCCGTGTGGCTGGCCCGTGGTCATCTCTGATTAATCCACACGGCTGGTCGCACGCTCGTATGCTTCTACGCGATTTAAATTCCAAATCCTAAGTGCAGACTTCACACGACCTGGCAAACGCCCATGGACTGATCGTGTGTCTCATACGGCCTAAACACACGCCCGTGTGCCTACCAATGTGGACAAGAATGAGGCTATTTTCCAAGCTCTTTGCACCCCTCTAAATCACACCACATGAATCCGTTCGGTATGTCAATAAACAACTCATAATTTGCAATATGAACTTTCATGAATAACTTCATATTTTCATAAATGATAAGGTGAGCCATCAACAATGGCAATATACAATGTAATTATCTTGATAAGGGACCAACACACCTTTGGCCAAAATAACAAAATAATCTAACTAGTCTAGCCCCTATACATGCCATATACAAAATCACTAAGTCTAAATATACTGAGGTGAGCTGATAGTGTGGGCGATCTTCTTGTTATCGGCATATCGCGGCTCGGCTCTTAAGCTCTATAAAACAAGGGAAAAGAGAAGGGGGAGTAATCTCTAAGCTTAGTAAGTTTACATGTAAACAACTAACATCATAGTTTGAACTAAACAACCAGTAGCATTATACTAAACAAAAGCAATCCACATTCACATTCATGCTTACTCATTTTATCTTTTACCACCTTTCCACCAAATCACAAGCAAAATGCTTGCATTCATTCATTTGCGTACCTGCACTTAATATTACAATTTCTCAAGATACAACACATCATAATTTCTCACAAATCCAACCACATTACCGATTCACTTAGTGGTTTCACACTTAGCCCAGCATCAATAGTTAATAGGGTGGTATCGCACATAGCCCACCATAAAGGGTAATTGTAGTGGTATCGCACATAGCCCACAAAAAGGATAATTATGGTGGTATCGCACGTAGCCCACCAAATAACATAATAGATGATGGCATCGCACACAACCCATCGTAGTTAAGTAGTACGGTGGTATTGCACTTAACCCACCGTCAAGTGTTGTTATTACACATTTACATAATTATTTCGACATTTGTATGAAACTATACAATAAATATCAAATTCAATCCACTCGAATTGTGCATATTCTAAATCGCACTATGCACCAATCAAAAACAACAATGTATATATATAAAGTGCATCGTTTACATATTGAATTGCGGTTTACTCTGTAACCTTGCCCTTTCCTCGGTTAACGTTAATTCTGCGTTCTTCTTGATCTATAATAATAAGATTCATTCATTTAGATCATTTTACGATCATATAGAATCAAAATCTACACTTAGGCAAAAATGACCATTTTGCCCTTGCACTATGGCAAAATTACGATTTTGCCCTTAGGCTCGTAAATCATTTTTCATCATATTTTCTCAATAAACAAGCCTATCTGAACATTTACTTCTCTTACAACTACTCACCATTCCAACCATTTCATGCATTTATGACACAAATTCATTCTTTGCATTTAAGTCCTATTTAGGTGTTTTCATGCTAACACCTTTCACAAAAGTTGTTTCTCATCTTCCTAACATTCATTTTCTTCCACAAAAACTCAACTAACAACAGAATCTCTCTTATGGTAAGTCCTTAGACTTTCAATCATTTCACAAATTAGTCCCCTCAATAGCTAACTTAAGCTTTGAGGGCTCAAAAAATGCAAAAACTATCAAGTAACACCACCAAAAATCACTTACTTGGGTGAGGAAAAGTTGCTGAAATTTCAAAGCTTTCGAAACCCTTCCTTTAATGTAAAAATCGATGGATGAAGAAGAAGAGAGAAAAAGATGATAACCTTACTTTATTTTATCATATTTTATTCACTTAGTCACCAACTTTTACCAAAAATTTAATGCCCTTGTCCCCTATCCTCTATGGCCGATCAACATATAATAAAATGGTCTAATTGCACTTTAAGAACCTCCAATTTAATATTCCATGGTTATTTGGCAACTCTACCTTGAAAAATAGAACTTTTGCACTTTATGTGATTTAGTCCTTTTTCACAATTAAGCAAGATATCATTAAAATTAAAGCACCAAAATTTTCACATAGCCATATTTTAATGCCATAACACATAAAATGACATCAAAATAATTTTCCCTAATATCGGTTTAGAGGTCTCGAATCCATTGTTCTGACTAGCCCCAAAACTGAGCTATTACAACTCTCCCCCTTTAGAGATTTTCGCCCTCGAAAATCTTACCAGTAAAGAGGTTTGGATTTTGCTCTCTCATGGCTTCTTCCGGTTCCCACGTAGCTTCTTCTACACCGTATTTTTCCATAACCTTTTACTAAGGCTATGCTCTTATTCCGCAGCTGTTTCACCTCTCGATCCAAAATCTTAATCGGCTCCTCCTCGTAAGTCATATCCAGTCATATCTCAATTTCTATTAGAGGAATCACATGCGAGATCGGAGCGATATCGTCTTAACATCGATACATGAAACATATTGTGTATCTTCTCTAACTCTACTGGCAAAGCCAACTGGTATGCTATTGGCCTAATTCTATCAGTAACCTCATACGGTCTTATGAATCGACGACTCAATTTCCCTTTTCGGTTAAATCTCAATATCTTCTTCCACGGGGACACTTTCAGAAATACCTTGTCACCCATATCAAACTCGATTTTCTTCCTTTTCAAGTCCACATACGATTTTTTTCGGTCTGAAGCAGCTTCCAGACTATCCCGGATCACTTTCACTTTTTTTTCAGTCTCTTTAACCAGATCGACACTATGAATCTGCTTTTCACTAAGCTTGGTCCAATACAAAGGAGTCCGACACTTAGGACCATATAAGGCTTCATACGGTGCCATCCGTATACTCGAATGATAACTGTTGTTGTACACAAATTCGACCAAGGGTAGGTATCTTTCCCAACTACCTTTGAACTCTAGTACACAACATCGGAGCATATCCTCTAAAACTTGAATTGCTCTCTTTGACTGACCATCAGTTTGCGGATGGAATACAGTACTAAAATTTAACCTTGTACCCAGGGCCTCCTGCAACTTCTTCCAAAATCTTAAAGTAAATCTCGGATCTCTATCCGAGATAATGGATACAGGCACTCCATGTAATCTTACCACTTACGCAATATACAACTCGGCTAACTTATCCAGTGAATAATCAACACGCACCGATATAAAGTGAGCCGACTTCGTTAGTCTATCAACGACAACCCACACAACATCTTTCTTTTTCGGGGTCATAGGCAACCCCGTCACAAAATCTATGGTGATCCGATCCCACTTCCACTTGGGAACCATCGCTGGCTGGAGCAATCCTGAAGGCACTTGGTGCTCAGCTTTCACTTGTTGACAAATCAGACATCTTATTACAAACTTCGAGATGTCTCTTTTCATACCCGGCCACTAATAAAATTTCTTCAGATCATTGTACATTTTCGTACTACCCGGATGTACTGACAAATAACTACTATGTGCTTTATTAATATCCCCCAAATCAATTCATCATCCTTAGGTATACAAATTCTATCATGGAATATTAAACAACCATCCGAACTCACTCGAAATTCAAAATCATCTTCCGATTCACACTTAGCTCTCTTAGCTTGTATCTCATTATCATTCTTTTGAGCCTCACATATCTGTTGAACAAATAGTGGCCTAGCCTTCAACTCGGCTAATACAGCACCACTGTTAGGCCATGCTAAGCTCATGCTCATAGTTTTCAAAGCATACAGAGATTTCCTACTCAGGGCATCCGCAACCATATTTGTTTTCCCCGGATGGTAATCAATTACTAGCTCATAGTCCTTCAATAACTCAAGCCACCGCCGTTGTTGCAAATTCAAATCCTTTTGATCCATCAAGTACTTCAAGCTCTTATGGTCTGTGAAGATTCGAAACTTCTCACCATATAAATAATGTCGCCAAATTTTTTAATGCGAAAACAATCGCGGCCAACTCCAAGTCATGAGTCAGATAATTCTTATCATGCGGTTTTAGCTGCCTCAAGGCGTAAGCGACTACCTTAGCCTCTTGTATCAACACACAACCGAGGCCATTAAATGATGCGTCACTGTAGACCACAAACTCTTTCCTCGACTTAGGTTGAACCAAAACCGACGCTTCAGTCAACAATATTTTCAATCTCTCAAAACTCTGTTGACATTTCCCAGTCCATTCAAACTTAACATCTTTGTGCAACAATTTTGTCATCGGGGTAGCAATCATGGAGAATCCCTTCACAAATCGTCTATAGTACCCCGCTAAACCCAAAAAGCTTTTGACTTTCGACACGTTCCTCGACGGTTTCCACTCCACAATAGTCGAGATCTTTCCCGGATCGACTCGAATACCATCACTTGATACAATGTGTCCTAGGAATCCTACTTCTCTGAGCCAAAACTTACTCGTACTAAACTTAACATATAACTGCTTGTCTCTTAAAGTCTGTAAGACAATTCTCAGATGCTCCGCATGTTCACTCTCATCATTAGAATAAATCAATATGTCATCAATAAAGACAACCACAAACTTGTCCAAATACGGTCGGAAGGCTTGACTCATTAAGTCCATAAAAACCGTAGGAGCATTCGTTAAACCGAATGGCATGACCAAAAACTCATAGTGACCATACCTCGTTCGGAATGCCATTTTCGTCACATCTTGCTCCTTAACCCTCAACCGGTAAAGCCGGACCTCAGGTCAATCTTGGAGAACACCGTAGCTCTCTTTAGTTGATCAAATAGATCATCTATCCTTGGTAAATGATACTTGTTCTTCATAGTCACTTTGTTGAGCTGTCTATAGTCTATACACAATCTCATCGTCCCATCCTTCTTCTTTACAAAAAGCACCGGAGCACCCAATGGTGAATAGCTCGTTCTTGCAAAACCCTTGTCTGTTAACTCTTTCAACCTAACCTTTAGTTCTTTCAACTCTAGTGGGGCCATCCTATACGGAGCAACTGAAATAGGTGCCGTTCTCGGAACTAACTCAATTCCAAACTCGATCTCTCTAACTGGAGGTAATCTGGGTAACTCTTCCGGGAATACATCCGAATACTCACATACAATTGGCACTGTTTCAATCTTTATTTCAGACTCTTGAGTATTTAATACGAAAGCGAGATAAGACTCATACCCTTTTCTCAAATATTTCTCAGCCACCATGGAATAAATCATCACCGATAAATTATCTGACTCACCTGATTCAACCCGAATAACATCTCCATTTTCACATTTCAATTCGATAAATTTACTACCACAGTTCACTAAAACACTATGGGTAGTCAATCAATCCATATCGAGAATCAAATCAAATTAATCAAACGAAAACAACATAACGTTTGCCGAAAAACAATGACTCTTAATTATCAAAGGACAATTCCTACACACCTTGTCAACTAACACATGTTTACCTAACGGGTTTGACACCTTTACTAAAAATTTTGTAGACCCAATGGTCATACTCAAACTAGATGCCAATCTCATGAAAATATAAGAATGGGTAGACCCCGGATCAATCAAAGCAACAACAAAGGTGTTATGAAGAGAAAAAGTACCCGTTATTACATCTGGCGATGATGCCTCTTCACGAGCGCGAATGGCATAAGTCTTTGCGTGTGCCCGACCCTCTGGCCTTACAGTAGAGTCTCATGATGCACTTCTACTACTAGCCCCATTTCCCGAGTTCTTTATGGCCTACCCTTAGAAGATACATTATTTGATCTTATTTCCTATTTCTTCTCCTTGTCATCCCTTTCAGGACAGTTTCAGATGAAGTGGTCGGGGGACCCACACTTATAACAATTTTGATTGCTTCCCTAACACTCCCCAGTGTGATGTCTGCCATAACTTCGGCACTCCGATTTAGACTTTGGATTGCCCACACTTGCCATCGAGGTGGCTTGAACTCTTGAACATGAGTACGTGTTGCCTCACTCTCTTTGCGAATACCCAACTGATGTAGTCATTTGAGGGTTCACTTTCTTGGACCTCTTTGATTGAGCTTGGTAGGATTTACTCATCGGCAGTTTTCTCACATCCCGAGCCTCACTCACAGCCTTCCTCTTTTCCTTAACTCAATTCTTCGGCCATATTGGCCCTATCAACCAATACCACAAATTCTTTTAGTTCTAAAATCTCGACTAAAAGTCTAACATCCTCATTTAGTCCATCTTCAAATATCTTGTATAAAATGGCTTCTGTAGACACGTACTCTTGCGCGTACTTGCTGAGCCTAACAAAGTCGCGCTCATATTCCTCTACCGTCATTTTTTCTTGCTTTAACTCAAGGAATTCTTTCCGTTTCTGGTCCACAAACCTCTAACTTATATACTTCTTTCATAATTCTTCTAAAAAGAAGTCCCACGTCACTCTCTCCTTCGAAACCACTGATGTCAACGTTTTTCACCAATGGTATACCGAGTCCCTCAGCAAGGACACGACACATTTTAAGCTCTCTTCAGGTGTACAGGAGAGTTCATCAAATACTCTCATTGAGTTCTCAACCCAGAACTCTGCCCTCTCAGGGTCATCATCTATATTAGCTCGAAAGTCCTTAGCCCCTTGCTTCCGAATTTTATCTATCGGGGGCTTTGTTCTCCTCACCAATTTTATACCTTGGGGAGCCACAGGAACTGGTTGAGGTATAAGAGGAGGCGGAAGAGGTTGAGCATTGGGGTTTGCTCGTACATATTCTGTGTACCAGTTACTCATCATTTGGAGAAAGGCTTCTCGAGCCTCTTCTCCTTGACCCCTAGTTTCAGGTCCACTCAGCACAGGCGCGGTCCATTGCGCGGGAACTGAAGCATTACTAGCTGCGTCATCAGTAGCTGATTGATCGGGATCCATATACTACATGAAAACAAAGTTTAGGATCATCAGAAGCCACCACATTATCATTATAGACTTATGGCACGTATAGCTAGACTCTTTCACACGCTAAGGTAGTCTGAGAATAGACTAAACCATAGCTCAGATACCACTAAACGTAACACTTCTTACCTGTATCCAAAGATGGAATCGGGTTTGAGGTGTTACCTAACTTATCACACTTAACGTCTTGAAACGAGCTAAAAATATCATTGTTAAACCTATTGCAAAGCCCAATCTCGGTCTTCGAGGCCCTAAACATACCTCCAAGAGGCTTCGAAACTAATCCCAAAACTTTTACAAACCAGAGAAACTTTTCATCAAAACAGGGGCCACACACCCGTGTTGGTCCAGGAACACGCCCATATTTCATCTCATATGCCCGTGTTTGATGCCCGTGGATGACACTGACTTGACATCACCAATCTTTAATTAGCACACGGAAGCATAGGCCCGTGTGGCTGGCCCGTGGTCGTCTCTGATTAATCCACACGACTGGTTGCACACCCGTGTGCTTCTACCGTATGGTGATTTAAATTCCAAATCCTAAGTGCAGACTTCACATGGCCTAGGCACACGCACATGGACTGATCCTGTGACCCACACAGCCTAGACACACGCCCGCGTGCCTACCCATGTGGACAAGAACTAGGCTATTTGCCAAGCTCTTTACACCCCTCTAAATCACACCACATGAATTCGTTCGATATGTCAATAAACAACTCATAATTTGAAATATGAACTTTCATGAATAACTTCATATTTTCATAAATGATAAGGTGAGCCATCAACCATGGCAATAAAATTATCTTGATAAGGGACCAACACACCTTTGGCCAAAATAACAAAATAATCTAACTAGTCTAGCCCCTATACATGCCATATACAAAATCACTAAGTCTAAATATACCGAGGTGAGCTGATATGTAGGCGATCTTCCGATTATCGGAGTATCCCGGCTGGGCTCTTAAGCTCTATAAAACAAGGGAAAAGAGAAGGGAGAGTAAGCTTTAAGCTTAGTAAGTTTACATGTAAACAAATAACATCATAGTTTGAACTAAACAACCAATAGCATTATACTAAACAAAAGCAATCCACATTCACATTCATGCTTACTCATTGTCTCTCTTACCACCTTTTCACCACATCACAAGCAAAATGCTTGCATTCATTCATTTGCATACCTGCACTTAATACTACAAGTTCTCAAGATACAACATATCATAATTTCTCACAAATCCAACCACACTATCGATTCACTCAGTGGTTTCACACTTAGCCTACCATCAATCATTATAGAGTGGTATCGCACATAGCCCACCAAAAAGGGTAATTATTGTGGTATCGCACGTAGCCCACCAAATGACATAATAGATGATGGCATAGCACATAGCCCATCGTAGTTAAGTAGTAAGGTGGTATCACACTTAGCCCACCGTTAAGTGTTGTTATTACACATTTACATAATTATTTCGTCATTTATATGAAACTATACAATAAATATCAAATTAAATCCACTCGAATTGTGCATATTCTCAATGCTGCTATGCACCAATCAACAAGGAAAATGTATATATATTAAGTGCATCGTTTACATATAAACTTACCTCGGTGCAAAACATATTGAATTGCGGTTTACTCCGTAACCTTGCCCTTTCCTTGGTCAAGGTTAATTCCGCATTCTTCTTAATCTATAACAATAAGATTCATTCATTTAGATCATTTTATGTTCATATAGCATCAAAATCTACACTTAGGCAAAAATGACCATTTTGCCCTTGCACCATGGCAAAATTACGATTTTGCCCTTAGGCTCGTAAATCATTTTTCATCACATTTTCTCAATAAAAAGCCTATGTGAACATTTATTTCTCTTACAACTACTCACCATTCCAACCATTTCATGCATTTATGACACAAATTCATTCTTTGCATTTAAGTCCTATTTAGGTGTTATCATGCTAACACCTTTCACAAAAGTTGTTTCTCATCTTCCTAACTTTCATTTTCTTCTATGAAAACTCAACTAACAACGTAATCGTTCTCATGGGAAGTCCCTAGACTTTCAACCATATCACAAATTAGTCCCCTCAATAGCTAGCTTAAGCTTTGAGGGCTCCAAAAATGCAAAAACTATCAAGTAACACCACCAAAAATCACTTACTTGGGTGAGGACAAGTTGCTAAAATTTCAAAGCTTTGAAAACCCTTCCTTCAATTTAAAAATCAGTGGATGAAGAAGAAGAGAAAAAAAGATGATAGCCTTACTTTATTTTATCATATTTTATTCACTTAGTCACCAACTTTCACCAAAAATTTAATGCCCTTGTCCTCTATCCTCTATGGCCGGTCATCATATATCAAAATGGCCTAATTGCACTTTAAGAACCTCCATTTTAATATTCTATGGTTATTTGGCAACTTTACCTTGAAAAATAGAACTTTCGCACTTTATGCGAGTTAGTCTTTTCTCACAATTAAGCATGATATCATTAAAATTAAAGCACCAAAATTTTCACATAGCCATATTTTAATGCCATAACACATAAAATGACATCAAAATAATTTTCTCTAATCTCAGTTTTGTGGTCTCGAAACCACTGTTTCGGCTATCCCTAAAACTGGGTTGTTACAAAGTGTATCCCATGGAAGAATTTGAGAGGTTTGATTCTAGCGCATCCTGATACGAAAAAGAGAGTCGATGTGTTTGCTTTGAGCAACTACAGACTCATAATCTTCCCTAGGGCATTAGGGTATGTAGATGAGGTAGTCTCGGATCTCTTTGATCGACTTGATAAATGGGTCACACCTGTTCCTGTAATCTTGGCCTAGACATTTAGATCTTTGAATGCATGTAGGAGGGCCGGTGAGGGCAAATTTATAGGGTGCGCACAGTTGTTGTGAACTTGGTTCCATAGTCATTTCTAGAAGGTGAAGAAGATTTCTTATCAGGTTTTCTCTGAGAATTACTCCCCATTAAAAGAGATAGTGGGCACGTCAAGAAGGGATGACATATCAGAGGAAAATTGGATAGTGCTCCTCCAAAACTTTCAAGAAAAAGACGTCGAGTGGAGAGCCCTTTTGTTGATTCCGGACAAAATTCTTTACCGATGTGAGAGTTTTGACTGGATCCCTTTGCTTGGGATTTGGGGAGCTGCTGGCTATGCTCCTTTGCTCGTATTGAGGTAATATAGATCAAGACAGTTCATACCAGCAACGCATGGGCTAGCTCAATATGAGTTTTTGTACAGGGGAGATAACTACAAGAAAAGGGTAAAGGAGATTTTTAACGTTTGGAATCAGACTCGTTGAATGAAAAGGCTGGCCGTAGGTTCAATGACGACTCCCGAGTATAGTGGATGGTAGGGTAAAAGAGTTAATGATAATATCCTCGGGCCGAATTTAGAAGGTGTTCGACCGATGGAAGAGTACTTACAAGTGATCCCATAAGAACTAGAAATCATAAAGCAAGGTTTCGAGAGGAGAAATTTGGAACTTGAAAAGAAGATAGAACAATTAGAGGAAGAAAAGATGCATTTAAGGTTAGATGTTGATGTTCAAAAGCTAGAGGCCGAGAATTTAAGGAATGGAAAGAATACAGCCGATGAGGACTTGGATAGTTTGAAGACGGATTACAAGAAATTGCGTCTATCGATGAGAACTGTAGGATTGGGAAAAACATCAGAGCAATAGTGACAAGAGATCCAAAAAGAAAGAACCAAAGCCGATAGGTGGGAGAGAAAATTCCAAGAGGTTCAGGCACAGAAAGAGGCCTTAGAAAGGAGTTTCTAACCCAAAATGACAAAAGAGAATTAAAGGCTAGAGTGGCAGAACTTGAAAAATCACTTCATTAGTATAGAAATTGTAATTCTACAGTTGAATTGAGGGAAAGTTTGAACAAGATTGAAGAAATGAAAGAAAAGATAGAAAAAATAGAGTCTGCATTACAAAACAATGAGCTTTGGTAGAACTTCTTGAGGTAAGTGAGGAATGTTGGAAGGAACAACTTAAGCATTCTTATAATCTAGTTAGGAACAGAGATTACATTATGGGCAAGGCCGTGGGTCCGATTCGGGTGGAAGCGGATTATTTACAGACTTTGGCAATTTAGGCCGACATGCTAAGCGTGAAGTGTGAGCTAGAATGAGATCGGGGTCAAAAGATAGCTTCGTTGCTTAGGAAAGTTAAAACTTTGAGCATTAGGTCAAACCCATATTTGTAATCTGTTTTATGTAAAGAATTTTATTTTCTAGTAAATTTTTCTAGATGAAATTGAATCAGTGTAACATCCCGAATTATTGGGCCTGTGCATGTTGTATGTTGATGGTTTAAAAATATTAAATCAAGGGTTAGGGGTCCAGATTAGGCTCAGGAAAGGGCTGAGACCTTGGCTAAACATCTGCGTAGACACTCTAGCACTTTAAGAGGTTGTTATCTGTGTTTTAAATGACAAAATGGGCTTGTGGCCCAAAGGGAAGTGGCGCTATAAGGGAGCTATAAGTGGCGTCACTAGTAGATGGATAGGGCTAAGCTTTGGTTGCTTGAAGCCCAAGTTATTGGGCCAAATTCAGCACTTAAAGGGGAGCCATATGGGGGGGACAGCAACAAGGCTATAAAATAGGGATTTTTAATGTTTAATTTATGAGGATAATAAGCAGATAAAGGAGGGAGGAGTTGGTGCTAATTAGGGCTATTTTTGAGAAGTTAATAGATTAAGATAAGGAAAAAGGATAGGAGCTATCTTGTGGAAGCTAGTGTTGGCCGAAAATCAAACTCAGTAAGGGTGAGGAATCGGTTTAGTATAGGCAGAAGTATGTGCCGAAATTTGCTGTCAAGTTCTCATCATCTTTTTCTTTTCTCTGCCAAAATCCCCACTTCATTCTCCCTCTCAACTTCCTTTCTTTTCTTTTAGGTCGAGTCCTCTGACAATTCCTTTCTCATCTCTTTCAAACACATTAGCCGAAACCTCTAAGCCTTCCCTCGCTTCCTGTTTACTTTCTTTCTAAGCCAAAGCCGAAACACCTCACTCAGATTTTCTAAAAGCCGAAAACGTATCAGTTCATCTTTTCCGGGATTTTCATCAAAGCCGAAATTCTTAGATCTCATCTTCTGTGTTTGCCGAATTCCCTCTGGGGTATCTGCTTGTGCCGAATTCCGAAAGAAACTGAAAGTAAGTGTTACTTCGTAAGATTTCAATTCCGGCTTTTTAGGGACACTAGCTAAATGGCTATAAGGAAACTAATCTTAAGTTTTTCTCTTAATTGCGGCATTCCGGGATTTGAAGGGCAGTCAATCGCTTAGATCTCTAAGTCAGAGTTCAGTAACACTCGAATCGTATTACTTTCGAGATTTCAAGGTAAGGAGATCTGTTAATTTTAACGTGTAAATTCGGGTATATACTAACCCTTGGCCGAATGTAGGGGAGGCCTAATCTTTATTTTTTTCGATTTTTGAGCCAAGTTATAGACTGAGGGTAGTAGATCCAGATAGCAAGGATATTGACTAAGAGTGTAGTACTACGCGATATCAGGTGTGTAACACTTCCACACCATTTAGATTGCCTGTTAAAATATGTTTATAAATCTGTGATATTCTGTGAAGTGCCGAAATATCGGCATGGCTGATGAAAACCCGAGGTGGGTAAAAGCGAATCACTAGGTTAGTGATCTTTGTCATTCTAATTGAATGTTTCTGATAAAATGATATGATTTATGAGTATATCGATTTTCTGTATTTGCACGGGGTTGAGTGATTTATGAAAGGGGAAGTGATCTGTTGTAGTGGCTTATGCCATGACCTGTTATAGTGGCTTATGCCATGACCTGTTTTAGTGGCTTATGCCATGACCTGGTGACTATGTCATAATTTTGACGATGAGCAGCTAACTGTAGCATGACTGCCATCGATGGTGTGTAGCGGTGTGGGTTGATTGTAGAAATCCCCAATGGTGTGACTGGCAGGTAAGGGTGGTGTGTAGCAGATGGAAACCTAGGATTGGGTTGGGCTTTGTATCATATCTGTTGCATGATAATCTGTTATTTTGTTCTGTGGGTCTAAGGCCAAATCTAATTGTGCATGAGGGTTGCACATTGAGTCTCGCGACTCAACCTATCATTTAACATTTTCAGGTAGCACCTAGTGCGTCGGATCGGGCTGGAGAGGAGCGCAAGGTGGCCATGCAAGATAGTATCTTAATTCCGCAGAAAACTTTACTTAGAATATTTGTTTTTAATATTTTTAGTTAGTGGGTTTTAAATTTTTTGTAATAAGGCCATGTGCCATTAGTTTTATTTTTATTCTGGTTTTATTTTGGGCTTCTATTATTATTAGACGTTTAAACGTTTCCTTTAATTAAGTTAAGGCATGTAACAAATTCAGTTTTTTTATTTACCAAGGCATTTTGTAAAATTTACATCTTATATGAATTATTTAATTATTAAGTTTTCCGATATAAATGTTTAAACCTGATAAATTATTTTCCAAAATGCGACGTGTTTTATAAAATCTCCTTAGTGACATACCAGATCCGGTGGTAGTGTTTGGGCCGGGTTTGGGGTGTTACAAATTGGTATCAGAGCCCGGTTTAAAACTCAGCTTTGGGGTTTTGGGCTTAAAACGTTTTCTAAAAGATGGGTTTTTGAAAGATGTATGTTTATAAATAACACAGGATTGTTTTTCGGCATAGCACCTGCGTCTCCGGCCCAACTCCGCCAGGTAAGTATTCTGAACTCACTGTGTGTTATACATGAATGTGGGCTTAAGGGGCTGTAAGGGACGTAGATTATTTTTAGAACTTGATGGACCTTAGGCTTAGTTAAACAACTCTTCAATTCCATAAGACTTAATCTATCCAAACAAACTCGTAAACAAATCGCAAGGTTAGGGTGTGGCAACAGGCATGCGCATGTCTAGGATTGGATCCGGAAGAGCCTGGTACTTAAGCATCCTAGTGACTCACCTCCTCTTCGCTGGAATCCTACCTGGTGCGTAGTGACTGTTCACCCTAACCACGAGGATTTGTTGACGGGCCAAAATCTATAATTAAAACCCGAAAGGGACCAGCCACCTTATTTTTACAAAATTGCTAAAATACTCTTATTTTGAAAATAATTACTAAGATACCCATGATTTGCAAATATACCCCGATTTATAAAGTCAACGGAATTTCTCCTTAGGAAAAAAACAAAAAAAAACACACATACAATACACGACAACAATCGAAAACCACAAACACTTAAATGCTACTACTATTCCTTTTGAAATCAAAATCTCCAAGATACCCCTGTTCTAAAAAAAAAAACCTTAGTTTTGTAAAATTTTTGAAAATACCCCTGATTTATAAAAATTTCCCAAAATATCCCTGATTTGTAACATTACTAAATTACCCCTGATTTGTAAAATAACCAAAGTACCCCCGGATTTCAAAATCACCAAAATACCCTCGGATTGTAAATTACCATAATACCGTTATTTCACAAAATCATCAAGGAACCCTATTTTGGAAAATTACGAAAATACCCTTGTAGGATAAATTACGCAAAGGATACCCCTACATGATGAGTGTAAGTTCGTGAATGTTACTATGTGGATGTTTGATGATTGAATGTATGTGCTTCCTAGAACTAGGAGATGTGAACTTGAGACTGAATTGTAGATATAATTGCGAATTCGAAAGAACTACTCTTAAAACTACTATTCATAAGACTGTTCGTGGATAATCAGTGGAAGAAAATTTATGATTTATAAAATTTTAATCAGATAAATGCCAACTGGAAGAATGAGTGCAAGGGGTCGAGGACGTACACCGCGTTGTCATTGTAGGGGTAGGATGACCGTGTCCTAACTAGTAGGGTCTGTCCACGGGTCAGGAAACGAGATGTCGAATATGCCGGCTGTGGAGGGAGAATTCTGGGACCAAGCAGCCGAAGATGATGCGGTATCTCAGGCAATGTTGCCGGTTCTTGAGAGAGTTGCTGTGGAAGGCACAGGTTCAGGAGCTCGAAAATCTGTGTCTGAATGACTCCGAGCTAATGGAGCGGAGGTGTTTTGGGGCGTTTCTGGCGTAGCCCCTAACATAGCTGAGTATTGGTTGGAAGCGACTGAGCGTATAATGGATGACTTAGATTTCGCAGTGGAGGAGAAGTTGAAAGGGGTCGTGTCTCTTCTTCGAGACGAGGCCTATCAGTGGTGGCTCACGGTAAAGGAGGGTACTGCCGCAGACCATATTGACTGGGATTTCTTTAAGGTGTCATTTCAGTGAAAGTATGTTGGGGCCAGCTATGTGGATGCACAGAGGAAGGCATTTCTGAATTTGGTACAGGGAAGTAAGTCTGTGGCTGAATATGAGACAGAGTTTCTGAGCTTGAGCCGCTACGCTCGAGGAATGGTGGCAATTGAATATGAACATTGTGTACGGTTCGAGGATGGACTGCAGAATGAGTTAAGGGTTTTGATAGCACCGCAGTGAGAGAGAGATTTTACTGTTCTGGTTGAGAAGGTTAAGATATCTGAGGGGGTGAAGTGGACTGAGAGACAAGAAAAGGATAAGGATCAGGGTAAGAATAAGAGAAGTTTTGGGCCATCAGGATCATCCAGAAATTTTCAGAAACGGCCTAGGACTGATGGACCAACTCGTGCTCCGACGGGTCAGAATCGATCATGTCCTTCATGTGGGAAGGTGCATTATGGGGAGTGCAGAAGGAAAACCGGTGGATGTTTTTGGTGTGGATCCACGGAGCATATGATTAAGGATTGTCCACAGGTGGATCAAGTACAGCCAACGGGCTAAGGTTCTGATCAGGCTAGGAGGGGTGGTCAGCCTGGACCAAAGGGTCGTGGCGTAGTTAGAGGAGGAAATGGGTTTCGTCGGGGTCGTGGAGCACCTGGTAGGGGTGCAGGTAATGTAGACGCGAGGCAGCCGGGTCTAGTTTATGCAGCTCGCCGTCGGGAGGATGGTGACGCACCGGATGTTATAACCGGTACGTTTCTTATTGCTGATAACCCTTTTCTTGACTTAATTGATATTGGGTCAACCCACTCCTATGTTGCATGTTCGATATCTGAGATCCTAAGTATAGAATCTAAAATAACTACTAGGAAGATGACTGTGGTTAGTCCTTTAGGGCAATCTAGGGTAATGGACAAACTGTTTAGGGACGTATCTTTAGAGATTCAAGGGGTAGTGTTCCCGGCAGACTTAATGGAATTACCGTTTGGAGAGTTTGACCTTATCCTAGGAATGGATTGGTTGACTAAGCATCGTGCTAAGTTGGATTGTGGGATTAAGCGCACGGTGTTGAGTACCCCGGAAGGCGGGGAGGTGGTTGTGTTAGGAGAGAGGAGGAATTATTTGTCCAATGTAGTATCGGCATTGAAAGCTGTTAAGATGATTCGGAAGGGATGTGACGCATTTCTAGCTTTTATCAGTGCTTTGGGTGCTAAGGAGGTAACTGTCGATGAGGTTCGAACAGTCAAAGATTTTGTGATCGTTTTTCCAGAGGAGTTGCCAAGATTACCCCCGGATCACGAAGTGGAGTTTGGAATAGAGCTACTTCCGGGTACAGCCCCGGTGTCCATTGCTCGTTATAGAATGACGCCGAAAGAGCTGGTGGAGCTCAAAGCTCAGATCCAGGAACTGTTGGATCAAGGGTTTATTCGATTGAGTGTGTCTCCATGGGGAGCGCCGGTCCTATTCGTGAAGAAGAAGGACGGATCCATGCGTATGTGTGTGGATTATTGTCAACTGAACAGGTTGACGACTAAGAATAAGTACCCACTGCCAAGGATCGATGACCTGTTTGATTAACTCAAAGGAGCTTCAGTCTTTTCTAAGATTGACTTAAGGTCGGGATATCATCAATTAAGGGTTAAAGAAGGAGACATTCATAAGACGGCGTTTCGGACACGGTACGGTCATTATGAGTTCTTGGTGATGCAGTTCGGGTTGACGAACGCGCAAGCAACATTTATGGATATGATGAACCGGGTGTTCCAACCATATCTGGATCAGTTCGTCGTAGTGTTCATCGACGACATCTTGGTTTATTCCAAGTCAGAAGAGGAACATGACGCACATCTTCGTGTGGTGTTGTAAGTTCTGAGGGAGAATCAGTTGTTCGCGAAGTTTTGGCTAAGGGAAGTAACTTTCTTAGGACATGTGGTTTCTGCAGAGGGAATTAGGGTAGACCCTCGGAAGATAGAAGCTATTTTGGATTGGGAACTGCTGAAATCGGTGGCCCAGATTCGAAGTTTCTTGGGATTGGCAGGGTACTACAGAAGGTTTGTTGATGGGTTCTCATTAATAGCGGCACTTTTAACTAAGTTGCTGAGGAAGGGAGCATCATTTGTGTGGATCGACAAACAACAGGAGATCTTTGAGAAATTGAAGAGAATTCTGATAGAAGCACCAGTGTTAATTCAGCCAGAGGTGGGAAAAGAATTTACCTTCTACTGTGATGCGTCACACATAGGTTTAGGGTGTGTGTGTTGATGCAAGATGGAAAAGTGGTTGCGTATGCGTCTCGATAGTTAAGACCGCATGAGTTGAACTACCCTACGCATGATCTAGAATTGGCGGCTGTAGTGTTCGCTCTAAAGATCTGGAGACACTACTTGTACGGGGAGAAGTCAGTTATTTACACTGACCATAAGAGCTTGAAGTACCTCCTCACTCAGAAGGAGTTGAACCTAAGACAGAGAAGGTGGATTGAGCTATTAAAAGACTATGACTGCTCGATTGAGTACCACCCAGGTAAGGCTAACATGGTGGCGGATGCGTTGAGTAGGAAGGCGATAGCAGATTTAAGTGCGATGTTCGCTCATCTTAGTCTGTATGAAGATGGCAGTTTGGTAGCTAAACTTCAAGTAAGACCTATGTGGACAAGTCAGATCAAAGAGAAGCAACTTCTGGATGATGTATTGAGTACTCGAATCCGAAAAGTTCAGAATGGTAAAGTAGAGGAGTATAGCTTGAATTGTGATGGAGTTTTATGTTTCCGAGAGAGAGTCTGCATGCCAAAGGATGTGGAGTTAAGGCAGGTGATTCTGCGGGAAGTGCATAGTAGTTCATATGCTATGCATCAGGGAGGAGTTAAGATGTATCGGGATTTGCGGGAGCAATTTTGGTGGCCAGGTCTGAAGCGAGAGGTAACGGAATTCGTGGGTAAGTGCTTGACGTGCCAGCAGGTGAAAGCGGAACACTAGTTCCCTTCGAGGTTGTTGCAGCTGGTAAAGATTCCGCAATGGAAATGGGAGAGAATCACGATGGATTTTGTTAGTGGGTTACCTCTTACGCCCACTAAAAAGGATTAAATTTGGGTAATTGTGGATCGACTGACGAAGTCTACTCACTTCATACTGGTTCGAGTTGACTATTCTCTGCAAAAGTTGGCTAAGTTGTACGTGGCGAGGTCGTGAGACGATCATATCAGATAGGGACCCTAGGTTCACGTCACGATTTTGGAAGGCCCTTCATCAAGCAATAGGAACAAGGTTAGACTTTAGTATCAGCTTTTCACCTGGTGATGATGGTCATCCGAGAGGGTAATTCGAGATCTTGGAGGATATGCTAAGGGGTTGCATCATCGATTTTAGGGGTTGTTGGGAAGGATATTTACCTTTGGCAGAATTCGCATACAATAACAGTTATCAAGCTAGTATTCAGATGGCACCTTATGAGGCGTTATATGGAACGAGATGTCGTACCCCTACTTGTTGGACAGAGTTGCAAGAACGTCAGGTGTTGGGTCCAGAACTAGTTTCGAAAATGGAGGAGAAAGTTAAGTTAATACGGGCTCGATTGAAGGAAGCATCTGATCGGCAGAAATCGTATGCGAATCTTAAGCGCAAGGAATTGGAATTTGCAGTGGGAGACCAAGTCTTTTTGAAAGTATCTCCATGGAAGAAGGTAATGAGGTTTGGATGAAAGGGTAAGTTAAGTCCTCGGTTTATTGGACCGTATCAGGTACTGGAACGTGTGGGCCCAGTGGCATATCAGTTGGAGTTGCCTTCAGAGTTGGAGCAGATACATGACGTGTTCCATGTCTTGATGCTAAGAAGTTATCGTTCTGATCCATCGCATGTTGTGCCGGTGGAAGAGATTGAAGTAAGGCCAGACTTGTCCTTTGAGGAGGAGCCAGTGTAAATCTTGGATCGAGACATAAAGATGTTGAGGAGGAAGTCCGTCCCTTTGGTCAAGGTTTTGTGGCGAAACCACAGCATAGAGGAAGCAATATGGGAGCCAGAGGATGTTATGCGGCAGCAGTATCCCATCATTTCTGATCAGGTAAATTTCGAGGCCAAAATTTATTTTAAGGGGGGTAGAATTGTAACATCTCGAATTATTGGGCCTGTGCATGTTGTATGTTAATGGTTTGAAAATATTAAATCAAGGGTTAGGGGTCCAGATTGGGCTCAGGAAAGGGCTGAGACCTTGACTAAACATCTGCGTAGACACTTTAGCACTTTAAGAGGTAGTTATCTGTGTTTTAAATGACAAAATAGGCTTGTGGCCCAAAGGGAAGTTGCGCTATAAGGGAGCTATAAGTGGCTTCACTAGTAGATGGATAGGGCTAAGCTTTGGTTGCTTGAAGTCCAAGTTATTGGGCCAAATTCGGCACTTAAAGGGGAGCCATAGGGGGGACGGCAACAAGGCTATAAAATAGGGATTTTTAATGTTTAATTTATGAGGATAATAAGCAGATAAAGGAGGGAGGAGTTGGTGCTAATTAGGGCTATTTTTGAGGAGTTAATAGATTAAGATAAGGAAAAAGGATAGGAGCTATCTTGTGGAAGCTAGTGTTGGCCGAAAATCAAACTTAGTAAGGGTGAGGAATCGGTTTAGTATAGGCAGAAGTATGTGCCGAAATTTGCTGTCAAGTTCTCATCATCTTTTTCTTTTCTCTGCCGAAATCCCCACTTCATTCTCCATCTCAACTTCCTTTCTTTTCTTTTAGGTGGAATCCTCTGACAATTCCTTTCTCATCTCTTTCAAACACTTTAACCGAAACCTCTAAGCCTTCCCTCGCTTCCTGTTTACTTTCTTTCTAAGCCAAAGCTGAAACACCTCACTCAGATTTTCTAAAAGCTGAAAACGCATCAGTTCATCTTTTCCGGGATTTTCATCAAAGCCGAAATCCTTAGATCTCATCTCCTGTGTTTGCCGAATTCTCTCTGGGGTATCTGCTTGTGCTGAATTCCAAAGGAAACTGAAGGTAAGTGTTGATTCGTAAGATTTCAATTCTGGCTTTTGAGGCACTCTAGCCGAATGGCTATAAGGAAACTAATCTTAAGTTTTTCTCTTAATTGCAGCATTCCGGGATTTGAAGGGGAGTCAATCGCTTAGATCTCTAAGTCAGAGTTCAGTAACACTTGAATCGTGTTACTTTCAGGATTTCAAGGTAAGGAGATCTATTAATTTTAACGTGTAAATTCGAGTAGATACTAACCCTTGGCCGAATGTAGGGGAGGCCTAATCTTCGTGTTCTTTCGGTTTTTGAGCCAAGTTATAGACTGAGGGTAGTAGATCCGGATAGCAAGGATATTGACTAAGAGTGTAGTACTACGCGATATCAGGTGTGTAACACTTCCACACCATTTAGATTGCTTGTTAAAATATGTTTATAAATCTGTAATATTCTGTGAAGTGCCGAAATATCGGAATGGCTAATGAAAACCCGAGGAGGATAAAAGCGAATCACCAGGTTAGTGATCTCTGTCATTCTAAGTGAATGTTTCTGATAAAATGATATGATTTATGAGTGTGTCAATTTTCTGTGTTTGCACGGGGTTGGGTGATTTATGAAAGGGGAAGTAATCTGTTGTAATGGCTTATGCCATGACCTGTTGTAGTGGCTTATGCCATGACCTGGTGACTATGTCACAATTTTGACGATCAGCAGCTAACTGCAGCATGACTGCCATCGATGGTGTGTAGCGGTGTGGGTTGATTGTAGAAATCCCCAATGGTGTGACTAGCAGGTAAGGGTGGTGTGTAGCGGATGGAAACGTAGGATTGGGTTGGGCTTTGTATCATATCTGTTGCATGATAATCTGTTATTTTGTTCTGTGGGTCTAAGGCCAAATCTAATGGTGCATAAGGGTTGCACACTGAGTCTCGCGACTCAACCTATCATTTAACATTTTCAGGTAGCAACTAGTGCATCGGACCGGGCTGGAGAGGAGCGCAAGGTGGCCATGCAAGAGAGTATCTTAATTCCGCAGAAGACTTTACTTAGAATATTTGTTTTTAATATTTTTAGTTAGTGGGTTTTAAATTTCTTTTTGTAATAAGGCCATGGGCCATTAGTTTTATTTTTATTCTGGTTTTATTTTGGGCTTCTATTATTATTAGACGTTTAAACTTTTCCTTTAATTAAGTTAAGGCATGTAACAAATTCAGTTTTTTTTTATTTACCAAGGCATTTTGTAAAATTTACATCTTATATGAATTATTTAATTATTAAGTTTTCTGATGTAAATGTTTAAACCTGATAAATTATTTTCCAAAATGCGACATGTTTTATAAAATCTCCTTAGTGACATACCAGATCTGGTGGTAGTGTTTGGGCCGGGTTTGGGGGTGTTACAATCAGAATCGACGCCTTTTTGCATTCATTTCATGCGTTCGCATTTCATCACATCATGTGCATTAAATTTCATGAAAAGACTCTAATTGGTTAAAATCATTTCATAATTAATCTGGAAACCAACAAAAACTTACCAACCAAACATCATTACGGTACCCGAGCAAAGACAAAAGACATGGATCAAAGATTGGAAAGACTTGAACAGCTCTAAAAAGTGATACAAGATCAACTAAACTTGCAAATGCAAGAGCAACTGGCTAAAATCCAGTAGGACATGATGGACCGAATGATGGAATCCCAAAGAAATATGACGACTCAGTTGACCCAACTACTGATTGGAGGAATAGATAAAGGAAAGAGCCGCATGGTTAATGCTGGAGAAGATAATGAGGAACCTCTCTATCCTCCGAGTTTTACTCCAACAAATACACAGACACACCCTAAGGTATACCTTCGAAGAACATCCGTCAGGATTAAGCCTTAACAATTTTTGGAGGGTGTTTCGATACTGATGAACTTTCAGGCTGGATCAGGTTCTAACCCAGGGGATAACCCAGCTAATCCTGTTATCCCTGACCTTGATGAAATGGCAGAAAAGAAAAGGGCAAGGACAACATTGCCAAAGCAGTTAGAGGACTGATGGAAATGGCTGGAGGAAAAGCTCAGGGCAATGGAAAATGCTGATAGTCAGTATGGAATCGACGCTAAGGATCTGAGTTTGGTCTCGGACCTAGTGGTTCCCTACAAGTTCAAAATGCCAGAATTCAAAAAGTACAATGGGACCAGTTGCCCCGAAGCTCACATGACCATGTTTTGTAGACGAATGACTGGGTATGTTAACAATGATCAACTACTAATAAATTACTTCCAAGACAGTCTGGTAGGAGCAGCATCCAAATGGTACAACCAATTGAGCCGTACTAGGATTGGTTCCTGGAGGGACTTAGCACAAGCATTCATGAAGCAGTATAGTCATATGACGGATATGACTCCTGATAGAATTACTTTACAAAATGTGGAGAAGAAACCGAGTAAGAGTTTTAGACAATATGCCTAGAGATGGAGAGAGGTGGCAACGCAAGTCCAGCCACCTCTTTGGGAAAAAGAAATGACGATGATTTTCATCAATACTCTTAAAGCCCGTTCATTAACCATGTGTTGGGAAGCACTACCATGAGCTTCTTAGATATAGTAATGTCCGGCGAGATGATTGAAAACACAGTAAGGAGTGGGAAGATAGACACAAGGGAAAGTACCAAAAGGTCAACCCCGAAGAAAAATGAAAATGAAGTGGATAACGTGAGTGTGTTTAGTAAAGTGTATCCTAAGCCAATCACTACGGGCCAACCGAGGGCTGTAACCACCAGCTGTCAAGGCCCTTCAAGGAAGGATTCCAACTCGAGGCCGAACTCAAAAAAACTCCAGTTCACTCCCATCCCCATGACGCATAGGGAGTTATACCAAAATCTGTTTAATGCCCATGTGGTATCTCCGTTCTACTCTGAACCTATGTAGCCTCTATTTTTCAAATGGTATGACGCGAACGCCCAATGCGAGTACCACGCAGGAATCATGGGACACTCTATACAAAACTGCACCAGTTTTAAAAAATTAATTGAAAGGCTCATCCGAATGTGCATTGTGAAATTTGACAATCTGTCTTGTGTTGAAAATCAGTTACCCAACCATGCTTATAATTTGGTAAACACGATTATCGAGAATATGGGGAAGAGAATCAAAAAGAATATTACAGAAGTAAAGACGCCATTGAAATGGGTTTTGAAACAAATGATAGACATGGGATTAATCATTCAGAATTCGAAGGAGACACCCAAAGGGATGAGGAGCTACTGTGAATTCCACGCTGAAGAAGGTCATAAAATCCAAGAGTGCGCTGAATTCAAAGTTTTGGTGCAAAGCGTAATGGATAATAAAAAGTTGGAATTCCTTGAAGAAGTCAAAGGCCGGAAGGAATGTTGGGAAATCTAAACATTAACACCATATCCGAGGAGGGAGCCAGAGAAGAGAATTTATCAGGCATTTGCCCTTGCGTACCTGGGAATGTTTTGAGCAATAGGACTGCGGAAGAGATCCCTGTATTTTTTAAAGTGAATCCAGAGTAATGTCCAAAACATGCTTATTGCTTTAAGCCTAGGAGCAATAAGAATCCTTTTGTGAAATAGGCATACGTTTAATATATTTATTTCAATAAAATACATCTTTGTTTCACTTCAAGCAAATATTCTTTTATTGTTTCCATTTCATTCATAATCATACCACACAAGTAAAATATTCTTAGATTCTTTTGTTCTCCGAATCTTCCTTCGTCCCTGTAACAGGTCTCCAGATATCAATAATATGAGCGACACTGCTATTGACTCAGAACCTCTTTTTGAGAAAAATATGTGTCCAAAGGAACCTCAGGACTTTGAAGATAACTGAGACTATAGCTCATTTCCTGGTTTGTTAAGGATGAGAAACAGATCCCACCTTACAAAGAATCAGTGGAATATATGGCCTTTCTATATGTGGGGCATGGATATCAGTGGGCTGATCATGCCAAAAGCTTTTAACGAGTATTGGCTTATCTTTCAGATCGTCGATTACTTCACCAAGTGTGCGGAAGCTGCTTTATATGCCGATGTCACAAAGTCGACAGTCAGCAAATTCTTGAAAAAAAAATCATACGTCAGTATAGAATGTCAAAAAGGATCATATATGACAACGCACTAAATTTGAACAACAACACAATTTCAAAAGTTTGCAGTATATTCAAGATTAAACACCGTATCGCCCCAAAACAAACGAAAATGGGAACGCGGGGAAAATGTAACACCCCTAACCCGTAACCGTCATTGGCCTAGGGTTAAGAGACATTACCAAATCATTGAAATATTCAAAATTCATTTCACGACACAATGTCAATCATCAATTAAAACATATCACAACATAATCATTTAGTCCCTTAATGAGGTCTATGAGACCTTAAACACATGCGAGAAAGGGGTTAGCACTAAACCAAACATTTACGAAAGTTTTCCAAATCTCAAACATTCTTCAATACTGTTGAGGTCACACGCCCATGCAGTCAGGCCGTGTGCCTCACACAATCACCGGACACACCCATGTGTCCAGGCCGTGTCAAAACAAAGCATGCATTCTGACTTTACTACATAGCCACCGGGCACGCCCGTGTGCCATAACTATCTAGGCAAAATAGGCTATTTGCAAGGCCAAATTGCCACCCACAATAGGGTCATACCTACAAGCATCAATACAATACCAATTCATGCTTTCAAATGCATTCAACTAAATCATTTACTCTCATGCTCATTGTCATCACAACTAAAGCCATTCAAAGTGACAAATATATTCATCTTCAAACCACATCTTTCTCAATCAACTAAGTCATGAAATATACCATATTTATAGCTCATTCATCAATTCTACTTCATTCAACTTCCAAGCCAAATCACATGGCAAGGATTAAACCTTTCAAAACATATCATATCATCTAGCCTATACATGCCATATTTCATCTATATACATCTTTTCAAAGTACCCAAAATAGATTGTCGATAGTGTGATAGAGATGCTGATGATCCCGGGATCCAAGTAAGCTTTACTGGCACTTTAAAATAGAGAAACAAATGATACACAATGAATCAAATCAATGTACACATTCAACCATCACATAGATAATTTACCAATGATACACAAATTCAACTTTATCCAATACTCACATAGCATTGCATTTATCTACTGTCAATTTCATCAATCACATAGGTATCATACATACCTTTGCCAACACAGAGTTACTCACCAACCATGCTACTTAATCATTCAACTTTACGTTTTGATCAACCTTTGCTATTCTCTTGCTTATTTCGCACACTTGGTGCCAATTTGTAGACCTGACATAATTTTCATTGCACACTTTGTGCCAATACGTTAAACCGAGCTTATATCGGTATCGCACACACAATGCCAATTCAATAAGCTGAAGCTTCTATAAACTCGCACATACAGTGCCAATCATTTCTATCCCGTTTCTAATTTCGCACACTTAGTGCCTTCTATTCTAATTCAGCACATAGCATTTCTAATCTCATAGTTATATAGATATTCATTCAATTCACATCACCTAGAACATAAATTAACAACTCGTACTATATCTGAACTTACCTCGGATGTCAAAATATCGAAACGATTGATTAATCGAGCACTTTATCTTTACCTCGATCTCGATACGAACCTCTTCTCTATTGATCTATACACATTCAAATTATCATTCATTTTAATCCAAACACACATATTTAGGACATTTTACATAATAGCCCTCACAAAAACATCATCAATTCACAAAATTATGACATGGGTTAGCTAGAGCACGAAGCAACGATTACGAAAACATAGAAATTATCCAAAATCGAGCTCAAAACATACCTTGATTTTAAGCAACTATGGCCGAATACCCCAAAGACTTATTCCTTTCTTTTTCCTTCAAGTTTCGGCAAGAAAGATGATAACATAGCTTCATCTTTCTTTTGTTTTAATTATTATTAATTAAATTATCAATTTACCAATTTGCCCTTTTATTAGTCATATAAGAAAAATATACAATAAGGTTAAAATGTCATTTAATCATCCACTAACTTTAATAATGGCTAATTGCCTCATAAGGCCTCTACATTATAAAAACAACAACAATTAAGCATTTAACAATTAGAACACAACATTTTACACTTATGCGATTTAATCCTTTTTCATAATTCGACACACAGTCGATAAAATTATCACACAGAATTTTCACACATGCTATATCACATATAATACACTCCAAAAATAATATTAGAATATTATTTTGACCTCAAATTTGTGGTCTCAAAACCACTTTTCCGACTAGGGTCTAAACCGGGCTGTTACAACTCTCCCCCTTAGAGATTTTCATCCCCAAAAATCGTACCAGTGAATAGATGTGGATATTGCTCTCTCATAACATTCTCAGTCTCCCACGTAGCCTCTTCAATTCTGTGTTTGTGCCACAACACTTTCACTAAGGAAATTCTTTTTTTTCTGAACTCTTTACTCTGTCGTGCCAAAATTTGAATCGGTTCTTCATTATACGACAAATCTAGCTAAATTTCAACTTTAGTAGGAGCAATCGCGTGAGACAGATCTGACCTGTACCGTCTAAGCATTGACACATGAAACATGTTATGAATCTTTTCTAACTCAGGTGGCAACATCAATCTATAAGCAACCAGCCCAACTCGTTCAATGATCTCATACGGCCTGATAAACCTCGGACTCAACTTGCCTTTTCAGCCAAATCGAAGTATTTTTTTCCACGGAGATACTTTCAAAAACACTTTGTCACCAATCTCAAATTCAATATCCTTCCGTTTCAAATTTGCATAAGACTTCTGAAGACCTGAGGCTGCTTTCAAACTATCACGAATTACTTTCACTTTCTGCTCAGTCTCTTTTATAAGATCAACCCCGTGAATCTTATTCTCACTCAGCTCAGTCCAATACAATGGAGTTCGACATTTTCGACCATAAAGAGCCTCTTATGGTGCCATTTTGATGCTAGATTGAAAACTATTATTATACGTGAATTCAATCATTGGTAGATGTTTTTCCCACGTACTCTCGAGTTCAAGTAAACAACACCTCATCATATCTTTGAGAATTTGAATGATCCGCTTGGACTAATCATCTGTTTGTGGATGAAAAGCAGTATTGAAATGCAGTTTTGTGCCTAAAGCTTCTTACAATTTCTTCCAAAATCGCGAAGTAAATCTTGAATCTCTGTCAGACACTATAGACAATGGTACACCGTGCAATCTCACAATCTCACTAATATACAATTCAACCAATCTATTGAGTGAATAATCTGTTCTCACTGGAATGAAATGAGCTGATTTAGTCAATCTGTCAATTATCACCCAGATCACATCTTTCTTTCCCGGAGATAAAGGCAATCTCGACACAAAGTCCATTGTAATTCTCTCCCATTTCCACTCAGGAATCATGATTGGCTGTAACAAACCAGACGGAACCTGATGTTTAGCTTTAACTTGCTGACAAATTAAACAATTCAACACAAAGTCAGAGATGTCCCGTTTCATACCATGCCACCAATAAAACTATTTCAGATCATTATACATTTTCGTACTCCCAGGGTGAACAGTTAAACGATTATTGTGAGCTTTATTTAAAATCATCTGAATCGACTCTAAATTTCTCGAAACACAAATCCGATCTCTAAATCTCAGACAATCATCACTATCCACTTGAAATTCTGAATCAACATTCAATTCACACTGAGTTCGTTTGGCTATCGTTTCTACATCACTTTTCTAAGCATCACAAATCTGACGTACAAACATCGACTTTACTTTTAATTCAACCAAAACTACATTATAATCACACAGATCTTTCTGAGCATTCATTGCTCGCAAAGCACATATAGATTTTCTGTTTAAAGCATCAGCTACAACGTTAGCTTTATCTAAATGATAATCAATCACAAATTTAGTAGACTCAACAGGTAGAGTCTTATTCAATACTAAATTCACACACACATAGGAATAAGTTGAACCCGGATCTGTTAATGCAATCACATCAGTCTCAAATAGAGTAAAAGTACCAGTAATGATGTCTGGAGATGATGCTTCCTCTCGTGCACGTATAGCATAATCTAGGGCAGGTGCTCTCACCTCTGATCTCACAGTTGTATCAGTAGTCCCTCTTTGACTTCCACTCACATTCTTGACATTTCTGGGTGGTCTACCCCTAGCCGTCACATTACTCGATCTCACATTCTAAACATTTTCTTCCTTAGTCACCTTTGGGCAATTTTGAATGAAGTGGTCTCGTGATCCACATTTATAGCAAAATCTATTGTTGTACTTGCCCCAACATTCTTCCACATGTCGTCTTCCACACTGTCTACACCCAGGTTTATTACTTTTGGAACTATCAACACTTGATTCTATTGGAGCTTGAGTTCTCGGACCAACACTTAGTCTTGCGCGGTCTCTATTCGGATGTCCAAATGAAGTATTTGATCGGTTGCTTGTATCTCTAAATCTCTTCGTCGAAGGTTGAGAAAACTTACTCATCGATCTTTTTATTTCATCACGAGCTTCAGAATTAGCTTTCTTCTTTTCCTTACTGAGCTCTCGGCTTTGCATGCTCTTTCAACTAACACAACAAATTCGTTTATATTCAGTATCCCAACCAACAACTTAATGTCCTCATTCAACCCTTCTATGAAGCGTTTACACATAGTAACTTCGGTCAAAACACATTCTTGTGCATACTAGCTCAACCTCACAAATTTTCGTTTGTACTCAGTAACTGACAAACAACCCTGTTTCAACTCTAGAAACTTTTTACGTTTTTGATCAATGAATCATTGATTGATATACTTCTTTCTAAACTCAACTTGAAAGAAATCTCAGGTGATTCTCTCTCTCTCAAAACCACGGATGTCAACATCTTCCACTAGTTATAAGCTGTATCTCTCAACAAAGAAACTGCACACTTAATACACTCATCAGGAGTCAACGACATCTTATCAAATACTTGAATTGTATTCACGAGACAAAACTCGACTTGCTCAGCATCGTCATCAGCTGTGGCTCTAAAGTCTTCGGCCCCATACTTATGAATCTTATCCACAGGAGGTTTATTCAATCTGATCGAATCTACAACTTGTGGCACAACAGGTACTTGTAGGGGTGGAGGTTGTGGAGCAGCCGAATTCATTCGAACGAATTCTAAAAACCACTCGCTCATCATTTGAAAGAAGGCTTGCTTAGCCTCTCCTCCCTCACCACTATCATTTGGCCTTGATGTGGCCGGCGCTATCCTTTGAGCGGGAGCAGGTGTGTTACTCTCTACATCGTCAGCAACTGCTCGATCGGGATCCATTTGCTATAAGAAAACACATTTATAATTGTTAGGATTCAACACACTATCGCAATTTCATATATGGCATGTATAGCTAGACTCACACACGCTAGTTAGTCCGAGACTCGACTACCCCGTAGCTCTGATACTAATAAAATGTAACATCCCTAACCCGTAACTATCATCGGCCTAGGGTTAAGAGGCATTACTGAATTATTGAAATATTCACAATTCATTTCACGACACAAATTAATCATCAATTAAAACATATCACAACATAATCATTTAGTTCCTTAATAAGGTCCACGAGACCTTAAACACATGCGAGAAAGGGGTCGGGACTAAACCTAACACTTACGAAAGTTTTCCAAATCTCAAACATTCTTCAATACTATTGAGGTCACATGCCCGTGCAGTCAGGCCGTGTGCCTCACACGATCACCGGACACACCCATATGTCCAGGCCGTGTCAAAACAAAGCATACATTTTGACTTCCTCACACGGCCACCTAGTATGCCTGTGTGCTAAGGCCGTGTACTCTTAGACAATATACTGACTTATTCACACGGCTACTAGGCATGTCCGTGTACCATGGCCGTGTATACTTGGGCTAGCTACTGGATGTATCCCGTGATCACTAGGCACGCCCGTGTGCCATAACCGTGTAGGCAAAATAGGCTATTTGCAAGGCCAAATTGCCACCCACAATAGGATCATACCTACAAGCATCAATACAATACCAATTCATGCTTTCAAATGCATTCAAACATACCATTGCATGCATTATTCAATCACCAACTAAACCATTTACTCCCATGCTCATTGTCATCACAACTAAAGCCATTCAAAGTGACAAATATACATCTCAAAACATATGTAATTTAAACATCATGTAATCCATACCAAAGTTCATCTTCAGACCATATCTTTTCCAATCAACTAAGTCATGAAATATACCACATTCATAACTCATTCATCAATTCTACATCATTCAACTTCCAAGCCAAATCACATGGCAAGGATTAAACCTTTCAAAACATATCATATCATCTAGCCTATACATGCCATAATTAATCTATATACATCTTTCCAAAGTACCCAAAATAGATTACCGATAATGTGATAGAGATGATGACGATCCCCGAATTTGAGCTAGCTTTACTGACACTGTAAAATAGAGAAACAAATCACACAGTAAGCTTTCAAAGCTTAGTAAGTTTGAAATACAATACAATTAACTCAATGAATCAAATCAATGTACACATTCAACCATCACATAGATAATTTACCAATGAGACACAAATTCAACTTTATCCAATACTCACAGAGCATTCCATTTATCTACTTTCAATTTCATCAACCACATAGGTATCATACATACCTTTGCCAACACATAGTTACTCACCAACCATGCTACTTAATCGTTCGACTTTACGTTTCGATCAACCTTTGCTATTCTCTTGCTTATTTCGCACACTTAGTGCCAATTTGTAGACCTGACATAATTGTCATTGCACACTTAGTGCCAATAAGTTAAACCGAGCTTCTATCAACTCGCACACACAGTGCCAGTCATTTCTATCTCGTTTCTAATTTCACACACTTAGTGCCTTCTATTCTAATTCAGCACATATCATTTCTAATCTCATAATTATATAGATATTCATTCAATTCACATCACCTAGAACATAAATTAGCAACTCGTACTATATCTGAACTTACCTCGGATGTCAAAATACCTAAATGGTTGATTAATCGAGCATTTTGGCTTTGCCTCGATCTCGATCTGAACCTCTTCACTTTGGTCTATACACATTCAAATTCAATCCATTCAATCACCAAATCATTCATTTTAATCCAAACACATATATTTAGGACATTTTTCATAATAGCTCTCACAAAAACATCATCAAGTCACAAAATTATGACATGGGTTAGCTAGAGCATGAAGCAATGATTACGAAAACATAGAAATGATAAAAAATCGAGCTCAAAACATACCTTGATTTTGAGCAACTATGGCCGAATACCTCAAAGCCCTATTCCTTTCTTTTTCCTTCAAGTTTCAGCAAGAAAGATGATAACATAGCTTCATCTTTCTTTTGGTTTTAATTATTATTAACTAAATTATCAATTTACCAATTTGCCCTTTTATTAGTCATATAAGACAAATATACATCAAGTTTAATATGTCATTTAATTATCCACTAACTTTAATAATGGCTAATTGCCTCATAAGGCCTCCACATTATAAAAAAAAAAACAATTAAGCACTTAACAATTAGCACACAGCATTTTACACTTTATGAGATTTAATCTTTTTTCATAATATACAACAAAAATAAAATTATCACACAGAATTTTCACAGAGGCTATATCACATATAATACACACCAAAAATAATATTAGAATATTATTCCAACCTTAGATTTTTGGTCTCGAAACCCCTATTCTGACTAGGGTCTAAACCGAGCTATTTCGAAAAATGTGAGACTCATGAAAATTGGAATCTATGCTTGTCGAACGTCTGTTAGGACCCCCACCGGGACAACTCTCTTCTCATTGATTTATGGAATGGAGGCGGCTTTTCCCATTGAAGTCGAGATTTATTCTCTCTAAGTTTTGCCAGAGTTAAAGTTGGATAAAATAGAGTAGATCTAATTTCGATACGATCAAGTAAACCTGATTGAAGAAAAGAGGTTGAAAGTTATCCAAAATTATGACGAAAAGGTTCATCCCAGAGAATTCCATGGGAGGGACCTAGTTTTGAAAAGGATCCTTCCTATACAAAAGGATTTTAGAGGAAAATGGATACCAAATTGGGAAAAACCTTATGTGGTGAAGAAGACCTTCTCTGGAGGAGCATTGATATCAACTGACATAGATGGCAAGACTCTGCCCAATCTAGTGATTCTGATCCAATCAAGAACTACTAGACTAAAGAAAAAAAAAAGGAGAGGCCATGGCGAAAACCCGCAAAGGGCGCCTTGAGACCAAAGGGGATTTTGAATTGAAAACCCAGGAAAGGACAATTCAAATTTTGATCGAAGGTAGGGCATGCGGTAGTTTTGTCTTCTCTGAATTAACAAGAAGGAAGGATGCTACATCTTAGGGCATCAACAAATTACTACAGTTCTTTTAAACACATATCAAGTTCAAGGGATCCTCAAGAAGTTTTGTGTGAAGAAGCTCATGCTGAGATATCTGGGGCACCATTTTCACCTTATTCATTTTGAATCTTAGCAAAATTTGTTATTTTGATTAATTCATTTTCGAGCTTTGCTCCTTATAAAATTTCATCTTGTTCATTGTGATAATTTTTTTCAAGCATTTTTCATTGAAATAATGATTATTGGACCAATAATACGCAATCAAAAGGAGTTTTGCATATTACTCTGGAAGCTTCTAAATAGTACGAGGACCTAAAACAAGACCATTAGTCAGAACTGACCAAACTCATGAGTTAAAAACATTTGAGAAAGAATAGTCCAAATTATGACTATTTATTCAGATCTTCTGTCAAAAATACCGGCTAAACAAGAAGGCACGGTAGCATATCAATGATAGAACCTTGATGAATGACGAGCAATGATAACCTAAGCATTAAAAAGGGATCATTCTCGAAAAATGACATTCTGCATTCATGCAAATGTCATTCGTACACATCTAAATAGGAGCATTTGATTCATTCTGATCATGACTTCCTAATCATTTGCCACAAAGGTAGAACCATGAAATGAATTTTACAAGTCATGTTACCTAGAGAATGGTGCAATAGACCATTGAAGTTACAAACCTTATCTTCTAGAGTTGTAGTGGAGCAGGTTGAAGTTACAAGTCTTATCTCTCTGAAGTTGCAGTGGAGCAGATTGAAGATAGCAAATCTTATTTCCCTGAAGTTGCAGTGGAACAGATTGAAGATATAAATTACAAATCTTACCTCTCTGAAGTTGCAGTAAAGCAGATCATGGCAAACCTTATCTCCCTGAAGTTGCAGTGGACTAGGTTGAAGTTACAAGTCTTATCTCCCTGAAGTTGTAATGGAGCAGACTGAAGATAGCGAATCTTATTTCCCTGAAGTTGTAGTGGAATAGATTGAAGCTATAAATTACAGATCTTACCTCTCTGAAGTTGCAATAGAGTAGATCATGGCAAACCTTATCTCCTTGAAGTTGCAGTGGAGTAGGTCGAATTTACAAGTCTTATCTCCTTGAAGTTGCAGTGGAGTAGACTGAAGATAGCGAATCTTATTTCCCTAAAGTTTCAGTGGAACATATTAAAGTTACGAGCTGCAAGTCCTATACCTCTGAAGTTGCAGTAGGACGAATCAAATCTATCATGGCGAATCTTATCTCCTTGAAGTTGCAGCGGAACAGATTGAAGCCACAAATATTATCTCCCTGAAGTTGCAGTGGAACAGATTGAAGCCACAAGTCTGATTTCCCTAAAGTTGCAGTGGAAAAGATTAAAGTTACAAACCCTATATCTCTGAACTAAGTTGCAGTAGGTCGGATCAAATTTATCAAAACCAAACCTTATCTCCCTGAAGTTGCAGTGGAGTAGACTGAAGATAGCAAATCTTATCTCCCTGAAGTTACAGCGGAGGAGATTGACACTACAAGTCTAATCTCCTTGAATTGGATCGAAGCACTAGTTCCTACGCCCCTGAAGATGCAGTGGGATGGAATGAAGCTACTCGAAGAAGAAAGGCACCAAAACAAGTAGAGACTCAGCGAGGCCAGGAAAAATTTGCCTTTTTTAAGTCTTTGCTCCATTTTCGTTACACAACAACGAGCAAAGAGGGGCAACTGTAATTAACCCAAATTGCCCGAGCCCAATAAAATCAAATCAATAAAAGTCCAAAATTTTTTAAAGTCCATTTACAAACTAAAGTCCAATCAAGCCCATTAAACAATAACCCTAAGCCCGGATAGCCCAAGCTAATTACAGTGGCCTAATATGGAAAAGGCCTGAGTGACCTAAAATTGGATTAGGGTTTTAGAAACCCTGATGTTTCTAGAACCTCCTGGCGCCGCAACAGCCTCCATCCCCTTCCAAGTCACCCCACGAACGGCCCCTTCCTCCGTACGGTGGTTTCACCTGTAGAAAAAAACAAAACAGTACGCAAGAAAATGACTAGAAAAATACACAATAAAAATCAAAGGCTTTTCTGTATTTTCTTTTTAACATTTAAGTCGGCTATAAAAATAGGCCGAAGGAGATCTGTAAAAGGGTTACGATTTTTATGAATACACAGAATCAATACAAAGAAACTGATTAAAATTTGATGGTGATTTTTTATTTCGCTTCAAGTTTTTATTTTTCATTTTTTCATTTTTTTTATACAAACATAATAAAGAGAAAAGGGAAAGAAAGGCTTACCTAGTCATTCAGCACTGTCACTGGCGAATGTCGTCGGTGTCGGAACACCTCAAACTTGTGAAGGGTCGGACGAGGGTTCGTAAAGCATCGAGGGCACCTTTTGTTTTTGTTTTTCTTTTCTTAATTCTAAAATGAACAAGGGATTTATGTTTTAAAAAAGGGGGATCGGAAAAGAGGAAAAAGGGAGATTTTTTTCATCTCCGGCCACCATTTACGACGGGGCTACGTCGGGATCACAGCGGAACCCTAGGTCGGAGCCATGGCTGGAGGGGCTGAATGCAGAGTAAAAAGGGACCCTTCCCTTTCTTTTTGTAAAAATCTGGTTAAAAATGCTTTTTTACACATTTTCGTCTTTAAATAGGGTGGTGAAACGGCGTCGTTTCACTTAGACATTTTAACGCTGAAACAGCGTCGTTTCATGGCTAAAATCCGCGCGTTGACCTGACCCAGGGAGGATCCACGTGTTTTTTTAAAATTGGTATTATTACCAGTTTGGTCCTTCCGCTTTTTTGTGGTTTCACAATTAAGTTATTTTTATTTTTAATTTTGACCCTACATTTTGTTTCGGTTTCATTTGAGTCCCCATTTGAACGGTGTCGTTTTGGGGGCAGGGCGAAATTGTCCAGTTAGTCCCTCCTTCATGGCGCGCGTTTTAATTGAGTCCCCCCTTTCTTTTTATTTCTAATTTTTCGCCCAGACGTTTTTTTAAGTTCAATTTAGTTTTTTTATTTCTTTTGTTATTTTTGCTATTAAATTAATTAATTTTAATTATTATTATTATTATAATTACCATTGTTATTATTATTATTATTATTACCATTACTTTTATTGTTATTAGTGTTATTATTTTTATTTTTATTACTATTATTTTTAATAATATCATTACTATTATTATATTCATTTTTATTATTACTTTCCTTACTATTAACATGTTATTATTATTACTATTATTATTAATGTTGTTATTAACATATTATTATTATTATTAGTATATTTAATTAACTTTGTTATTATTACTATTATTTCCATAATATTTATTTGCTTAATATTTTTAAATACACTTATTCATTTATCAGTTTATTACTTATTTATTTATATCTTTCTATATATTTTAAAACTTCAAATTTATTATTATTATTAATGCCACCTTCATCATTATTAACATCATGATTTTTTTAATTTGTGTTACATTATACTTGTTTATTTACTTGTTTAATATTAATCCTTTAGTTCTAAATTTTTAGTTTTTTTTTTCGTGTATTTTGCTTGTTATTTGATTTTCGTCCTTTACATTGTCATGCATTAATACATTTATCATTAGCCTGTTATGCATATTACTATCGTAATTCATTTCTTTTGCATTTTACTATAAAATTGTGTTACATTAATCTTTGTCCGATACAAAATTTCTTATTAAGCATGTAACACCCCAAACCTGGCCTAGAAGTTAGGCCCGAATCCGACATGTCACATTGAAGTATTTTTACGAAAACCTTGATTTCATTGAAAAATCCAGTTTGCTTTCAAAACGAGGTGTAGCCAAAAACCATTTCCTTGTTACTATGTAAAAAAAATATTCCTTTGACAGCGGAAGCTCTTTCTTAAAACACAATTATTTTCAAAAACCTAAAATATGCTTAAAAGAAATAAATCCAGGTTCCGTTTCAAAATTTCAATGCATAGTGGAAGTAATGGAATAATAACTAGATGGAAAACCTTATTACAATCCGAAATAACATAACTTAAAATCTAGAATTTAGATATTACGAAAAACATGTCTAATCGTCTTGCTAGTTGGCCACCTCTGAGTCCCTCCATCCGTCGAACAACGTACTGAGGATCACCTGAGAAAAATAAAAGAGGGAGTGAGTTTTCGAAAACTCAGTATGTACGACCCTCGTCAAACAAATAGCATACATATCATATTATTAACATAGTAATATCATAACTGCAATGCAGTGCAAACCCTCCCCAAATAATCCATCCGGTACATTTCGTCTCCGTCCAACCAAAACACTTCTGTGGGGATTTCTAAATCGACCCATCCATCCGATACACTTCAAGGGTAGCCCGATTGCGGTACTACCTAACGTTGCAGCAAAGCTGCTTATCATATTATAGGTTTAAAAAGCCATCGGTGGATCCACAGTTGTCAAGCAACCATGTGATCCTCACATACTTCCTCCCTTCCATAATTCCCACCCATATGCAACCTAAACAGAATATCATATGAATGCAGCAAATGCACATGTAACATCCATAAATTTTACATTCAACACATAGGGGCATTTTAGTCATTTATAAATTTTACATTCAACACATAGGGGCATTTTAGTCATTTTCACAAGTCAAGGGTATTTCGATAATTTTGCAATTTAGGGGTATTTCTCTAATTCCACCACACAGGGGTATTTCAGTAATTCTTAACTATGGGTCTTAATTACGAACCTTGGCCCGTCAACAAGTCCTCGCGGCTAAAGTGAACAGACACTACACAGCAGGTAGGATTCTAGAGAAGAGGAGGTGGGTCATTAAGACCGCTTAAGTACTAAGCTCTCCCTAGATCCAATCCTAGACATGCATATGCCCGTTGCCACACTTAAACCTTATGACTTGTTCACAGTCGCACTTAATAAATTATTAAAGTTTTATGTAAGGTTAAACAATTTACCAAATACTACGCCCAAGACCCCTTACAAAGCCCAAACAAATTCACATACGTTCATATGGCCCACCAGGCCCAATCTCATTCGTATGGCCCATTAGGCCCAAATCACATTCATATGGCCCGTCTGGCCCAATCACATTTGTATGGCCCATTAGGCCCAAATCAACTTTATATGGCCCATCTACCCAATCACATTCGTATCGCCCATTAGGCTCAAATCACATTCATATGGCCCATCTGTCCCAATCACATTCGAATGGCCCATTAGGCCCAAATCACATTCGTATGGCCCATTAGGCCCAAATCACATTCGTATGGCCCACCTGGGCCAATCAAATTCGTATGGCCCATTAGGCCCAAATCACATTCCTATGGCCCATTAGGCCCAAATCACATTTGTGTGGCCATTCATATGGACCATTTGGCCCAAATCAATTCCAAGCCATGTAACCAGCTTGACTAGTTCATCACTTATTACCAAATCATCAAATTCGCCTATTTTGAGCCTACGACCCATTGGGCCCATTTTGCCCATTCTGGCCCAGCTGGCCACAACATGACCCAAGTCCATGAGATTGCTCATGGGGTCTCTGTTATCGATTCCATTTCCCTCATACGAGTGTTCGCACACTCGCAAGCCTACCAAAGCCAAACTTTCGGGATTTCGGGATTTCCTAATCCATTATATGTGTATAGTTGTATGTACACACCTGATAACAAAACGCGTTGCGATCTCCTTAGCCACGGTCCTAAAAATGATTTCACTCAATGATTAATCACATATACTTATCGAATACCTTACCAAAAGCTGAAGTCTCACCTTAACCTTACTTGAAACACCAAGCCTTAATAGTTTTTCCATGATCACTAATCCCGAGTACTTCTTAAATCTGCATCAATCTTAATTATTAAAAACTGAACCATAAGTGATGTATATCCATCTTAAGTCACCCTTACATTACTTACGACCATTCGGCCAACCTTCAAAACCAAAAGTGACGAATACTTACCCAAATTCCGAAACGCATAAAGAGTAATTCGGCAAAGATCTGAAGAACAGAGATTTGATATTAATCCCCTACCAAAATCGATTTAGAAAGAGTGAGGGAGAGGAGAAGTCGGTTCTAGCAAGATCAATTGAAAGAGTAAAGTACTTACACAAGAATCGGGTAAGTTGAAGAAATAGTGACGGCACAAAAATAATTTCGACAAAGGGAGGGTGGAATTATTCGACTTTAGAGGGTTTGGAAAAGGTAACAAGAAGAAAAGAAAAAGATCAAATGTGCTTGTGTGAGGGGTAACTACAGGATATTCGGTAAAGAAAGAAAGACTGACCTATTTGCAGAACTCTCCAAATGCCGAAAGCCACAATGAAAATTCGTAATACCCCCTAAAAGACCCAAAAACGACACTCATTTACCCTCCTAAGCCGAATTTATACACTTTCCACTTCCCAAAATGGTACCAACTCTTCACACTTCTCAGCTCCTAACTTTTCTCCCTGATAACTCCTCAATCTTATCCTAAATTTTCTCTAAGATACTCTCCCCTTATCGCTCCTTAATTTCCTCCACAACCATCTCACAAGACCAATTCAAACTCTCCAAAGCTAGAGTTCAAATCTAACAGAAACTCTGGCCTTCCAATCTGCAAAATAAATACCCCAATAAAATATCATGCCACTACTCGAACCTTGGACTTCCTTGCCTGCCAATGACGCCACCTCCCTGCTCCCTAAGTGACGCCACTTTTCCCCTACACCACAAGCTCTTTTGTGTCATTTTTCTTCTTCATTTTTTTTAAAAGGCCTCCTAACTCAAGTCATAGTTCCCTTGGGGCTAAAACCAAAATTTTTCCTATACCCTTACTTGATCCCAGGACATCTCCAACACCCCTAGACACTCCAAATTCACTAACCCTCAAAGCCCACATGCCAATTGTCATTTTCTCGCTCACTTAAAAATTTTCTGAGACCCATAGCCCAAAGTCCAATTCATCTAGGCCTAAAAATTTGTGGTGTTACAAAGTAATTTTTTGTAATTCGAGATTCGAGAAATTGTACCCTAACTTACTGGGTTTCGATTTTCCTCGTCGAGTCTAAAGAACCAATTATTTTTTTAAATCAAAGCATATAAGTTAAATAAAAGCTTATTCTCAGGAATTCAAAAATGTTGTGTCCTAGCTCACTGGATGTGACATTTTGTTATCCCGAGGTAAGGACTTCTAAAAATAAAGGCAATATTCTGTATTTGGAATTTTGAGAAATTGTGCCCTAACTTACTGGGTTCCAATTTTTCACTTGACCCAAATAACCTAATATCCTTCTTGAACTTAAATACATGATTTTTAAAAGTCAAAAGAAAAACTTAGTTTCGAGGATTTGAAATGCCGTATCCTAACTCACTGGACATGACATTTTACTTCTTCGGAATACGAGAGTCTTAACATCCGATTTAATTTATTCAAGTTTTCTTTTAAAGAGGATCATATTTTAAAATCTTTTCAAATTTTCGACAATAAGATGTTAATTAATCAATTAGGTACCAATTTTAAGCGTTACGAGGGTGCTAATCCTTCCTCGTGCGTAACCGACTCCTGAACCCATTTTTTTCAAATTTCGTAGGCCAAAATCATTGTTTTAATAAATCAAAATATTTTAATGATTAATCTCACGGTGATTCGATCACACCTTAAAAAAGGATTGGTAGCGACTCCATTTTCGTTTTGAAGTCGACCCGTTTTTCAATGAAAAAATGGTTTCGACATGGTTCAAGGGTATGTCAAAGATGAGGATATGTGTAAAACCATTACAAGATGGTACATGTATGTGCTTAAAAGTTATGATTATTAAATTAATGAATTGATGAATATAAGGTAAGTTGTGATGGAATGAATTATGATCATGAGGCTATGGTCAATTTACATTTAATCATGTTTTATTATTTGAATGTTATATGTGTGGTAAGGTTTGCTTATTTCTTGCATACGAGCTTACTAAGCTATTTAGCTTACTTCGTTTATTTTTCCATGTTTTATAGTGTCACCAAACTAGCTCGAATCGGAGATCGTTGGAGATTCGAATCACACTATCAAACTCTCATTTTGGGCATTAATGATCTTATTATTTTGAATGTATGGCATGTATAGGGAGCTGGTAATTTTGTTATGTGTTATTGTGTTTTGGCCAAAAGTGTTGGCTTGTAAATGTCAAAGGTATGATTTGGTTTGGAAAAACATGGATGTTGGTATTGCATTGTCATGTATTGGTCTTAATTGTGGATTTTTTAGTTGCCTAAGTATATTATGTTTGTGCCAATGACTTGATGTAAGTGTATGTGAATATGAGGGTGGCAAATGGCTTGGTAAATAGCCCTTATTTTGTCCACACTGGTAGACACACAGGCGTGTGTGACATACGGCCTGTCCCATGGGCATGTGTTTTGGCCGTGTCTCCCCTGCACCTTAATTTTGAGAAACCAAATGCTCATAATTGAGCAAATGGGAAGAGACACAGGCGTGTGTCTCAGCAGTGTGGATGGCACGGCCTTGAACACCAATGTGTGCCCTGGCCATGTGAAGTCTGCACCTAATTTGTGAAAAATAATTTTTCACACGGCCTAGCACATGAGCGTGTGACTTGGCCGCATGATCTCAATTTGTTCATGGGTTACAAGTGAGAGAGTTACACGGTGAAACACCCCAGACCCGACCCACGAGCCTTGACCGGATCCGGTATGTTCCTTGAGTGAAACGGTTCAAAACTTGCTTGTTTCTTTTGAGAACTTTGGGTGATTTTTAGAGAAAATTTGATTTGTGTTGAGTTCAACTGGAAAACAGTGTTGTTCTTGAAATCAGGGATTTATTAAAACCTTGTTTTTATATTCCAAAACCACAAGTTAAAAAGAGTTGCCGAATTGATTAAAGATTATCTTTTAATTTGAAAATCATTTATGTTTAGGTGTCAAAACATTTAACATTTATTTTAGGAAAAGTTGTTTAATCCTGATTTTATAATAACCGTTTCATAACAGAAATAATAAAAATGCATGCATAACCAGTTCATACTAGTGGCCTTATTACATCAAAACAAAACCCAAAAATAAATCCAAAAATACTTAGAAATAAATAGTCCAAAATAAAATAAAATCTGAGCTGAACATGGCCACCACCAAGCTCCTGCCGACCCGGTCCATTACTGAGTGTCACCTAAAAAAATATCCCACAACGGGGTGAGTCAAACAGACTCAGTGTGTATAACCAACACTAAGTCCCAAAGATTTAGGCATACAAATTCATACGTATAACAAATATAATAATGATGCAATCCTAAACCCAAACCTAGATAGCCATTCGCTACACATCACCCGTACCAACCATCACACCGTGGGGACTACTAAGTCGACCCTCCATCCGCTACACATTATCGAAGGCAGTCGCTGCAGACGACGTGCTCATCGCCCTTATAAATTTTTGTGGCATAGCCACCAGATATTATTTTGTGACTTAAGTACCACATTCAGATTTCGTGACATGAGTCACCACATTCATATATTGCGGTATAAACCACCAGATCACTTCCCCTTTTCATATAACCCATATGCCCCATGTCATACAAAACATGCAATATCATGCCTTATGCCTTATTTCACATTCTTATCGATATTCACATACGTACTATATTCCGAATATTCATATCATAATAATATTCATATCAGTTGTTAACATAATGTTAAGGTTACGTACCTGAGTACTTGGTACCATCACATGTTACCTTTGCCCACTTTTCACATTATTATAAACACATATATTAAATTGATGCCATAAATTTATTAAGAGTTAGTGTGGGGTACACACCTGGTTTACTTAACGAGTTCACTGAAATCCCGAAAATCCCGATCTAATCCTCTAGATCCTTAGTTCCTACATTCGACCAACACTTAGTATTTTAGTAAAAGCCTATTCGGCTATATAATCAAATCCCGAAGGATTATTGCATCCAAAATCCTTACCTTGCTACCGATTTGATTACTAATCAAATCCCGAAACTTTGTGATGTTCCCTCTTACAATCGGCCAACTGCTAAATCACTTAACCGGTTAATTTCGGCTTTTGAATAAATAAGAAATAGATCTGAATCACCAAATATGGCCTTAGCCAAATGTTAGATTCACTTACCTTGTGGATCTAAATCCCGAAAAGTGTCCATTGGTTGGTAACTGTCAAAATACCTATAAGCTCATGTTAGATCTGATTTCCAATACTTAATGGACACCATACATGGCCTTCGGCCTAATATTGCACTTTACTTACCTTGAAGAATCAAATCCCGAATGATCTCCCTGGAAGTCGGCTACACCAAAACCCCGAAAAGATCCTTCATAGTTTCAGCCAAAGAGTGATATTGGGATTAGTTCCTAAGTTTCGGCTAAAAAAGAAAAGAAAGGAAATTGAATAGCATCTGATCTTACCCCTAATGCTGTAGTCGACTGCCCCTTGCTTAAATCCACAGAGAGATTTAGCTATGGCTGGAAAGAACTTGCTTTCGGCTTTTGAGATTTAGCGAAAAGAAGAAGAGAAAGGTTGAGTAATTTCGACAATGGTGATAGATAAAGATTCGGCTAGCACAAGGGATGTTTCGGCTTTTGATGCTAGGAAGAATTCGACTAGAAAAGAACCTTGAGGAAAGAAGAGAAGGAGAATTCGACTAGAGAAGATGAGAAAATAAAAGAAAAACAAGGAAAAAGATGAATACTCTGCTGATATATTCGGCTACCTACTCAAACTCTAGATTTACCTTGTTATTCTCCTATTTTTCCTCTTCCTTGCACATTCAAAATAATTTAAAATAAATCCTTATTTATCTTCTGCTTTAGCCGAAATTTTCAAAGGAATTTAATCACATCTCAAACTCATCCCTTAGTGCCCCATTGACGTCCACCTCTCTTGCTCCTTGCTGCAAAATAAAACTCTTTTATTTGCTTCCCTAGCAGCTCGAACCTAGGCCCTTGCCCCCTGCTTGTGGCGTCACACACTGAGGCCCTAAGTGGCGCCTCCATGCCACTTAACCAAGCTAATTTTTATGTCTAATTTTCCCTACAATTTCTCTTAAGGCCTCTCTTGTTCAATTCCCCTTCAATACTTAAAATTTAATATTTTCTAAGGCATTTTTCTATATTCTAAGGTTCTCAAAATTAATAAAACATACTTACAATACACATAGGCATGCTTTTACATAAAATTCAGCAATAATTCATAAGCCCAAAATCCTAGATGTTGCACACGGGGTCAGGACACAAGCGTGTGTAACCACACGGCCTGCCCATACGGGCGTGTCCCATATCCACACGGGCGTGTGACCCCTATATGGTTGAAAATTTTTTAAGTTTTGTAAAAATTTCCAAAGTTCTCGGTTTACTCCCTAACCACTTCCAATGCACGTTTTAGGCCTCGTAGGCTCGTATTAGGGACTTTGTGATTAATTTCAAATGGTTTTAATTTGGATGCAAATTCATGACTCAGAATTGTATGATTACTTGTGATGTAAGTTTGGAAATGCCTCGTACCCTGTTCCGATGTCGAATATATGTAAGGGGTGTTACATTTAGTGGTATCAGAGCTATGATTTTGTTGGTTCTTGGACTAATGTAGTGTGTACGAGAGTCTAGCTATACATGCCATATATAAATTGTAATAGTATGATGACTTCTGACAACTTAAACTGTGTTTTCATATAGTAAATGGATCCCGACCGAGAAGTAGCTGATGATGTTGAAAGTAATGCGCTGGCTCCCGCCCAAGGGACTACGCCTGTAACAGTCCGGTTTAGACCCTAGTCAGAATAGTGGTTTCGGGACCATAGATCCGATCATAAAAATATTTTAATATTGTTTTTTGTGTTGTAGTATGTGATTAAGCATGTGTGAAAGTTTTGTAAATTAATTTTATTGTTTGTGTGCTTAAGTAGAGAAAAGGACTGAATCGTATAAAAGGTAAAAGTGGCTTCCTAATTGTTAAAGTGCTCAATTGCTTTGTTTTATTAAAGATGGAACCTTTATGTTTTAATTTGGCCACTAAACCATGGGATGGACAGTTATGGGCTTAATTTATATGGTTTTCTTATTAAAATTCAAAGGTTAATTTAGTAAATAATCTATTAATATGAAATAAATAAAACAAATGAAAATGCTAGTGGAATGTTCATCCATTCTCACCGAAAATAAGAAAAGAAAAAGGGTTTTAATCTTCCATGATATTCGACCATTGAAGTGCTTTGATTGAGGTATGTTTTGATTCAGTTTTTGATAATTTCTATGTTTTTTGTAATCATTGCTTCGAGTACTACATAACCCATGTTTTAATTTTGGAATTTGATGAAGACTATGAGATGTGCCGTTGATGAATGTTTAAGCTTTGTGATGTTAGTTGATGAAATATGGAATATATGTGTTAGATTAACATGTTCTATCTTTGGATTTTTGGTGAATTTGAGTAATTTGGGCTAATTGTGAAAATAATATTTTGAGGGACTAAAATGTGAAATAAATGAAATGTATGGACTTGTATGATCATAATGAATATTCAGCTAAACATGGGTACAAAGAAATTATGTGTATTTTGTGATTTTGTGAAATAGGGACTTCATTGTCAAAATGTAAAAATGTGAGGGCTAATTTGTAAATTGCCCTAAATGTGTATTTTTGGATTGAATTGAATGATCTGGTGAATAAATTATTTAAATTTGAATATGTATAGATAAGAACCAATGAAAACAAATTTAGACCGAGGAAAGTCGAAAGTGATCGAGTAGTCAAATCAGTCTGTTTATTCTGAATACGAGGTAAGTCTGTATACAAATAAATGTATTTAAGTTGATTTATTTATGTTCATATAATATTGAATTGTGATGAATGGTCTTGGAAGACACACATGTAAAAATCGAGAAAGTATCGACAATGTGATAATGTTCGAAAAGTCCCATACGAACCTTAGGAATAGATAGGATTCATATGTCATGACATAGGGTTCCGATATGTGATATCGTGTAAGACCACGTCTGGGACGTTGGTGTCAATTTGAGAATTATGTAGAAGACCATGTCTGGGACATCGGCATCGTATATGATTTCGTGTAAGGCCTTGTTTGGGACAGTGGCATCGATATTTGATTACATGTAAGACCACGTCTGGGACGTTGGCTTTGTTCGAGTATCCTATTTGATTCTAAATGGTTCAACGGGTAATTCTGAGAATTGAAAGACTATGTGAAATGTGTAATCGATTCAGGTACGTTTGATATGTATACTATGTTTGAATATGAAAGGTAAGTATATGTGAATTTGCAAAAGTAAGATATGTGCATAGACATTATTGAGACAAAATGTGATATAAGTATGAATGTGCTATGGTCTAATGAGATACGTGGAGATGTGATTAGTTGTCAAGCAAATGGCTAGACACAATGGAGATGAATATGCTATTTAGATATGTTAAAGTTCTTGTAATTGAAATGGTTATAAAAGTGTTATATGTTAAGTTTATTTGTATATGGCTTGCTAAGCTTTTGAAAGCTTACTTTGTGTGTGTTTGCATTGTTTTATAGATCGTTAATGCTACGGAAGGCTTGAGGATCGTCAAGGATCATCACCACAGTATCAATCTCTATTTTGGTACCTTTTGAATGTGTACATATATGAGTATGTCATGTATAGTCTAGTTGAATTGGATGATATTTTGAGTTGTATATATAAGCTATGTGATATGGCTTGTAAATGGGGTGTGAATGTGGTAAATGTTATATATGTCTTGTGATGCAATGTTAGTAAGCTTCGATGAATGGCCAGTATATTGAAATGGTAAGTTTTTGGATGGATTTTGCTTAGAAATAATTGTGATTAGAATGAGATAAATGTAACATAAGTTGGTGTGTTTGATATGTTCTTGAATGGTTAGAAAAGATGGTCATTTTGGTATGTTTTGGTTGCTTTTGGTACTTGAAATAATGCTTGGTTATGCGTGTAGGTTTGACCCAAATATAGGTGGCAAATTGGCCTTGTAAATGACCTATATCTTTCCACACAGTTGAGCACACAGGCGTGTGGTTCGACCAGGTAATTTGAGTTTATAATTCAAAACAAGTCAGTGTTGACCACGGGCTGGACACACGGGCATGTGACTGACTGTGTGTTGCAAGTCAGTGTCGACCACGGGTGAGGCACACGGGCGTGTCCTCGGCCATGTGGACAAGTCAGTATGTATGCCCTATTTTGCCACGGCTTAGACACACAGACGTGGCTCACACGGCCTGCCCACACGGGTATGTGACCTCTGTAGCTTTAAAAAATGTTTGAATTTCAAAAAATTTCGTATGTGTTCGGTTTAGTCCTTCCTAATGCATGTTTGAGGTCTCGTAGACCTATTTAAGGGACTTTATGCATATAATTTACTTTGATATGATAATGATATATCTTGTAATGTGAAATGTTCGTAAAGTTCTGATTTGTCCAGTAATGCCTCTTAACCCTAGACCGGCGATGGTTACGGGTTAGGGGTGTTACAGCGCCATCTGAAAGTAGACCAGTGATGAATAGTTAAGGAGGAGAGGATAGGGAAGCCTTCTTCCAAAGGATGAATGAGTTGTTTGCCAAGTTTGTTCGGACAAATCCGGCTGCTCAACATCCTTCACCCTCACCTAAACCCCAAGCGGTTCCCGTAACTCCCCAAGGTGTGGAATTGGCAAGGCCAAACAAGCCTCTAGTCGATAATATTTGAAAGCAAAGGGCTAAAGAATTTAGAGTAAATGTTGACGATGATCCCGAGAGAGTGGAATTTTGGCTTGAGAACTCTATCCGGGTATTTGATGAGCTTTCTTGCACCTCGGATGAGTGTTTGAAATGTGCTATATCACTTTTGAGGGATACAACATATCAATGGTGGAGCACTCTAATATCAGTGGTACCAAGGGAAAGAGTTACCGAGGATTTTTTCCAAGAGGAATTCAGAAAGAAATACATCAATCAACAGTTTATTGATCAGAAACGCAAGGAGTTTTTAGAACTAAAACAGGGCCATATGATTGTGACTGAATATGAGCGAGAGTTTGTTAGACTCAGTAAGTATGCTTGGGAATGTGTTCCAACAGAGGCTATCATGTGTAAGAGATTCGAAGATGGGCTGAATGAAGACATCAGACTGTTAGTTGGGATTTTAGAGTTGAGATAATTTGTTGTTCTAGTTGAACGAGCCTGCAAAGCCGAAGAGTTAAGTAAGGAAAAGAGAAAAGCTGAGTTTGAGGCTAGAGGTTCGAGAAAGAGGCCGATGAATATGTCATTTCAACCTCCGTCAAAGAAATCGAGGGATATGCATATTCATTCGAATGTTTCAGCTGGGTATCCCAATAGAGATCATAGGAAGCAATATTCGGGTTCTGAGGCCCAAACTACATCTATAGTGACCGTTGGTAATGCTAGGTCTAATAAGTCTGAATGTCAACACTGTGGTAGACAACATCTCGGTGAATGTAGGATGTATAACTTGGCTTGCTTCAAATGTGACTCCCAAGATCATTTTATTCGAGACTGCCTTGAAATGGCTGGGAAAGATGATTTTCAAAATGCAAGATCGTGTAACACTGCTGCTAGTGGGAGGCCAGTGAGAAATACGAGAAATGGGACCAGTACTAAATGTGTATTCAGAGATTCAACTGTGAGATTGAAAGCTAGAGCACCTGTTAGAGCTTATGACATTCGTGCTCACGAGGATGCGTCCTCCCTAGATGTTATCACTGGTACATTTTCTCTTTATGATACTACTATAGTTGCATTAATTGATCCTGGATTGACTCATTCTTATATTTGCATGAATTTGGTATCGAGTAAGAATTTGCCTGTTGAGTCTACTGAGTTTTTGATTAAAGCATCGAATCCCTTAGGAAAATACGTTTTAGTCGATAAAGTTTGCAAAAATTGTCCTTTAATGATTTGAGGTCATTGTTTCCCAGCTGACTTAATGCTTTTGCCATTTGATGACTTTGATGTAATTCTTGGAATGGATTGGTTGACTCTACATGATGTGGTGGTAAATTGTAGACGAAAGATTATTGAATTGAAATGTCAAAATAATGAAAGAAATTCTTCAGATTGAATCGGATGAATCGAGTGAGTTGCCTATGGTGATTTCGTCGATGTCGGCTGAGAGGTATATAAGAAAATGCTGTGAAGCTTATCTTGCGTATGTACTGAATACGAAAGTGTCTGAATTGAAGATTAAATCTGTACCGGTAGTTTGCAAATATCGAGATGTGTTCACAGAAGAGTTGCCTGGATTACCACCAATCAGGGAGGTTGAGTTTGCTATTGATTTAGTACCGGGGATTGCGCTAATATCGATAGCTCAGTGGAGGATGGCTCCAACCGAATTGAAAGAATTGAAGTCTCAGTTGCAACAATTGACAGATAAGGGTTTTTCGAGATCGAGTTTTTCTCCCTGGGGGTGCACCGGTGTTATTGGTCAAGAAAAAAGATGGATCCATGAGACTTTTTATTGATTATCGTCAACTAAATAAGGTTACAATAAAGAAAATGTATCTTTTACCGAGGATCGATGATTTGTTCGATCAGTTGAAAGGGCCAACAGTGTTTTAGAAGGTAGATTTGATATCCGGCTACTATCAGCTGAGAGTTAAAGACTCGAATGTGCCAAAAACCGCATTCAGAATGAGGTATGGGCATTATGAATTTCTTGTTATGCCTTTTGGATTAACTAATGCTCCTTCTGTTTTTATGGACTTGGTGAATTAGATCTTCCGACCGTATTTGGATAAGTTTGTGGTTGTATTTATTGATGACATTTTGATTTATTCACGAGATGAGACTGAGCATGCCGAACATTTAAGAATTGTGTTGCAGGCATTGAGAGATAAGAAGTAGTTTGCTAAATTCAGCAAAAATAAGTTTTGGCTCTGATAAACCATAAAAGTAACATATTTTAAGCCCACATTTAGCATGCTTTTGGATGATTTATGCCCTGAATTATGTAATTTGGTGCTCTTAATCCTTTGTTTACATGTTTTATACTCAGGAGAGCACCGGAGAACGAAAAGAACAAAAAAGGGCCCAAAACGGAGTAAATGGGCCATATCACAAAATCCACATGGCCTGGCCCAAGATCACACGGTCGTGCCCCATTCAACAGGTTCGAACACGGCCTGGCCATGACTTACACAGGCATGTGCCATGGGCATGTCCCTGTCGTAGGAAAGAAGAGCTTCACTCAGATTTGGATACTTAGGGGCAAATAAACATATTCAAAAGCCTATATAAACACCCTAAGTATGACCAGAAAAGGGGGAACCCAAGGCTTTAGTCAGGAGGCGTCCGACTAGGCCAGAGAAGTCAGATTTGTGGAAATTTACTTGAAGATAGCCAGGTGATCCATCTCAAGAAGTCGGAATCATACTCAAGATGGAGGATCTTTCTTTCAATTCCTTCAGGGGGTTTTAGGGATTTCTTATGTTTTGTTTTATCTTTTCCCTTGAGATGTTTTCTTTTATTGTTATGAGCTAAACCCTCAGATACCTGAGGGGGATGAAACCTAAGATGAACCTTGTTATTGTTTGCTGAACTATATGATAAATATTTGACTTGTTTTTAATTATGTGTTCTTAATTCTTGTGTTGATATTTTCGGGATATTAATTCAAGTATGATGTGCTTATGTGGAGGAGCAAAAGTCCCTGCCTAAGAGTAGATCTAGCATAACTAAGCGGAGTTGATCGTGTACCTAGAGATAGAGTGACGAGATTTTGCCAGATTAGGGTGAAACCTAATATGGGAGTCCATAGATCGAGTTAATGCGATTTTAGGGGTTCAAATTAGAAAGAGATTTCAATTAATCAACCTAGGGTTAGACGTTGGTCGCCTCGACAGAGGGATTAATATAACTTAGGGAATCTTACGGATCAAGTCATGTGAATAAATCGTCTGGTTCAGAGTTAGATAACAAGTGAAGTCTAGGTGGATTCTTCCTTGGGTGTCGTCTTAATCAATTGCTTTTTCTTCCAAGTTATTTTCCCAAATTCATTCTTCTTTGTCTTAGAGTCTTTAGTTTAGTTGTTAGTAATTTTTGATTAGATAAAAATCACTTTAATTCTTAGGCTAAATAATAAAAAAGAGAGTTAGTATTAGTACTTTTGGTTCCATTGGGTTCGACATTTTGGTCTTGCCTTAACTATACTACTGTTCTATAGGTACGCTTGCCTCAAATCGTTGTCATAGTTAGTGTCCAGGTTTGATCTTTCTTTTTTATAAATTTTAAGACTTTGACATCGCGAAAGAACGATCACGTTTTTGGCGCCATTGCCGAGGAACTGAAATATTAAGAAAGCTCAATTTTTATTACTTTAGCCATTATTATTATTGTTTTTATTTTTATTTTTTTTTACTTTGCTAATTTTTCTTTTATTTGATTGTGGTAGATAGAGGAGATGGCACTAAATAACTATCAGTGGTAAGTTATGAGGAAAAAGCCAACAAAAGCAGCCGATATCTACAACCTCGACCCAGTAACCATGCTATCAAATCAGGTAGAGAGGATACATAAAAATTTTGATGGTTTATACGGTTCTTCACAGGCACATCCAATTATGCAGTGCGATGCAAGTGGAGGCGTGGCGAATCTTGAGTACCCACCCTAGGGATATGGCATGGAGAACGAACAAGTCCACTATATGGGTAACTGTTCTAGACCTCAAAATAATTTTTATGGTGACACTTATAATGCAGGTTGGAGGTACCATCCCAATTTCCCCGTGGGGTGATCAAAGTAGCCAAAGACCAGAACTTCCTCCAGATTTTCAACAACTACCTCACCAATAGGAAGAGCAGCCGAAGCTTGAAGAAATGCTGACAAAATTCATGGCAGCCTCAGAAATACGTTTTAAAAATACAGAAACACGTTTCCAAAAGATAGAAACAAAACTTGAGGCATTGACACAAGAGTTAAAGGAATTCGGGCAACTTGCTAAGCAAATGTCTGAGAGACCACAGGGAAGACTACCGAGCAACACCGAGACTAACCCAAGGGAGCAAGTTCAAGCCATAACAGCTCAAGATAGTGAAGGGTTAGACGCGCCTAATTCAAAACAAAAGAAGGTGGTAGAAGAAGATACAGTTGAGGTCAATAACAAGCCGAAACCGGTAATCAAAGAGTACAAACTTCACATACCATATCCCGAAGCAATAAAGAGAGACGACACAAAGGAACAATTCGGTAACTTTCTTAAACTTTTAAAGAAATTACATATCAACTTACCGTTACTTGAAGCTCTTTTGCAGATGCCAGATTCTAAGAAATTCTTAAGGGAGCTATTGACGAACAAACAAAAGATAGACGAAGCATCACATGTGGAACTAAACGCAGTGTGCTCAACAATGTTGCAAAATAAACTACCATAGAAATTAAAAGATCCAAAGAGTTTTACAATTCCATGTTTAATTGGCAGTTTATCTATTGATAATGCTTTAGCTGATTTAGGGGCAAGCATAAATGTCATGCCTTATAAATTGTTTAAACAACTAGGTCTAGGGAAACCCAAAAAAACTAGGATGTTCAATTAGCTGATAAAACTATTAGAATTCCCAGGGGTATAATTGAAGACGTGCTAGTGAAAATTGATAAATTTGTATTCCCGATAGACTTTGTTGTTTTAGACATGAATGAGGAAAATAGTATCCCCCTAATTTTAGGAAGGCCCTTTTTAGTGACTGCCAGGACTTAAATTGATGTCAATGCAGGTGAACTTATACTTTGTGTAGGTAATGAATCAATCAGTCTTCAAGCTCTCGACTCAGCTAGGACATCTAGTAATCAAGGTGAGAACATTAATTTTATTAATAACCATTCGGTAAAACCTTCTTTTCAGGAAGCACCACGGAACTACACAACTGATCGATGAAATAACCCATGAGGAACGAAGGCTTCAGATCGATGAACTAGACGAGTGGAAGACATACTTCAAGGAAAAATTAGGAATACACAAAGCAGAACCAACGCCACTCCAAGGAGAAAGCAAATTCAAGATCGGAGATCAGGTACTGTTAGATAAAGCAGACCCTCGAATACCTCGTCCAAACCCTAATACAAACAAAGAAATCTCTTTTAAGGTACTCAATTTTTTCCCATACGGAACAGTCGAGGTAAGTAATCCTACAATCGGTACCTTTAAAGTAAACGCTACTCGACTTGAATTTCACCATGATAATAGGATTGATAGCATGAGGAAGGACTTTCAACTCCTCAAACCACCATGAATATGCGAATGAGGGGAAAGCCTAGCTTAAGACTATAAATGAGCGCTTCTCGGGAGGCAACCCGAGCACTAACTCTACTAATTAGTTTTGTTTTAATTCTTTTCGTATTTAGGCGTAGGTTTCCATACCCACACGGCCTTGCACACGGCCGTGGTCGTGGCCATGTGGTCACCACAGGAAGGAACACGAGCGTGGGATGCATATCTATTTAAACCCCCTTCTTCCTTTCTTTTTCCCGTTATCTTTCTTCTTTCATTTTTCATTATTTACTTTTATTCTTATTTTTATTGTTATTACTTTCTTCTTTTTTCTCCATGGCATTTAGAATTAGCTTAGGATATAATAAAATCAGACCGGCTACTTTGAGGATTCAAGTCAAATGGCTCGAGGCACTCACTACGTTTCTCTTCATTCAAAATTCAGGAAGTTTCACTTCTCTCCCTCTCTTTTGATTTTCTTACTATATGATCATTATCTACCTTTGTACATTGAGGGCAATGTACATCTTAAGTGTGGGGGGTTAACTATAGTTTATTTAAAAATCCCTGAATTATGCCTTGTTCTAAAAGTAATTTTCTTATATTATGATCAGAATGAAATTTCCTTTGATTTCTTATTTTTATTGATATGTTTTGGATTAAGTCATTGATAATTGTGCATTGATGATTTAATTTGAAGGATACTAAGGAATCAAGCATGATAAGTCTATTTTTCAGAATTAAAATTTTTCTAGGTTGTCTACTTAAATCTAATTATTACCTTGAAGTTTGAAATTTACGAAGTTGACATCAAAAACCCATAATTTCTGTGAGATTTTAAGCCTTTTAGAGCATACATTCTTTCGTGCTCACTTTATTATGAGTGTGTCAACATTGATCTGTTATTCTAGAACTTGCATTGTTTATACATGTCGAGAATACACCTTTGATTTGATATACAGAGATGACAAAGGCACCTAGGATTTAACCCGCTCACCCCATTAAAAGCCTACCTTCATAATTAACCCCTAGTGAACCCATTAGATCCTAACAACCCTTTTTATTAACTTACCCACTAATATTAAACCAAAACCCTTTGTATTTGTTATCACCATTCCATTTGACTACCCTTATATCGGGATTTGATTTGATTGGTTGCCTAATTATTTTATTTTAGTAGTAAATTTATCATTTGACTTGTTCTTAAAAAAAATCGAAGTATATTCATTATTAGTTCTATGTTAGCTGAGCTTATACATGTAAATTTAAAATCACGAAGAAAAAGCTCGTATTGTTAGTTTTCAATTGATGTAATTATTTAATATTAGTTCATTTTTCTAGTTAGGTAATTTGTTGGGTCAGTCTTGATTCTAACCTTCTAATTTAGCCTATATCCATACCCTTAACCTAAGCTCCGTTACAACCCTTTTAAAGACCTTTTGATTTTTATATCATCTCATATTTAATGGTGGAGATCTAATTTTCGTGCAAGCCTATGGGATTAACTTTTCATGTTCTACTTTTGAGTACTTAATTCTGAACCTTAAACACTTCGAGTGATTTGAGTGAATCTTTAGTGAGGATGTCAATTCTTGTCGATTTTGAATCAAGAGGTAATTATTCAGGTAAGGGGAAACACCTATGTTTTCATACTATAAAAACTATGACTTTGATTGTTTGAGTCTTTAGAACTCTTTGAATTGAATTATCCATGTATGAATTATCTTTGAATTATGATGAAACATTATTGATAAATTTTATAGATCAAGAAAGTTCATTTTAATTATGAGTTGAGAATTTTCCTTGAGGACAAACAAAAGCTTAAGTGTGGGGGTATTTGATAAATCGTAAAAGTAACATATTTTAAGCCCACATTTAGCATGCTTTTGGATGATTTAAGCCCTGAATTATGTAACTTGGTGCTCTTAATCCTTTGTTTTCATGTTTTTTACTCAAGAGAGCACCGAAGACCGAAAAGAATAGAAAACAAGCCCAAAACGGAGTAAATGGCCCATACCACGAAATCCACACTGCCATTCCCCATTCAACAGGTTCGAACACGGCCTAGCCATGACTTACATGGGCGTGTGCCATAGGCGTGTCCCTGTCGCATGAAAGAAGAGTTTCACTCAGATTTGGATACTTAGGGGCAAAGAAACATATTCAAAAGCCTATATAAACACCCTAAGTATGACCAGAAAAGGGGGAACCCAAGGCTTTAGTCAGGGGACGTCCTACTAGGCCAGGGAAGGCAGATTTGTGGAGATTTACTCGAAGATAGCCAGTTGATCCATCTCAAGAAGTCGGAATCATACTCAAGATGGAGGATCTCTCCTTTAATTCCTTCAGGGGTTTTAGGGATTTCTTATGTTTTGTTTTATCTTTTCTCTTGAGTTGTTTTCTTTTATTGTTATGAACTAAACCCTCAGATACCTGAGGGGGATGAAACCTAAGATGAATCTTGTTATTGTTTGCTGAACTATATGATAAATATTTGACTTGTTCTTAATTATGTGTTCTTAATTCTTGTGTTGATATTTCTGGGATATAAATTCAAGTATGACGTGCGTAGGTGGAGGAGCAAAAGTCCCTGCCTAAGAGTAGATCTAGCATAATTGAGCGTAGTTGATCGTGCGCCTAGAGATAGGGTGAATAGATTTTACCGAATTAGGGTGACACCTAATTTGGGAGTCCATAGATCGAGTTAATGCGATTCTAGGGGTTTTAATTAGAAAGAGATTTCAATTAATCAACCTAAGGTTAGACGTTGGTCGCCTCGACAGAGGGATTAATATAACTGAGGGAATCTTACGGATCATGTCAAGTGAATAAATCGTCTGCTTCAGAGTTAGATAACAAGTGAAGTCTAGGTGGATTCTTCCTTGGGTGTCATCTTAATCAATTGCTTTTTCTTCCAAGTTATTTTCCCAAATTCATTCTTCTTTGTCTTAGAGTCTTTAGTTTAGTTGTTAGTAATTTTAGATTAGATAAAAATCACTTTAATTTTTAGGCTAAATAACAAAAAGAGAGTTAGTATTAGTACTTTTGGTTCCTTTGGGTTCGTCATTCCGGTCTTGCCTTAACTATACTACTGTTTGATAGGTACGCTTGCCTCAAATCGTTGTCATAGATAGTTTCCAGGTTTGATAATTCTTTTTATAAATTTTAAGACTTTGACATCGCGAAAACAACGATCAGGCTCCGAAAAGTTAGATTTTTGGGACATATTGTCTCCGCGGAAGGTATAAGGGTTGATCCGAGTAAGATTTCAACAATTATCGATTGGAAACCACCAAGGAATGTATCTGAGGTTAGAAGCTTTTTGGATTTAGCCGGGTATTATTGACATTTTGTTAAGGGATTCTCGATGATTACTACACTTATGATAAAATTGTTACAGAAAGATGTTATGTTCGAGTGGTCAGAGAAATGCCAAAAGAGTTTTGAATACTTGAAAGCATTGTTAACTGAGGCACCAGTATTAGTGCAACCTGAGCTGGGAAAAGAGTTTGTGATTTCAGCGACTGCGTCATTGAACAGTCTCGGTTGTGTGTTGATGCAAGAGGGAAAAGTGATAGCTTACGCTTCGAGACAGTTGAAAATGCATAAGAAGAACTATCCGACGCACAACTTGGAATTGGCTGCCATTGTGTTTACTTTAAAGATTTCGCAACACCATTTATTCGGTGAGAAGTGCCACATCTTTACCGACCACAAGAGTTTGAAGTATTTAATGACTCAGAAGGAATTGAATTTATGATAACGGAGATAACTCGAGTTGTTAAAAAGATTATGAGTTGGTAATCGATTATCATCTGAGAAAGGCGAATGTAGTCGCTAACGCTTTAAGTAGGAAATATTTATTTGCTTTGAGAGCAATAAATACGAGATTGACTTTATCTGATGATGGCTCGATTCTAGTTAAGTTAAAAGCTATACCGGTATTTCTTCATCAAATTTGTGAAGCTCAAAAATGTGAAAATGAACTTCAAGCTAAAAGAGTTCAATGCAAATCGACTAGTGATTCAGATTATCAAATTGAGACTGATGATTGTTTAATGTTTCGAGGTAGGATTTGTGTATCGAGAGATTCCGGCTTATTCTTAACGAGGCACATAGTGGTTAACTGTCTGTTCATCTAGGAAGTACGAAGATGTATAATGATTTAAAGAAATTGTATTGGTGGTCGGGCTTGAAATGAGATATTTCTAAATTCGTATCGAGATGTTTTATTTGTCAACAAGTAAAGGACGAACATCAAGTACCTTTGGGTTTACTTCAGCTTGTGATGATTCACGAGTGGAAATGGGATAGAATTACGATGGATTTCGTAACTGGGTTACATTTGACTTAGAAGAAGAAAGATGATGTTTGGGTTTTTGTTGATAGATTGACGAAATCGGCTCACTTTATTCTAATACGCACCGACTATTCACTTAATAAGCTAGCTCAGATATACATTACTGAGATTGTTAGATTGCACGAGGTGCCTATTTCTATTATTTTGGATAGAGATCCGAGGTTTACTTCACATTTTTGGAAGAAGCTGCAAGAAGCTTTGGGTACAAATTTGAACTTTAGTACAACATTTCATCCACAAACTGACGGTCAATCAGAAAGAACGATTTAGATTCTCGAAGATATGCTTCGCTGTTGTGTTCTAGAGTTTGAAGGTAGTTGGGAGAAATATCTACCTTTAGTTGAATTTGCTTATAACAATAGGTTTTAGTCGAGTATAAAGATGGCATTGTATGAGGCATTGTATGGCTGCAAGTATTGAACTCGTTTGTACTGGACCGAACTCATTGAGAGACAGATTCATTGGGTTGATTTGGTTAGAGAAACCGAAGAAAAAGTGAAAGTAATTTGTGATTATTTGAAAGCAGCTTTGGATCGATAGAAATTTACGCAGATTTAAAAAGGAAGGAAATTGACTTTTAAGTAGGTGATAAGGTATTTATGAAAGTATCTCCATGGAAGAAAATTCTTAGATTTGGTCGGAAAGGCAAGCTGAGTCTGCGTTTTATTGGTCCGTATGAGGTTATCGAAAGAATAGGGCCAGTGGCGTATCGGCTAGCTTTGCCGTCGAAATTAGAAAGAATCCACAATGTGTTTCATGTGTTTACATTGCATCATTGTCGATCAGATCCTTCGCACATAATTTCACCGATAAAGGTTGAGATTCGTACCGATATGACTTATGGTTAAGAACTGATCAAGATTTTAGCTCGGGAAGTTAAACAGCTGAGAAATAAAAGCATAGCCCTAGTGAAAGTTTTATGGCAGAGACATGGGGTCTAAGAGGCTACGTGGGAACCCGAGGAAGCTATGAGAAAATAGTACCCAAACCTCTTTTCCAGTAAGATTTTCGGGGACGAAAATCTCTAAAGGAGGAGAGTTGTAATAACCCGTTTCTAGGTCAAATTGGAACAGTGGTTTCGGGACCATAAATCCAAAGTAGAAATATTTATTTTATTATTTCATTATGGTCTACAGTATGATTGAATGATTGTGTGAAAATTTTGTTAATAAATTTTATCGATAGAGTGTCCAATTTGACTAATAGGACTAATTTGCAATAGGTGCAAAATGTGTGTTCTAGAAGCAAAGGGTGTTTAATTGTAATGAATTTTAAAATTGGAGGTCCTTAAATGGTATTAGACCATTATATTTTAGGATGGACAAAAATGGACATGGTTAGGTGAAATTTTTAAGTTAGGCACTAAGGGAATTTTAGTCATTTGGTAAATAAAGAAAAATTAACTAATAAAAAGATGTCATCTTTTGAATTTCATCCTCCCATAGTCGAATTTCACAAAGGAGTCCATAGCTAGGTTTTTGGTCACTTCCAAGCTAACTAATAAAACGCGTTTTTGTGAATGTTGTAACCTAATCTAGCTATTTGAAGGACTAATTTGAAAGAAAATCGAAGTCTAAAATTTTACCCATGTTTAAGATGCATGTATTTTGATGTCTAATGGTAGATAATGTATGTTTGATGTTAGGTAAACAACATTTACAAAGTGATTTTTGATAAAAATGTCAAATAGGGACTTATTTGTAAAAAGTTGCAAAATGTGTGTTAAAATGTGAATAACTGAAAAATGTGGACTTTTATGAGCATGCAAAAGATTCGGCTAGGCTTGGGTAATGAAAAAATTGGAATGAAAATCATTTTACGAGCCTAGGGACTAAAATGTAAAAATGTCAAAGTTTAGGGGCAAAATGTAAATTTTACCATAAAGTGTTTTTGGGCTGAATTGAATAATGTGATGATTAAATAAGTTAAATTTGATATTATAGATCAAGAAAGATGAGGTTCTAACCTAGATTTGGGGAAAAACAAAGTATTTAACGATTAGGTCCATTTCGCCATTTTGTATCGAGGTAAGTTCATAAGTTAAAAATAAGGTTTAAAATAATTGTATTTAAATGCTTTAATATTGCATGAACTGTATGTTCGATTATGTGGATGAGTATAACTCTATGGACGAGTCTGACGATGATTCGACAAGCAAGAAATTCTATTTGAACCTTAGGAATAAGGTAGGATACAGGTGACATGTCACTAGGGTTGCTATGTGTTATGTGATTATGTGATCCGGGTGCTGTTCTCGTATGTCCTACTGGTGGCTGAGTATACCAGCATATGTTGTAGATACATGACAGCTTGTGTGAACAGCACCGAGTAGCTACATCTTGACTGACAGCTTGTGTGAGCAGGCCTGTCGATAGCTCGAGAGCGAGCGATTATATGATATGAGACTTAGGTAGCTTTGGCTACATATGTGGCATTTAGTGTGCAAAATTTCTCGAGTATCTGACATTGATATTCCAGTAGTTCACAGGTATGTCAAAGATGAGGATATGTGTAAAACCATTACAGGATGGTACATGTATGTGCTTAAAAGTTATGATTATTAAATTCGTGAATTGATGAATATGAGTTAAGTTGTGATGGTATGAATTATAATAATGAGACTATGGTCAATATACATTTAATCATGTTTTATTATTTGAATGTTATATGTGTGGTAAGGTTTGCTTATTTCTTGCATACGAGCTTACTAAGCTATTTAGCTTACTCCGTTTATTTTTCCATGTTTTAGAGTGTCGCCAAGCTATCACGGATCGGAGATCATCGGAGATTCGAATCACACTATCAAACTCTCATTTTGGGTATTGATGATCTTAGTATTTTGAATGTATGGCACGTATAGGGACTCGATCATTTTGTTATATGTGTCATTGTGTTTTGGCCAAAAGTATTGGCTTGTAAATGTCAAAGGCTTGATGTGGTTTTGGCCATGTAACTTGGCTCATTTTGGTTTAATCGGTTGTAAGCATATCTATATATATTTATATATACATGCATGTACAATTATCTCTTGTGTGATATGGTCTATGTGTAATATCCGGGATTTTGGGCTTGTGCATTTTGCTTAATTATATAAAATAACATGCCTATGTGTGTTTGAATGTGTTGTACAATCTTTGAGAACTTAGACTGTAGGTGAATGTCTTAGTAATTATCAGATTTTAAGTCTTGAAGTGGAGCCAAGCTTGGTAGGCCTTAAGAGAATTTGTGGGAGAAATTAGACACAAAAATGGGCTTGTTAAAGTGGAAAGGAGGCGCCACTTAAAGCCCTAGTAAGTGACGCCACTGGCAGTGCAAGAAGGTTTTAAGTTCGAGCAGCACAAGCAACATTTTGGGACTTTTATTTTTCGGCAAAAGGAGTGGTAGTGGACGGCATTGGGAGACTGAGGGGATGAGCTTTAGATGTGATTAAATTCCTTTTAAAATTCGGCTAAAGGGAGGAGATAATTGTTGATTTAATCAAATTATTTTGAATGAGTATGAAGAGGAAAAATAGGAGAATAACAAGGGATTGGATAGAGGGAGGAAGAGTTGGCCGGCCAAGGGAGTTCTTTGGTGTCAAATTCGGCTAGGTAAGTAAGGGAGCTGTAGCCGAAATTTCTCTAGGGGATAAGTGTATTTTCGGTTCTCTTTTCTTCCTCTAGTAGTGTGCCGAAATTCAGCCATATTTTTCCTTAACGAATTCACTCTTCTCTTCCATTCACAAAACCTCCCAACGCCGACCCTTGTTCCTCACTTACTCTCTTTGGCCGAAACTTCAAGGGATCATTAGGGGCACCTATCTCTCAACCTTCTCTTTTTCTTCTTCCCATGCTGCAACAAAGGCCAAGAGCATTTGATCTTAGCCAATTGTTCGTCTAGCCGAATCGATCTCCCTGCTTTTTCCTCCTAAAGCTGAAAGTTTCACTTTGTTGTCACCTTTTGGAGCCGATTTGATCATAGAACTAAAGCCAACATTTTCTTCTTCTTGTCAACACTTTAAGTTGGAGAACAATTGCGTTTTAATCACTCCATTCGGTAAGGATCTCTCTTGATTGATCTGTTGTTCTTTTCTTTCTCTGCCTATCGAAAATCAAGACTCTAATCCCATTGATGTTTTGGCCGAAACTATGAAGGAGGGTTCCGGGATTCTGATTATTGTCGACTACAAGGGGGGAGGTCTTCGGGATTTCAAGAGCCAAGGTCAGCCATGTGTGGTATTCGGCCAAGGGCCATTTTCATAGATCTTGTACAAAAAGCTGACCCTAACATGTATCATGTAGGATTTCGACATCTCCACTGCCAAGTGACTATTTTCGGGATTTAGATCCATAAGGTAAGGGAGTATGAACATTCGGCCAAGGCCATATTAAGTGTTAGTGACTAGCCAATTCTGACATTAATTTATTAGGAGGAGTACAATCTGTTCGGTAGACTTTCGGGATTCGGCGAATACGATAGTAACCAAGTGTGTAGCCCTACACTAACTCCTAATAGATATATGGTATTGATATTAATATATGTGTTAATGAAAGTATGAAAATATGGCTAAAGGTACCATTCAATGGTACGGTGGATTCAGGTACGTTATCCATTAATGCTCTGTTAATAATATTGTGAAGAATGAACATGACACATGAGAATTTGGTATGAATGTGAAATAAGGTAAATCGCATTATTTCTGCATGTTTGTATGACACATGGGCATACGGGTGATATTGTAAAGGGGAAGTGATCTGGTGGTTTTTACCAGAATATCTGGTGACTCATGTCACATGATCCGAATGTGGTGACTTATGACACATATTAATATCTGGTGACTTTGTCACATTATCTGGTGGCTATGCCACAATTTATAAGGGTGATGCGCATGTCGTCTACAGCGACTGCCTTTGATGGTGTGTAGCGGATGGAGGTCGATTTAGTAATCCCCACGGTGTGATGGCAGGTTCGGGTGATGTGTAGAGGATGGATATTTAGGCTTGGGTTTGGGATTGCATCATTATTTATATTTGTTATATATATATGATTTGATATGCCTAAATCGTTTGGGACTTTGTGTTGGCTGTTACACACTGAGTCTGTTTGACTCACCCCGTTGTGGGATATCTTTTCAGGTGAGACTGAGTAAATGGACCGGGTCGGCAGGGACTTAGTGGTGGCCAATGCTCAGCTCAGTATTTATTTTATTTTGAGACTTTACATTTAAGTTTTGAATTTATTTCGGGTTTTATTTTGATGTAATAAGGCCATTACTATTAGACTGTTTTATGCATGCGTTTTATTTGATTTATTAAGATACGATTATTATTTCAAGATTAAACAACTTTTCCTTAAAATAAATTTTTAAATGTTTGGCACCTAAACACAAATGATTTTTAATTTAGAAGTAAACTCTAAAAACTCGGCAATACTTTTAACTTATTGATTTCAAGTATGAATAAAAACATTGTTTTATTAAAATCTAGTCTTCAAGAGCAACACCGTTTTCAATCTGAACTCAACACAAATCAAATTTTCTTTAAAACCACCCAAATTTTCCAAAATAACAAACAAGTTTTGAACTGTTTTACTCAGGGAACATACCAGATCCGGTCAAGGCTCGTGGGCCGGGTTTGGGGTGTTTCAGTTTGGTATCAGAGCCCAATTTTAAACTCTCGGCCTTGGGTTTAAAGCCCATCACGTTTTCAAAATTGAGCCCAAATAAGTTTTTGTGAAAATTTTTGAAATTGAACAGGTTTTCTGGCGTGGCACCTAAGTCTCCGTCTCGAAGTCCACCAGGTAATTACCCCTAACTGTTGTGTAATTTATTGTATGTGGATATAACAGGGCGTAGATTAGTATATTAAGTTATTGAACCCTAGGATTAGCTTACTTCAATACAGAAGTACATAAAACTTTAAGGCCTAATTAAACAAACCTGTGAGTAAGTCGCCGAGTTAGGGTGTGGCAACCATTGTGTGCATGTCTAGGAGAGGATTCAGGGAGAGCCTGGTATTTAAGTAGTCCCAGTGACTCACCTCCTCTTCGCTCGAATCCTACCTGGTGCGTAGTAACAGTTCACCCTAACCAAGAGGACTTATTCATAGGCTAAATTCAACAATTAAAACCCGGAAGGGACTGGCCATATTTTTTATAGAAACCTTAGTTTTAAAATCACCAAATTACCCCTTTAATGTGTAAACATTATTTTTAGATTTTGAAAAAAAAAAACAAACAAAATTTTTCTGAAATATTCACGATTTACAAAATTACCCAAATATCCCTGGTTTGTAAAATTACTAAAATACCCTTTGTTTATAAAATGACCATACTACCCTCAACTTTTACTAAGATTTTCTTACTTTACAAAAATACCAAAAATCCCTATTTTTTGAAATATCAAGATACCCTGATTTGTAATTTACCAAAATACCCCTATAGGACAAATTACGAAAATACCCCTAGATTTGGAACGGACAAAAGTGTACGAGTGGTGAATGTGTGTGGTAGGTACTACTGAATGAATGTATTTCTCTGAATTAGGGTAGAAAACTTGAAACAAAAACTTTAAAATGATCGAAAGAACTACTACTAAACTTCTTTTCATAAAATTGTTCGCGGATAATCAGTGGAACAAAATGCTAATGCATAAAATTTCTTAAATCAGATTAAATGCGATCGTAGACATGAGTTCTAGGGGACGTGGTCGTAATGTGCGAGGGCGTGGTAGAGGCAGAATGACCGTATCGGAACCCGTTAGGTCTGGTCAAGGGTCCGAAAATGAGGTACCACCACCCCCACCACCAGCTGCTGGTGTTGAGCATCAGGATCAGACAGGGGATGATGTAGTATCACAGGCGGTGCTACGGGTTCTTGAGATGGTGGCTGGAGCAGGTGGAGGTATGGGAGCTCGAAAATCTGTACCCGAGCGACTCCGAGCCAATGGAGCTGAGGTATTTCGTGGTGTTGGGCTCGGGATTGTATCATTATTTATATTTGTTATATATATGATTTGATATGCCTAAATCGTTTGGGACTTTGTGTTGGCTGTTACACACTGAGTTTGTTTGACTCACCCCGTTGTGGGATATCTTTTCAGGTGACACTCAGTAAATGGACCGGGTCGGCAGGGACTTAGTGGTGGCCAATGCTCAGCTCAGTATTTATTTTATTTTGAGACTTTACACTTAAGTTTTGAATTTATTTCGAGTTTTGTTTTGATGTAATAAAGCCATTACTATTAGACTGTTTTATGCATGCATTTTATTTGATTTATTAAGATTCGATTATTATTTCAAGATTAAATAACTTTTCCTTAAAATAAATTTTTAAATGTTTGGCACCTAAATACAAATGATTTTTAATTTAAAAGTAAACTCTAAAAACTCGGCAATACTTTTAACTTATTGATTTCAAGTACGAATAAAAACATTGTTTTATTAAAATCTACTCTTCAAGAACAACACCGTTTTCAATTTGAACTCAACACAAATCAAATTTTCTTTAAAATCACCCAAATTTTCGAAAATAACAAACAAGTTTTGAACTGTTTTACTCAGGGAACATACCAGATCCGGTCAAGGCTCGTGGGCCGAGTTTGGGGTGTTTCACTATGAATGCTTGGTGAATGGTTGAATGTCATTTAATAGTTTTGTTGTTGAATGGATGAGATTGGCTCATTAGTATGTTAGGAAAACTAAGTAAGATTATGCATATTATGAGTAGCCATATTGAAACTTGTAGAATGTGAGTTTGGTATGATTTGGTTTGGCAAAACATGGACATTGGTATTGCATTGGCATGTGTTTGTCTTAATTGTGGATGTTTTAGTTGCCTAAGTATATTATGTTTGTGCCATTGACTTGGTGTAAGTGTATGTGCAAATGAGGGTGGCAAATAGCTTGGTAAATAGCCTTTATTTTGTCCACACGGGTACACACACGGGCGTGTGTGACACACAGCTTATCCCATGGGCGTGTGTTGGTCGTGTGTCCCATGCACCTTAATTTTGCTCAGACTTGAGCATATGGGTAGAGACACGGGCGTGTGTCTCAGCCATGTGGATGGCACAGCCTCGAACATAGGCGTGTGCCCTGGCCTTGCGAAGCCGACACATAATTTGTGCAAAACTAATTTTCCATACGGCCTAGCACATGGGCGTGTGACCTGGCCGCGTGATCACAATTTGTTCATGGGTTACAAGTAGAGTGTAACAGTCCGATTTTGGGGCTAGTCGGAACAGTGGTTTCGGGGCTACATATTTGACATAGAAAAATTTATTTTTAATGGTCTACAATTTTACGGAATGATTTCGTGAAAATTTCGTTCGAAAGCTTTGACATTTGAGCACTCAATTCAACAAAAAGGACTGAATTTTAAAAAGTGCAAAAGTTGAGTTCTACATGCTAAAGGTGTCCAATTGCTATGATATTTTAAATTTGAGGTCCTTATATGATAATTAGACCATTTGTTAAGTTAGTGGAGAAAAATGGATATGGTGAGATAAATTTTTAATGTTTGGCAAAAAGGGCATTTTGGTCATTTGGATATTAAAAGGATTAATAAGTAAAATGAAAGCCAAATTTTGTCCATCTTCTTCTACCTTGGCCGAATTTCATAAAGAAACCATAGCTATGGTTTGTTTAACTTTCAAGCTTGATTGTAAGTACATCCTAGCCCCGTTTTTAATGCTCTTCATGTTTTTGAAGTCGTATTCATCCGATCTTTCCATTGTTTTGAAGTAGGGTTCAGGTTTAAAATTTTACCCATGTATGACATGCATGTGTTTTGATGTTTTATGGTAGAAGATGAAAGTTTGATGTGTGATAAACAATTTTTACTAAGCGATTTTTGATGGAAATGCATAAAAGGACCTATTCATTAAAAGCTATAAAATGTGTAGTAAAGATGCGATTTGTTGAAAAATATGGGCTGATGTGAACATGTATATGGTTTGGCTAAGCTTGGGTAACAAAGAAATTGAATACATTTCAATTTACGAGCCTAAGGACTAATTTGTAAAAATGTGAAAAGTTAGGCGCAAAACAGTAATTTTACCGTAGTGTGATTTTCGGACCGAATTGAACAATGTGATAATTAAATAAGTTAAATTTGCTATTATAGATCAAGAGAGACGAGGTTCGGACCTTGATCAGGGGAAAAACAAGATTATTGTCAATTAGGTCCATTTCTGCTATTTTTGTACCGAGGTAAGTTCGTATGTAAATAATGCATTGTTTTATTTATGTTTTAAATTCTTTAATTTTGTATGAATTATGATTGATTCCTTGGATGTAATCGACAATGTTTGACAAAATGAGAAGTATCTCGGTTCAACCTTAGGAATAGATAGGATACAAAGGTCGTGACATTAGGGTTAGTTGAGATTACGTGTAAGACCATATCTGGAATATGGCATCGATACGAGACTTTGTGTAAGACCATAGCTGGGCTATTGGTGTCGATATGAAATCCCATGTAACACCATATCTGGGATATGGTATTGGTATGATACGATGTGTGTGAGACTCTCGAGTATCCTTTAGTATTCCAAGTGGTTCAACGGGAAATGTAACGGAAATGTTAACATTGTGAAAGACTATGGGATGTTGCAAATTGGTACAGGTACGTACATAAATCTCATGATTAACGAGCTCGATATGTGATGAATACTCGGTAAGATTATGATTGAGTAAGTTATGATTATAAGGTTTGAATACATTTATGTCAAGTATCATCATGTTTTTTGGTATGTTACATGTATGGTTATAATGCTTATTATTTGCATAGGAACTTACTAAGCTTTATAGCGTACTCCCATTTTCTTTTCCCTTGTATTATAGTGTAACCAAGCCAGCTCAGGGATCGGAGACTGTCAGAGATCCATTCACACTATCAACTTAATATTTTGGGTAAAAAAAATTTTATTATTTTGAGTTATGGCATGTATAGGGGCTGGCATGTATAGGGGCTTGGTCTTTTTGTTATGTCTCACGGTTGATTTGGCTTGTAATGGTATTGATTGGTTTTGTATATGGCTATTGAATGTTGGCCTATAATGGTTATGATGTCCTATGATTGTTATGTTGGCTATTGATATATTCATATGATGATGCTTCTCTTGGATGTGGGAATTTGCATGGTGTGAGTTGATAAGTATGTGATGTTGTATGTGATAGATAATAACATGTGATGATATGTGGGTGCCTGGGTTATGGTTGATTTGTTTGAATGTATATGCTTGGATTGGTGTTATTTTTTGTGGTGTAGGTATATGCACGGAAGGGTGACAAAATGGCTTGGTAAATAGCCTTATTTTTGTCCACTCGGGTAGACACAAGGGCGTATGTCTAGGCCGCGTGTGAAACATGGCTTGCCCCATAGGTGTGTGTTTCGGCCGTGTGTCCCCTGCACCTTAATTGTTGCAAAACAGAATGCTCAATATCGAGCACATGGGCAGAGACACGGGCGTGTGTCTCAGCCTTGTGGACGGCATGGCCTCGAACACGGGCTTGTGCCCTGGCCGTGTGAAGTCTGCACCTATTTTATGAAAAATTATGAAGATTAAATCGACCACACAGCTTAAGCACATGGGCGTGTGCCTTGGCCGTGTGACTTCAGTTTGTTCATAGATGAGAAACAAAGAGTTACACGGGTTAAGGACATGGGTGTGTGTGACCACACGGCCTGCCCACACGTGCGTGTCCCAAAGCCACATAGGCGTGCGACCCCTATTTAGTGAAAAGTTTTCTATGTGTTGTATAATTTTCTAAAGTTCTCGGTTTAGTCCCAAAACACTTCCAATGTATGTTTTGGGCCTTGTAGGCTCGATATAGGGACTACATGAACGTATGTGAAAAGTTTTAAATTTGGATGGAAATTTACGTCTCGATTTTGCATGTTTTATTGTGTTTAAGTTCGGTAATGCCTAGTCCCTATTGTAGCATCAAATACGGGTAAGGGGTGTTACATTTACTAGTATCAGAGCTACAGTTTAGTAGATTCTCGGACTAACGTAGCGTGTGTGAGGGTCTAGCTATACATGCCATAAATGAACTGTGATAGTGTGATGACTCCTGACAATTTTAAATCGTGTTTTCATATAGTAAATGGATCCCAATCGAGCTGAGGCTGATGACGTTAAAAGTAATGCACCGGCTCCCGCTCAAGGGGCAGCGCAGTCTGATAGTAGACCTCCTACGGTTAGTCAAGGGGAAAAGGGTAGAGAATTCTTTCACCATATGATAAATGTGAGGTATATGGAATTTGTTCGAACAAATTCGAATGCCCAACCTCCTCCACCCTTACCTATTCCCCAATCAGTTCCTGTAGATCCACAAGGTATGGAATTTGTAAGAATGAACAAGCCCTCGGTCGATAAGATCCAAAAGCATGGGGTTGAAGATTTTAGAGCTAATGTGGATGAGATCCCGAGAGAGCTGAGTTTTGGCTTGAAAACTCCATCAGGGTATTTGATGAGCTATCTTACACATCGGATGAGTGTTTAAAATGTGCCATTTCACTTCTGAGGGATTCTAGATATCATTGGTGGAATATACTAGTGGTACCGAGAGAGAGAGAGTAACATGGGAATTCTTTCAAGAGGAGTTTCAAAAGAAATATATTAGTCAGCAGTTCAACGATCAGAAACGTAAGGAATTCCTTAAGCAGAAATAAGGTCGTACGACCGTGACAGAGTATGATCAGGAATTTGTTAAACTTAGTAAATATGCTCGAGAGTGTGTCTCCATCGAAGCTATCATGTGCAAAAGATTTGAGGATGGATTGAATGAGGATATTTGTGTGTTAGTCGGGATCTTAGAGCTGAAAGAATTTGTGGTATTGGTTGAATGGGCTTGTAAGGCTGAAGAATTGAATAAAGAGAGAAGGGAACTTGATCTTGAAGCTAGATATTCGAGGAAGATACCGATGAGTAAGTCATTTCCGTCTCAGTCAAAGAAATCTAAAGAAATGTATTCCCGTTCGAATGTTTCAGCGGGGTATTCACACAGTGATCGTGGGAAGCAACATTCGAGTTTTAAATCTCAAGCTACTTCAATGGCAAGTGGGGGAAATGTAAAGTCTAATGGACCTGAATTTCAGCATTGTGCAAGAAGACATCTCGACAAGTGTAGGATGAATGACTGGTCTTGTTTCAAGTGTGGATCTCAAGAGCATTTATCCGAGATTATCTTGAAATGGTTGAGAAAGATACTGGTAGTGGAGCTAGTAGTAAAGGTGTGACGAAAGATACAGCTGTGAGATCCGAAGCTTGAGCACCTGCTAGAGCCAATGCCATCTGCGCTCACGAAGAAGCGACATCTCCTGATGATATCATTGGTACTTTTTCTCTCTATAGTACTAATGTTGTTGCATTGATCGATCCTGGATCGTCTCACTCTTATGTTTGTGTGAAATTGGTAGCTAGTAAGAGCTTGCCCGTTGAGCTTACTGAGTTTGTGATTAGAGTGTCAAACCCATTAGGCAAGCATGTATTAGTTGATAGAGTTTGCAAGAATTGTCCCTTGATGATTCGAGGTCATTATTTTCTGGCTCATTTAATGTTGTTGCCATTTGATGAATTCGATGTTATTTTAGGTATGGATTGGTTGAAACTGCATGATGCCATAGTGAACTGTAAAAGAAATATTATTGAACTGAAATATGTAAAAGGTGAAATTCTTCGGATAGATTCAAATGAGTCGGGCGAGTTACCTGTTGTGATTTCTTCGATGTCTGCTCAAAAATATGTAAGGAATGGCTGTGAAGCTTATATTGCTTATGTGTTGAATACAAAAGTGTCCGAGTTAAAACTGGAATCAATGACGATAGTTTGTGAATATCTGGATGTGTTCCCGGAAGAATTGCCTAGGTTACTACCAGTTAGAGAAGTCGAGTTTGGTATTGAGTTAGTCCCTGGTACCTAGCTGATATCTATTGCTCTGTATAGTATGGCCCCGACTGAATTGAAAAAATTGAAAGCTCAGTTGCAAGAGTTGACACATAAGGGTTTTGCGAGACTGATTTTTTTCCCTGCTTACTCCAGGTTATTTGTAAAGAAGAAAGACGGATCTGTGAGACTTTGTATTGATTACCGACAGCTCAACAAAGTGACCATAAAGAACAAGTATCATTTGCCGAGGATTCATGACTTGTTTGATCAGTTGACAGGTGCAGCGGTATTGTCGAAAATTGATTTGAGATCTAGCTACTATCAGCTGAGAGTTAAAGAGTCAGATATGCCGAAGACCACTTCCAGAACAAGGTATGGGCATTATGAATTTCTTGTTATGCCTTTTGGATTAACTAATACACCTGCAATTTTTATGGACTTGATGAATAAAATTTTTCGACCATATTTAGATAAGTTTGTAGTAGTGTTCATCAATGACATCTTGATTTATTCTCGAGACGAGTTCGAGCATGCCGAGCACTTTAGAACTGTATTGCAGGCATTGAGGGATAAGAAATTGTTTGCTAAATTTAGTAAAAGTGAGTTTTGGATCAGAAAGGTCAGATTTTTGGGACATATTGTCTCAGGTGATGGTATTCGGGTTGATCCCAGTAAAATTTCAGAAGTTGTTGATTGGAAACCGCCAAGAAATGTGTCTGAAGTCAGAAGCTTTTTGGGCTTAGCTTGTTATTACCAACGTTTTGTGAAAGGATTTTCGATGATTGCTACTCCTATGACCAAGTTATTGCAAAAATATGTTAAATTTGAATGGTTTAAAAATTGTCAGCAAAGTTTTGAGAAGTTGAAACCATTATTGACTAAGGCATCGGTTTTAGTACAAGCTGAACCGGGAAAAGATTTTACGATTTACAGCGACGCATCCCTAAATGGATTAGGATGTGTGTTGATGCTAGAAGGCAAAGTGATAGCTTATGCCTTGAGACAACTGAAACCGCATAAGAAGATTTATTCGACTCATGATTTGGAATTAGCTGCTATTGTGTTTGATCTGAAAATTTGGAGACACCATTTCTACGGTGAGAAATGTCATGTCTTTTCCGATCATAAGAGTTTAAAAATACTTGATGACTAAGAAAGATTTGAACTTGCAGCAACGAATATGGCTTGAGCTATTGAAGTATTGTAATAGCCTAATTTAGGGGCTAGTCAGAATAGCTGTCTCAGGACCACTAATCCGGGGTGAGAGAAAATTATTTTAATATTATTTTATGAGTTATAACATGATTATGAAGGTGCATGAAAATTTTGGTGCTTTAATTTTAACGATTTCATGCTAAATCGCGAAAAAGGACTAAATCCCATAAAGTACGAAAGTTCTAATTTACAAGCTGAAAGTGCCTAATAGCCATAGAATATTAATTGCAGGTCTCAAATGTGCAATTAGGACTTGTTTTAAGAGTTGGCCAGCCATAGGGGGACAAAGAAGTCAAAATTAGTCAAAGTTGGTGTAGTAGGTGGATTAAATTGATGAAATAAAATAAAATAAAGAAAGAAAAGATATCATCTTTTCTCCTTCACTCATCCACCAAAAATTAGCAGCAAAGAGGGGTTTTGAAAGCTCAAAAATTTCAGCAAACTCTTCTCCTTACAAGTGTTTTAGTGATCATTTCTTGATAATATTTGTACTTTGGAACCCCTAAAGCTTAAGCTATCTAAAGAGGGGACTATTTTGCAAAATGGTGAAAAGCTTAGAGTTTTTCCATGTGAGATTTTAAGTTGTTTGCTGCATTTTTATGGAAGAAAATGAGTTATAGTTGTTAGATAAACAACTTTTGTGAAAGGTGTTTCCATGAAAACACCTAAAAGGACCCTCTTGTAAAAGTTGTAAAATATGTGGTAAATGCTTGAAATAATGAGTATTAAGGGTTGCCATAAGAGTAATAAATGTTCAACTAGGCTCGTTAAAGAAAGAAATTTGATTAGAATTGAATTCTGAGCCTAGAGGTAAAATGGTCATTTTGTGAAAGTCTAAGGGCAAAATGGTAATTTTGCCAAAGCATGATTATTGAAATGTGCTGATTAATATGGTTAGTAAATGAGAAAAATTATTATTATAGATCAAGAAGAACGAAAGATTAACCTCGACTGAGGAAAGGGCAAAGTATCAGACTAGATCTGCAATCTAGCCTATTTTGAAATCGAGGTAAGTTTGTATGTGATAAATTCAGCATCATGCTAGTATGTTTGAGAATGTTTGATATTATAATGATGCATAATATTTCTATGAAATTGAGTGATGGTGTTGAATGAGAAAAATTGATGATAGTTGTGATGTTGAAGTCCTAGTTGGACTATAATAAATGTGAAAAATACTATCATTGAGACATGAGATGGATAAAGTCCCGTGTAAGACCATGTTTGGGACATGGCCTCGGCACCGGATTGAGATACCGTATAAGACCATATCTGGGATATGGCATTGGTATTGAATATGAATATCGTATAAAACCATATCAGGGATATGACATCGATAACTGATATGAGATCCCTTTTAAGACCATATTTGAGATATGGCATCGGCACTCAGAGATGACCTCATGTAAGACCACATTTGGGATGTGGCATTGACATCGTAATTGTGTGAATGACGATGAACATTTATCTTTGAATATCCAAGTGATTTAGTGGGATAAACAGTTGAGCTTGAAATAGAAATGAGATTAGTGCTAAATCTATCTGATTGAGTGAATACACGTATCCGTGAGTAATTCACGAGAAATTGTTTACGAGACATGACAAGGTATGTATGTAATAAGAACAAGTAAGAGTAAGTTATGGCAAAGTACTTAAGAGTTTGCATTTTATCCAATGCCATGATTGGATGATATTATGAGCTTATGTTGTTATTTATTTTCATGCAAAATTACTAAGCTTTTTGCTTACTCCTTTCATTTCCCTTTTCCTTGTAGCATTGCCAAGTTAGCTCAAGAATTTGTGGAACGTCGGAGTTTTGAAATCACACTATCGACTATTCTTTGGTATAGTAAAGTTAGATTCATTTTGAGTATGGCATGTATAGGACTCAGTCTCTTTTGTTATGTCATATTTTTTAGCCAAAGTGTTGGCTATTAATGTTGTTAAATTCATTTTGTAAGTGGTAATTGGAATTGGGCCAATACTTGACAAGTTTATATATGTTCAATGATGATGAAATTTATTAAGTGTATACTTGTGTGGATGTCTTAATTTTGAGTCTTTAGAAGTGCTTATAGTCCTGATATATGTTGGATTGAATTGGTGTAAGTATGATTGCTGTATAGGGTGGCATTTGGCTTGGTAGATAGCCTTTCAAATGTCCACACGGGTGGACACACGGGCGTGTGTTTAGGCCGTGTGTGATTTGGTTTGGTAGTTAGCCTTTCAAATGTCTATACGGGTAGACACACGGGCGTGTGTCTGGCCGTGTGTGACACACGGCTAGTCCCATGAGCGTGTTGGCTGGCTATGTGACCCCATGCATGCTAGGTTTACAGGTCAGTATGCTCAATAGTAAACACATGGGCAGAGACACGACCGTGTGTCTAAACCTTATGGGAGGCACGGCTATGGAATTTAATTCGACACACACTCTAAGGACATGTGTGTGTGCCTTGGCCGTGTGACCGTAATGAGGTGATGACGTCATAAATAGAATGCCATGGTTTTTGGCACACGGGCAAAGGCAAGGGCGTCTCGAGGCTGTGTGAGGGACACAGGCGTGAGGGACACGAGCCAGGAACATGGGCGTGTGTCCGGCCTTGTGAAAACCCCTGTAGGTTCGAAATGGAAAATAAATTCCACACGAGCTAGAAACATGGGCCTGTGAGATCACACGGCCTGCCCCCACTGGCGTGTTCCATTTCACACGGGCGTGTGGCCCTGTTTAAGCAAAACTTTTCTAAGTGCGCGAAAGTTTCCGGTTTGGTCCCAAATCACTCCAAATGTATGTTTAGGGTCTCATAGACCCTTGATAGGGACATTATGTTTATAATTGAAAAGTTTTAAGTTAGAATGAAACTTTACGGCCTAATGTGTCGGGTTTAAGCAAGTTAAGTTCGATAATGCCTCATATTCGATTCAGGCATTGAATACGGGTAAGGGGTGTTACAAGGATTATGAACTAGTGATTGACTATCACCCAGGTAAGGAAAATGTAGTCATAGATGCATTGAGTAGAAAGTCTTTGTTTTTCTTGAAAGCAATTAATACACAGTTGACCTTGTCTAATAATGTTTGATCCTAGCCAAGTTGAGAGCTAGACCGTTATTTCTTCAACAAATTTGTGAAGCTCAGAAATGTGACAGTGATTTGCGAGCCAAGAAAGTTCCTTGTGAATTGATTAGTGATTCAGATTTTCATACCAAATCCGATGATTGTTTGATGTTTCGGGTAGAATTTGTGTACCTAAAAATGATGAACTTATTCAGAAAATTCTTCATGAAGCGCATAATGGTTGTTTATCTGTGCATTCGGGTATTACAAAAATGTATAATGATTTGAAGAAATTGTATTAGTGATTTGGTATGAAACGAGATATTTCAGAGTTTGTTTCAAGATGTTTGATTTCTCAAGAAGTGAAGGTCGAACACCAAGTGCCTTCGAGATTACTTCAGCCAGTGATGGTGCCCAAGTGCAAATGGGATAGAATTACGATGGATTTTGTAACGAGTTTACCTTTGACTTAGAAAAAGAAAGATACCGTATGGGTTGTGGTTGATAGATTGACGAAATCGGCTTATTTTATACCGTTGATCACTGATTATTCACTTGATAAGTTAGCTGAACTGTATGTTACTAAAATTTTAAGATTGCATGGGGTGCCTATTTCTATTGTTTAGGATAGAGATCCAGGGTTTACTTCGCAGTTTTGGAAGAAGTTGCAAGAAGCTTTGGGTACGAAGCTTAACTTTAGTACCGCTTTTCATCCGCAAACCGATGGTCAGCCTGAGAGAGTAATTCAAATTCTTGAGGATATGCCCCGATGTTGTGTTCTAGAATTCGAGGGTAGTTGGGAAAAATATCTACCATTGGTTGAATTTGCCTATAACAATAGTTTTCAATTAAGTATAAAGATGGCGCCTCATGAGACATTGTATAGCGGCAAGTGTCGAACACCTTTCTATTGGACCGAGCTTAGTGAGAAACAGATTCACGGGGTTGACTTGGTTAAGGAAACTGATGAAAAAGTAAAGATAATTCATGATTGCTTGAAAGCAGCTTCAGATAAAAAAAAGTCGTACGCTGATTTGAAAAGAAAAGAATTCGAATTTCAGGTCGGTGACAAAGTGTTTTTGAAATCATCTCCGTGGAAGAAGATTCTGAGATTTGGCCGTAAAGGTAAGTTAAGTCCACGTTTCGATGGGCCGTATGAAGTTATTGAAAGAATAGGGCCAGTGGCATATTGGTTAGCTTTACCAACAGAGTTGGAAAGAATTCATAATGTGTTTCATGTGTCTATGTTGCGACGATATTGTTCTGATCCTTCACATGTGATTTCTCCATCAGAGATTGAGATTCGACCGGATATGATGTATGGTGAAGAACCGATCAAGATCTTAGCTCAAGAAATTAAACCGTTGAGAAATAAAAGTATAACTGTAACACCCCTTGCCCGTATTCAAGCCGGAACGGGGTTCGATGCATTACATAGCTAAACTTGCTTAAACTTCTAGAATAGGGTTATAAAATTTTGTTTAACCTCGTCGCTCGCACATAACCAGTCTAGGAGGCCCTAAACATACTTCCGAGAAGTATCGGAAAATTTCCAAGAACTTTCACGAATTCGAGAAACTTTCTAATAAAACAGGGGCCACACGCCCGTGTAGGCCTAGGGACATGCCCGTGTGCCCCTAAGGCATGCCCGTGTCTCCCACCCGTGGTAGACACTGACTAAGTTCACACGGCCCTGACAGGCCCGTGTCTTCCAACCGTGGTCTATTCTGACTAAAGTCACACGACCTTGACACGTTCGTGTACTCCAGTTGTGTAGTGATTCAAATTCTAAGTGCAAGGTGCAGAGACTTCACACGGCCTGGGCACACGCCCATGTGCTAGGCGTGCCTCCCATACGGTCTAGACACACGCCCGTGTGTCTACCTATATGGGCAAATAATAGGATATATATACCAAGTCATTGTCACCTTAGAATTAGCACATACATTCCTCCATTCAGAACAATACCGCCTCCTAGCCACAGCAAATCTAGAGCTCATTCCAACTTAAAAGATAATTAAAAGGGACATACACTTTATGAATTACATCTTCATTAAACAAAAGAGTTTGCTAAGTATTTGTTTAACTCAATAGGCCATCTACAAACTAACTTTTACAAACTTACGTAGTCAACACTTTGACTAACAATTACAGCCTAACAAAATACTTGAGCCCTATATATGCCATAATCAAAACAAGTCTAAAATTGTTATACCAAAGTGCTGTCCATAGTGTGATTTCCGAACTCCTACGCCACGGTCCACGAGTTACCTTGGCAATACTACAAGAAAGGAGGGCAATGAAAAAGGGAAAGCATAAAGCTTCATAAGTTTGCATGGAAATAAACAACAATAATAAGCTCATAAAGTAATCTATCCACGATATTAGCTAATTGTACGCGAGTCAAGGCTTCTTGACAATACTTACTTACAATTGCCCTTGTATAGCACATACCGTGCCATGTATCGAAATCGATTCTTCGTGACTCATTCAGATGACTTAAACATCATTCACATATCTACTTCTAAATTCATCTACTTGTCCCACAATTCTCAAGGGATAGTCAAAGACATGTGCTTATTGCCACTACTGTAAGTATAAAGCCAATGCCACGTTTTTGAGGCGGTCTTACATGGAGTCACCTCTAGCTGCCAATACCATATCCCAGATATGGCCTTATATGGGATTACCTTTAAATGCCAATGCCATATCCCGGATATGGTCTTATATGGAATTTCCTAGCATGGGTCGATGCCATATTCCGAATATGGTCTTATACACTTTTCATATCCCTTACTGAAGCCATATCCAAGATATGGTCTTATACGGGATCTCAACTCAGTGCCGAGGCCAAGTCCCGGACATGGTCTTATACGGGACCTTATTTATTTCATATTTCAATATGGCCCATTAGGCATTCAACATTTCATTCAAGTTAACTATTCAAATCACATACAAACTTACCTCGATTTCAAAATGAGCTAGCTTGTCGATCTAGTCCGAGACTTTGTTCTTTCCCCGATCAAGGCGAGTCCTCGGTTCTTCTTGCTCTATAATAGCAATTTAACCCATTTTAATCACTATATTAATAATATCATTTCAAAAATCATGCTTAGGGAAAAATTACTATTCTGCCCCTAGACTTTGGCAAAATGACCATTTTGCCTCTAGGCTCGGAAATAAATTCTGATCCTATTTCTACCTTCAACAAGCCTAGGTGAACATTTAATACTCTTATGACTATCTTCAAAACTCAACATTTCACATACTTACTACCAATTTTGTAACCTTTTCATCAAGGTCCTATTTGGTGTTTTCATGCTAACACCTTTCACAAAAGTTGTCCATCTAACAACTAAGACTCCATTTCTTCCATAAAAATGCAACAAATAACAATGAAAGCTCTCATGGTAAAACTCTATACTCTTCACCATATTACAAGTTAATCCCCCCATTAGAAAGCTTAAGCTTTAGGTGTCTCAAAAGTATAAAAATTATCAACTAAACCCATCAAAATCACTTACTTGTGTGAGGATAAGTTGCTGAAATTTCAAAGCTTTCAAAACCCCTCTATGTTGGCATTTTCGGTGGTGAAGGTGTTGAAGAAAAGTGGATGATATCATCCTTTCTTATTTTATTTATTTCCTTCAAATTAGTCCACCTAACCCACCCAATTTTGACAAATTTTGTGTCTATTGTCCCCTATGGCCTGCTATCAACATTAGCAGTGTCTAATTCCACATTCAAGACCTCCAATTTAAAGTTCCTTATCTATTTAATACTTCTAGCTTGAAAAATGGAATTTTGCACTTTATGCGATTTAGTCCCTTTTTCAAAATGAAGCATGAAATCGTTAAAATTAAAGTACTAAAATTCTCATGCACATTTTCCATCATGCTCAGACTTATAACATAACATGAAAATAAATTTCTCCAATCTCGAACTAGTGATCCCGAGATCACTATTCCAACTAGCCCCTAAATCAGGCTGTTACAATAACCCTAGTGAAAGTTTTATGGCAACGAGATGAGGTCGAAGAGGCTACGTGGGAACCTAAGGAGGCTATGAGAAAACAGTACCCAAACCTATTTTCTGGTAAGATTTTCGGGGACGAAAATCCCTAAAGGGGGGAGAGTTGTAATAGTCTGATTTTGGGGCTAGTCGAAACATTGGGACCAAAATCCGACATAGAAAAATTTATTTTTATTATATTTTTATGGTCTACAGTTTTACAGAATGATTTCTTGAAAATTTTGTTCGAAAATTTTGATGTTTGAGCACTCAATTCAGCAAAAAAGACTGAATTGTAAAAAGTGCAAAAGTTGAGTTCTACATGTTAAAGGTGTCCAATTGCTATGAGATTTTAAATTAGAGGCCCTTATATGATAATTAGACCATTTGTTAAGTTAGTGGACAAAAATGGACATGGTGAGATAAAATTTTAAAGTTTGGCAAAAAGGGCATTTTGGTCATTTGGTTATTAAAAGGATTAATAAGTAAAATAAAGCGAAATTTTGTCCATCTTCTTCTACCTTGGCCAAATTTCATAAGAAAACCATAGCTAGGGTTTGTTCAACTTTCAAGCTTGATTGTAAGTACATCATAGCCCCGTTTTTAATGCTCTTAATGTTTTTAAAGTCATATTCATTCGATCTTTCCATTGTTTTGAAGTAGGGTTCATGTTTAAAATTTTAACCATGTATGACATGCATGTGTTTTGATGTTTTATGGTAGAAAATGAAAGTTTGATGTGTGATAAACAACTTTTACTAAGTGATTTTTTATGGAAATGCATAAAAGGACCTATTTGTAAAAAGTTATAAAATGTGTAGTAAAGATGTGATTTGATGAAAAATGTGGGCTGATATGAACCTGTATATGGTTCAGCTAGGCTTGGGTAACAAAGAATTTGAATACATTTCAATTTACAAGCCTAAGGACTAATTTGTAAAAATGTGAAAAGTTAGAGGCAAAATAGTGATTTTGCCATAGTGTGATTTTCAGACCAAATTGAACGATGTGATAATTAAATAAGTTAAATTTGCTATTATAGATCAAGAAAGACGAGGTTCGAACCTTGATCGGGGGAAAAATAAGATTATTGTCGATTAGGTCCATTTCTGCTATTTTTTGTACTGAGGTAAGTTTGTATGTAAATAATGCATTGTTTTATTTATGTTTTAAATGCTTTAATTTTGTATGAATTATGATTGACTCCATGAATGTAATTGACAAAGTTTGACAAAGTGAGAAGTATCCCGGTTGAACCTTAGGAATAGATAGGATACAAATGTCATGACTTTAGGGTTAGTTGAGATTACGTGTAAGACCATATCTGGAATATGGCACCGATACGAGACTTTGTGTAAGACCATAGCTGGGCTATTGGCATCGATATGAAATCCCATGTAACACCATATCTAGGATATGGCATTGGTATGATACTATGTGTGCGAGACTCTCGAGTATCCTTTAGTATTCCAAGTGGTTCAATGGGAAATGTAACAGAAATGTTAACATTGTGAAAGACTATGGGATGTTGCAAATTGGTACAGGTATGTACATAAATCTCATGATTAATGAGCTCGATATGTGATGAATCCTCGGTAAGATTATGATTGAGTAAGTTATGATTATAAGGTTTGAATACATTTATGCCAAGTATCATCATGTTTATTTGTATGTTACATGTATGGTTATAATGCTTATTATTTGCATAGGAATTTACTAAGCTTTATAGCTTACTCCCCTTTTTCTTTTCCCTTGTCTTATAGTGTCACCAAGCCAGCTCGAGGATCGGATACTGTTGGAGATCTATTCACACTATCAACTTAATATTTTGGGTACAAATGATTTTATTATTTTGAGTTATGGCATGTATAGGGACTTGGTCTTTTTGTTATGTCTCACAATTGATTTGGCCAAATGTGTTGGCTTGTAATGGTATTGATTTGTTTTGTATATGGCTATTGAATGTTGGCTTATGATGGTTATGATGGCCTATGATGGTTATGTTGGCTATTGATATATTCATATGATGATGTTTTTCTTGGATGGGGGAATTTGTATGGTGTGAGTTGATAAGTATGTGATGTTGTATGTGGTAGATAATAACATGTGAATGATATGTGGATGTTTAGGTTGAACATTAACATAAAATTTCATTGTAAATTTCATAATCCAACATGGCATGAATATTATATAAACATCATACACACTTTGACATAAATTTAATATGAAGTAAATTAACATAAATATCATTGTAAATTTGATAATCCAACATGGCATGGATATTATGTAAAACCTTAACATCATAACTTGCACAATTAAAACCTTACCGAGGGATTCATCACATATCGAAATCATTAAGCATAAGTTTTACATACATACTTGTACCAACTTGCAACATACCATGTTCTTTCGTACATTAACATTTCCGTCATGTTTCCCGTTGAACTACTTGGAATACTAAAGGATACTCAAGTAATCTCACATACATAGTACCATACCAATGCCATATCCCAGATATGGTCTTACATGGGATCTCATACCGATGCCAATAGCCCAGCTATGGTCTTATACGAAAACTCATACCGATGCCGTATCCCATATATGGTCTTACACGTAACCTCAATTAACCCTAATGTCATGACATTTGTATCCTAACTATTCCTAAAGTTCAATCGAGATATTTCTAACTTGTCAAATTTATCGAATTCCTCCAAAGAGTCAATCATTAATTCATACAATACTAAAGTATTTAAAACATAAAAAATAATGCATTATTTACATACAAACTTACCTTGGTGCAAAAATAGGAGAAATAGGTCTAATCGTCAATACTTTTCCTGATCAAGGTTCGAACTTCGTTTTTCTTTATCTATAATAGAAAGGTTAACTTATTTAATATTCACATTATTCAATTCAGTCCAAAAATCATACTATGGCAAAATTACACATTTGCCCCTAAACTTTGACATATTTCTTTGTTACCCAAGCCAAGCCGACCCATATATATGCTTATATCAGCCCACATTTTCATCAAATCTGATTTTTACTACTCATTTTACAACTTTTACAAATAAGTCCTTTTTAGGTATTTTCATGAAAAATCACTTAGTAAAAGTTCATCAAACTTTCATTTTCTACCATTAAACATCAAAACGCATGCATTTCACACATGGGTAACTTTTTAAACATGAACCCTACTTCAAAACAATGGTAGAAATAGAAAGATCGGGTGAATACGACTTCAAAAACATGAAGAGCATTCAAAACGGGGCTATGATGTACTTACAATCAAGCTTGAAAGTTGAACAAACCCTAGCTATGGTTTCATTATGAAATTCGGCCAAGGTGGAAGAAGATGGACAAAATTTGGCTTTTATTTTACTTATTAATCCTTTGAATAACCAAATGACCAAAATGCCCTTTTTGCTAAACTTTAAAATTATTTTTCCATGTCCATTTTTGTCCACTAACTTAAAAAATGGTCTAATTTCCATCTAAAGACCTCTAATTTAAAATCTCATAGCAATTGGACACCTTTAACATATAGAACTCAACTTTTGTACTTCTTATGATTTAGTCATTTTGACTATATTGAGTGCCCAAACGTCAAAATTTTCGAACGAAATTTTCACGAAATCATTCAATGAAACATTATACCATAAAAATCTAATAAAAACAAGTTTTACTACGTCAGATTCGTGTTCCTGAAACCATTGTTTCAACTAGCCCCAAAATCGGGCTGTTACAACTTTTCGCCCCTTTAGGGATTTTCGTCCCCGAAAATCTTACCAGAAAAGAGGTTTGGGTACTGTTTTCTCATAGCCTCCTCATGTTCCCACGTAGCTTCTTCAACACTGTGCCTTTTCCACAAAACCTTCACTAGAGTAATACTTTTATTTCTCAACTTTTTTCACTTCCTGAGCTAAAATCTTAATCAGTTCTTCACCGTACATCATATCCAATCGAATCTCAATATCCGTCGGAGAAATCACATGTGAAAGATTAGAACGATACTATCGCAACATCGACACATGAAACACATTATGAATCTTTTCCAATTCCGTCGGTAAAGCTAACTGATATGTTGCTGGCCCAATTCTTTCAACAATCTCATACGACCCGATAAAACGTGGACTCAACTTGCCTTTATGGCCAAAACTGAGAACTTTCTTCCATGGAGATACTTTCAAAAACACTTTATCCCCAACTTGAATCTTAATCTCTTTTCTTTTCAAATTTGCATACGACTTTTGTTGTTCTGAAGCTGTTTTCAAGCAATCACGGATTACTTTTACTTTCTCTTTTGTTTCCTTAACCAAGTCAATCCCGTGAATTTGTTTTTCACTAAGCTCGGTCCAATACAATGGTGTTCGGCACTTGCGGCCATACAATGCCTCATAAGGTGCCATCTTTATACTTGACTGAAAACTATTGTTATAGGCAAATTCAACTAGTAGTAGATATTTTTCCCAACTACCTCAAATTCTAAAACACAACATTGGAGCATATCTTCAAGTACTTGAATCGTTCTCTCGGATTGATCGTCGGTCTACGGATGAAAAGCGTTACTAAAATTCAATTTCGTACCCAAGGCTTCTTGCAATTTTCCTAAACATCGAAGTAAACCTCAGATCTCTATTTGAAATAATAGAAATAGGCACCCCTTGCAATCTCATAATATCAGCAATATACAATTCAGCTAGCTTATCAAGTGAGTGATCGGTACGTATCGTTATAAAGTGAGCCGATTTCGTCAATATATCAACAAAAACCCATATGGCATCTTTCTTTTTCAGAATCAAAGGTAAACCCGTTATGAAATCCATCATAATCCTATCCCATTTCCACTCGGGTACCATCACTGTATGAAGTAAACCTGAAGACACTTGATGTTCGGCTATCACTTGTTGACAAATCAAACATCTCGAAACAAACTCGGAGATATCTCTTTTCATGCCCGACAACTAATACATTTTCTTCAAATCATTATACATTTTTGTATTACTTGAATCACAGATAAACAACCATTATGCACCTCATGAAGAATTTTCTGAATAAGTTCATCATCTTTCGGTACACATACTCTACCTCGAAACATCAAACAATCATCGGATCCAACATGAAAATCTGAATCACTAACTGATTCATAATGAATTCTCGTGACTTGCAAATCACTGTCACATTTCTGGGCTTCTCAAATTTGTTGAATAAACATTGGCCTAGCTCTCAACTCGGCTAGAATCGAACCATCGTTGGATAAAGTCAATCTCGTGTTCAATGATCTCAAAGCAAACAAAGTCTTCCTACTCAAGGCGTCTGCAACTACATTGTCGTAAGTTCAACAACTCGAGCCATCTTCGTTACCGTAAGTTCAAGTCTTTCTCAGTCATCAAATACTTTAAACTTGTATGGGTAGTAAAAACATGACACTTCTCACTGTACAAATGATGTCTCCAAATCTTTAAAGCAAACACAATACCAGCCAACTCTAAATCATGCGTTGGATAATTCTTCTCATGTGGCTTCAATTGTCTCGAGGCATAAGCTATAACCTTGCCCTCTTGCATCAACACACATCCTAATCCATTCAGTGATGCATCGCTATAAATCACAAACTCCTTTCCCGGTTCAGGTTGCACTAAAACTGGTGCCTCAGTCAATAATGCCTTCAACTTCTCAAAACTTCACTAACATATTTCGAACCATTCAAACTTGACATCTTTTTGCAACAATCTCATCATAGGAGTAGCAATCCTCGAAAATCCTTTAACAAAATGTCGGTAATATTTGGCTAAGCCCAAAAAGCTTCTAACCTCAGATACATTTCTCGGCGGCTTCCAATCAACAATTGCCAAAATTTTATTGGGATCGACCCCAATACCATCACCTGAGACAATATGGCCAAAAAATTCATCTTTTGTAAAAAAAACTCACTTTTACTGAACTTAGCATACAACTGTTTGTCTCTTAAAATTTGTAAAACAGTTCTCAAATGCTCGGCATGCTCAGTCTCATCACGAGACTAAATGAATATGTCATCAATAAAAACAACTACAAACTTATCCAAATATGGTCGAAAAATTTGGTTCATCAAGTCCATGAAAACAGCAGGGGCATTAGTTAATCCAAATGGGATAACAAGAAATTTATAGTGTCCGTACCTTGTTCTGAAAGCAGTTTTCGGCACATTTGACTCTTTAACTCTCAACTGGAAATAGCCGAATCTCAAATCAATCTTTGAAAACATGGTTGCTCCTCTAAACTGGTCAAACAAGACATCAATCTTTGGTAAAGGATACATATTCTTTATGGTAACTTTATTGAGCGGTCGATAATCTATACAAAGTCTCATAGACCATCTTTCTTCTTCACAGATAATACCGGAGCACCATTGGGAGAGAAGCTTGGTCTCGCAAATCCCTTATCTGTCAATTTTTGCAACCGAGCTTTGAATTCTTTCAATTCAGTTGGAGTAATCCTATACGAAGCAATAGATATCGGTGAAGTACCTGGACTAACACAATGCTGAACTCAACTTCTCTAATTGGAGGCAATCCTGACAACTTCTCAAGAAAAACATTGAAATATTCACACACGACCAACACTGATTCAATTTTCAATTCAGACTCCTTCGTGTTTAACACATAAGCTAGGTAAGCTTCGCACCCTTTTCTTATACATTTCTGAGCTGACATTGAAGAAATCACCACAAGCAATCTATCCGACTCATCTAATTCAACCCGGAGAATCTCACCATTTTCACATTTCAATTCAATAACTTTTTGTCTAAAATTTACTATAGCATCATGCAACGTCAGCCAATCCATACCCAAAATAACATCAAACTCATCAAATGGCAACAACATCAAGTCAGCCGAAAAACAGTAACCTTTAATCATCAAAGGACATTTCTTACATACTTTGTCAACTAAAACATGCTTGCCTAAAGGGTTTGACACCTTAATCACAAATTCGGTAAACTCGACAGGAAATTTCTTATTATTTACCAAATTCATACAAACATATGAATGGGTAAATCTAGGGTCAATCAAAGCAATAACATCACTATCATAGAGAGAAAAAGTACCAGTAATAACATTGGAGATGTCGCTTCTTCACGAGCACGGATGGCATAGGCTCTCATCGGTGCTCTCGCTTCAGATCTCATGGTTGTACCCTTAGTCACACATTTACTACTAGCTCCATTCTCGGTATTCCTCGGGGGCCTTCCTCTAGAAGCAGTATTACTAGGCCTTGCACTTTGAAATTTCACTTTCTTTGCCATCTCAGGGCAATCTTGGATAAAATGCTCTTCAGAGCCACACTCGAAACATGCCCGGTCATTCACCCTACACTCATCGGGATGATGTTCACCACACTGCTGCCATTTAGGTCTATCACGCCTTACATTGCCCACACTCGCCATTGAGGTGGCTTGAGATTTAAAACTCCAATGTTGTTTCTCACGATCTCTACGTGAATATCCGGCTGAAACATTCAAACGGGAATACATCTCTTTCGATTTCTTAGACTGAGATGGAAACGACTTACTCATCGGTCTCTTCCTTGAGTCTCTAGCTTCAGGATCAGCTTTCCTCTTTTCTTTGTTCAACTCTTTGTCCTTACAAGCCCGTTCAACTTGTAACACCCCTTACCCATATTCAACGCCGGAATAGGGTACGAGGCATTACCAAAACACATACACTTGTAAACGTATTAAACTAAATCATAAAATTTCATCCAAATTATACAAAATGAACTGCTAAATATTAAAGGCCAACACTTTAGGCCAAACCAATTAGGACATATACAAATTACTAAGTCCCTATACATGCCATAAACTTAAGAGGTTTGTATTCACTTTTACCCCACGATGATAGCTTGATAGTGTGATTATATCTCCGACGATCTCCAACTCGAGTTAGCACACAACCCTATCTACAAAGATTATTAAGTAAGTATGTAAATAATAAGAATTGGATTTAACATGTTTACAAAATAACACAATCATATCTACATTCAAATTCACTATTTATTCAAGTTTGGAGCAAGCTATCTATTCGAGTCATAGTCACTAAATTATTTTTATCTAGAGCTATGAAACTCCAAATTAGGATTCGTAAATTTTATATGAAACTAGATGCACGTATCGTGTTACCATAAAATTTTTAGAATTTTTGGTTTAGCCAATTAGTATAGTTTATTCTTCAAAGTCTCCCCTGTTCTGCTATCCTACAATTCCGACCATTCTTCGCTAAAATTTAATATCTTTTTGTACAGAATTCAAATGATATTCTAGTTTGTTTCTTATAAAAATAGACTCATTAAGGAATCTAAACATATAAATTATGTCCCAAAATTATATTTTTACAATTTTCAATGATTTTGCAAGTCAGAATAGGGGATCTCGAAATCACTCTGAACCAGTCTCACAAAAATCTAAATATCGAAAAATACAGAATTTCTTTTCTTTATCTATTTCTTTAATATGCAAAGACTCAATAAGATTTAATTTCATATCTCACTCAACTACTAATTCCATTTCTACCATTTTTGGTGATTTTTCAAATTTACTCTACTGCTACTATCCAAAACTATTTTATTTTTAAATTTACTCTTTCATAATTTCACTTACTCCATTTCCTCTTATCGAAAGTTTGCTCAAATATCGAGCATATTGTTCATTATTTTTCACACTTATACCTACACTTATCCATCACTTAGTCATATTCAATTACACTTAGTCGTTACATAGTCACATGTATTTTCACTTAGTCAATTTCCAATTGAACTCATCGGAATAATAACAGATACACGGTGGCCTGCACATAGTACCACCCTTCTAGCCGAAGCTATCTGGTGCACATAGTAGCCTGCACTTAGTACTACACATGTGACCAAAACCATCACTTACACATAGTGGCCTGCACTTAGTACCACACATGTGATCAAAACTATTGGGTACGCATAGTAGCCAGCACTTAGAACTACACACGTGACCTAAACCCATCTTGTAGCTCTCTTGTACACATAGTGATCTGCACTTAATACCACACATGTGACCTAACTACCTCATTCGTGTCTTTTCTATTCCGAAGGTTCAACTGGGAATTCTCAGTTTTCAACATTTTTCCAATTCATCCATAATCAATCACAATTCATAATTTGCATCAAGTAATTACTCCATATTCAACTATATCTCATATAATATAACCAAAATATTAAAACATAAATAAAAATAGTATATTACTTACATACAAACTTACCTCGAAAGCAAAATCGGTGAAAATGACTTATTCGTTAATTTCTCGTTCTAGTTCCAAACCTCATTTTCCTTGATCTATAACAACATATTTCACTCATTTAATTAATGTACTATTCAAAACAGTCCTTAACTCAACTTTTACAAAATTATAATTTTGCCCCTAAACTTTTACATATTTACACTTTTTCCCCCATACTCGAAAATTAAACTTCAGCCCTTATTCTTATGTTTTATAACATGGTGATCATTTTTCCCTTCTATGGAAACATCAAATTCTTACTCTAACATATACTTTTGAATATTAGGTATTATTACCGATTATGTCGTTTTACTCGTTTTCACTTAAAAACGCTTAGTAAAAGTTGTTTAACATAATTTCAAGCTTCATATTCTACCATAAAACATCAAAATAAACATTTTTCACCTATGGGTAATTTTCCAAAGATGAACCCTAGCATGAATTATTGGTAGTATAAGCTAAATCGAACTACCGGGACTCCAAAACTGTAAATAACTTGAAAAACGGGGCTAGAACGGACTTACCATGAGCTTGGAAAGTTGAGCAAACCCTAGCCATGTCTTCTCTTGGTAAATTTCGTCCATATGGAGAAGATAGACAAATTTGGCATTTTAATTTTGTTTTTAATTCATTTAATTTACAAAATGACCAAAATGCCCTTACAAAAAAAAATCTTATCTAACATATACCATATCCATTTTTGTCCAACAATTTAACCAATGGGCTAATTACCATTTAAGAACCTCTACTTTGAAATTTCATAGCAATTTGACACCTCTAACTTCTAGAACTCAAGTTTTGCACTTTTTACAATTTAGTCCTTTTGACTAAATTGAGTGGCCAAACGTCAAACTTTTCGAATGAAATTTTCACGAAATCATTCCGTGAAATTGTAGACCATAAAAATATAATAAAAAAATTTTCTTACGTCAAATTTGTGGTCCCGAAACCACTGTTCCGACTAGGCCCTAATTCGGGCTGTTACACAACTAATACCACAAACTCTTTCAGCTCTAAGATCCCAACTAACACACGAATGTCTTCATTCAATCCATCCTCAAATCTGTTGCACATAATGGCCTCGGTGGAAACACACTCCCGAGCATACTTACTCAGTCTGAAGATTTATTGCTCATACTCGGTTATGGTCATGCGACCCTGTTTCAGCTCAAGAAATTCCTTACATTTCTGATCGATGAACCGTTGGCTAATATGCTTCTGTCGAAACTCCTCTTGAAAGAAGTCCCATGTGACCCTTTCTCTCGGAACCATAGATACCAGCGTATTCCACTAATGGTATGCAAAATCTTTCAGAAGCAAGATAGCACACTTTAAGCACTCATTTCGTGTGCAGGACAACTCATCAAATACTAGGATGGAGTTTTAGAGCCAAAACTCAGCTCTTTCAGCATCATTACCAACGTTTGCTCAGAATTCTTCAGCCCCATGCTTTCGAATCTTATCAACCGGGGGCTTATTTAATCTCATGAAATTCATACCTTGTGGGGCTACAGGAACCGGTCGAGGAATAGGTGCGAGTGGAGGAGATTGGGCATTTGGATTTGTTTGATCAAATTCCGTATACCACTCATTCATCATATGGAGAAAGGCTTCCCTGCCTCCTCCTTGACCAACCGTAGGTGGTCTACTATCAGACGGCGTTGTCCCTTGAGTAGGAGCCAGCGCATTACTTTTAACTTCATCAACCTCATCTCGATTGGGATCCATTACTATATGAAAACACAATTTACAGTTGTTAGGAGTCATCACACTATCACAATTCATTTATGGCATGTATAGCTAGATTCATACACACACTACGTTAGTCTAAGAATCAACTAAATTGTAGCTCTGATACCACTAAATGTAACACCCCTTTCTCATATCCGACGCCAGAACAGGATATGATGAATTACTAGACTTAAACTCAATCAAACATTCAAAATCGGGACATAGATTTTCACTCAAATTTAAAACTTTTCAAAAACATTCATATCATCCATTAAACGAGCCTACAAAGCTCAAAACATACATTGGGAGCTATTCGGGACTAAACCGAGAACTTTGGGAACTTTCTCAACACTTAGAAATATTTTCACTAAAATAGGGGTCATACGCCTGTGTAAACATTTGAAATGGGATCACATTTGACCTATTTTGTGTGTGTGTTCTAACCCTTTGGTTTTGGGTTTTCTGAATGCTGGAAGTGAGTGAAATACTGATCTTACACATAACCTCAATTAACCTTAATGTCATGACATTTTTATCCTAACTATTCCTAAAGTTCAACTGCGATATTTCTCACTTGTCAACTTTATCAAATTCTTCCTAAGAGTTAATCATTAATTCATACAATAATAAATCATTTAAAGAATTTAAAACTTTATTGGGTGAATACGACTTCAAAAATGTAAAGAACATTAAAAACGGGGCTAGGGTGCACTTACTATCAAGCTTGAAAGTTAAAAAAACCCTAGCTATGGTGTCTTGAGAATTTCGGCTAAGGGAGGAAGAGAAGATGGACAAATTTTGACTTTATTTTCCATTTTTATTCTTTTATTTACCGAATGACCAAAACGCTCTTTTTACCTTTCTTTGAAATTTTATCTTTCCATATCCATTGTTGTCTGCTAACTTAACAAATCGTCTAATTTCCATCTAAGGACCTCTAATTTAAAATCTCATAGCAATCGGACACCTTTAACATGTAGAACTCAACTTTTGCACTTCTTACGGTTTAGTCCTTTTGACTAAATTGAGTGCCCAAACGTCAAAAGTTTTGAACAAAATTTTCATGAAATCATTATGTGAAATTGTAGACCATGAAAATATAATAAAAAAAAGTTTTATTATGTTGGATTCGTGGTCCCGAAACCACTGTTCTGATGCCCCAAAATTGGGTTGTTACAAGGGGTGTTACACAGTGAGTTACATGAGGTCAGGATATAGGCGTATGTGACCACACAGCCTACCCACACAGGCGTGCCCCATATCCACATGGGCGTCTGACCCCTGTATAGTGGAAAATTGTAACGCCCCATGTAACACCCTGAAAATTCGAGTATCGATTTATTGTGTGCTTTGAGTGATTAGTCTATAAAGGAAAATTTTCGTATTACTTTTCGTGCTTATTATAGTCTTGAAGAAGAATTAGAATTTATTCGAGGATGGAATAATTTTTAATTTTGAGAATTTATGGAAGTGGATCAAGTGGCATTGACGCTTAAGTAAAATTAAGTGTCAAAAATTGGCATAAGATGAGTAAATGGCAAGGTGGTGTTGGCGCATGAGTAATGGCATGAGGGGAGAGGTTCGAATCCCTTAAATAGCAATTAGATGGCTTTTTATTTTTGGTTTTCCTAGCATGTGTCGGCCAAGCACATATATGGTAAGTGTTGACTTTGTTATTTTTGGTTAGTATATCAAAGGAATAAGGTAAGAGTGAATTTATGGTAGGGAATCAAGAAAAAATTGGAAAGATATGGGGACATAGGGCAAGTATCAAGGAAAATGTTTTGGAAAAAAAATTATGGCCATTTGACCATGCATATAGACGGCAATATGGTCTAGGGGGGAGCTGAATTTTGGTGTTAGTTTGGCTAGGATTTGAAGTCTCTTTTTGGTCATTCTTAGCATATGTGCAAAGTTTTGCAATCCTTTCTCAACTTTTCTCCCTTGGCCGAATTTGTGCATTTGGTGAAGCCTAATTCTTTTGACCATTTGGTCATTTTTGTTCATCTTTTGAATATTCTCTTGTGCCTCTTCTTAGTGCCGAATTTGCTAGTACCAAAAAGACCATTTCTCTCTTTTTGTTTTCTTTCTCCATTGCCGAATGTACCTTGCTCCCCAATACATCTTTTTCTTTCTCTTTTCTTCTCTTTGAAAACCGAATCTTCATTATCATCTCTTCTCTCATATTTTATTTCTTTTCACTCATCCTTTTCTCCATTGTTTTTCTCCATGGCCGAATGTTAGTGAGTCATAGACGAATCCTCCATCACTTAAAGACATCATTTTCAATCCTTTCTTTTCAACCGTGGACAAAAGGGTATGTAACAGACCAATTTTGACCCAAATCGGAACGGTGGTTTCGGGACCACGAATCCGAGCCTGAGAGATATTTTAATATTATATTTTGTGTTTGTTATATGTGATTTAGTGAGTGTGAAAATTTCGTAGAAAAATTTAGTCGTTTAAGTGCTCAATTTGGTAAAAAGGATTTAATCGAGAAAAGCGCAAAAGTTGCATGCTAAAGTGAAGAGTACTAAATTGATTGTGGCTTTTTAAGTGGGTGTACCAAAAGGGCAATTAGCCCATTCACCATAGTAAGGGACGGCAATGGGCTTTTATAAGTCCAAATTACATGTTAATTTAGTTTATTACCAAGTTATATTAGAATATTAAGTAATAATGTTAAATTATATGTGAAATACAACATTATTATAATAAGAATGAGTGGGAAGAAAGAGAACATCACATTGTTCATCTTCTTGGCCGAATTTTTTAGGAGAAAAACTCCATTGTTGGAGCTTGAAGTTTCGGCAACTTAGAGCTTGATTTGGGGTAGGTATTTTGCTTAGTTTTTGATAAATTTTACGTTTTTGAGATCGTTGCTTCAGATTTTACCCGACCCATGTCTAAATTTTTGAAAATACTATGTATGTAGGATTCGGCCATTAACAAGCTTGGATAGTTTTGATGTTTGATGATTTTAAATTAAATGTATGTTAAAGATTTACAAGTTTTGTATTGGGATTTTTGGTATTTTTGAGTATATAGGGCTAAATTGAAAAGAATAAATTTGTGAAGGATTAAAATGTCAAATAAACAAAATGCATGGACACATATGGCCATAGGGGATATTCGGCCAAGCTATAAAGTTGGAAAATTTTGCTTATTTGGTGTTTTGTGTAAATTGGACCAAATTGTAAAATGGGAAATATTAGGGGCAAAATGGTAAATTGCCCATTAGGGTGTTTGAGACTAAATTGAGATGAAATGAGATTAAATGAGTTAAATTCTAATGTGTTTTAGATCAAGATCAAAGAAAGACAGAATTAGACCGGGAAAGACGCGAAGGTTCTCGAATAGCCAGGTTTCGCATGCACTATCGACAACCGAGGTAAGTCCTTTAGCTAAAATATGTCAATAAATTAATTATGAATTTAGTGAATGATGAATTGTGGAAATTTAGAGTATAAATTCATGACATAGCCGAATGTGAATGTATAGTATTGAAGTGAATTTATTTGGCTAATGCAAGGTGAATAAGTAAGTTCTTGAGCAATCTTATGTTTTAAGGTTATTTACGAATCTAATGAATGATAGAATTTGTATGAGTTTGGTGTAAAACCATGAGTTGGCCGAATGTGATGATGATGGATTAATGGACTGATTTCAAATATATTAAATGTAATGTGAATAAATGCATATGGTTCGATAAGTGACAGTGAAATGTGAAAAGCATGAAAAAAACTATTTTGACATTCGGGCTTTATGCCTAGCAGGCCTCGTGCCGGTGACATAATCGGGCTTTATGCCTAGCAGGCCTCGTGCCGGTGACATAATCGGGCTTTATGCCTAGCAGGCCTCGTGCCGGTGTTATTTGTCGGGCTTTTACGCCTAGCAGGCCTTGTGCCGGTGTTACTTTTCAGGCATTTATGCCTAGCAGGCATGATGCCGATGATGTATTTTACAAAAGAGAAATCGAATCGTGGATCAAGACAACTTAATGATAATTTAATTGAGTATATGGTTCAGGTAAGCATGTAAGGTATGCTATGCTTTATATCATTTGGGTCGAATTAATATTATGAGAATTGTGATATATATATATGTTTGAAGTTAATATTGATGGGTGTAATATGACGGAACTCTAGTTTAAAATGTGCTATTATGAAACAATTGGTTTTCAAGTATAAATGTTAAGAAAGGAGATTTTAAATGCGAGATGCTTCTATGAACTTTAAGAAATGCAGGTTGAAGGAAGTGATTCCAATATTTACTTGGGTTAATGAATTAATAGTATCGGCGTTGTATAAATGATTTACTTAATTGCCTATGTGAAATGCCATAAATTGATTGCTTTCATTTCGTAAATAATTAAATGTTTTATTATCATGAGTTAGGACTTACTAAGCTAGTAAGCTTAATTATGTGGAATGCTCTCCTTTGTTTTATAGATTTTGGTCACGTTACGGGCTCGTGAAGGATCTTCAAGAAGTCGTCCACACTATCGCCTTCCTTTGGTATTTTGAAATTTTGGTTACGAATTAGAAGGCATGTATAGGCTAGATGAAGTTTTAGAAACATACGATGTTTGACTTTGTACATGAATATAGGCATGCGAAGATGGCTATTTCCTTTGGTTGTGTATCGTTTATATGTTAAAATTTTATAACTTGCTCGTTCGTAAATGTATGTTTTAAACTTGATCATGGCCTAAATTACGTATTGGATTGTTTTTGGTATACATATATATGTATGGTGAAGGCATATATTTTTTAAATAAAAAAAAAGGATTCTAGTTGACAGCAGTGATGTGATTTTGAAAAATCACCAAAAATAGGATAAGTTGAATTAGAAGGTGAATGAGGTATAGAATTAAAGCTTATTGTGTCTATTCTGATATGAAGGAAACAGAGTAGGCAAAGGAGTTGTATGTTATGAGATATTTAAATTTTAGTGAGACCTGCTCTGAATGAATTCGTGAGTCACTGTTCTGTTTTGGAAAAATTGTAAAAAATTGTACAAAAATAATTAGGAATCATGGTTTATATTTGTAGAACCCTTAATGAGTCTATTTTTCATTGGTATAAACAAGAACAGTATATGAAATTTGTGCAATGAGATAACTGCATTTTTGTAGAGACAGGTCAGAATTGTCAAGCTGTGTAATAAGGGTAAATTTGATGAATAAACTGTATTAATTGGCCACATGAAAAATTCTGGAAAAATTATGGTGAATATTTACATGAGTCTAGTTTCAAGAAAAATTTACGGATCTAAATTTCGAGTTCTGTAACTCGAGTTATAGTCAAATTAGTCGGCATGACACAGTTTGACAGCTTTAAATTTTTATGTCCTAAACTTGTAGTCAAGTCTAGTAATGCCTCTTACTCAACTCCGGCGATGGTCTCGGGTAAGGGGTGTTACATTTTATTGGTATCAGAGCTACGGTTTAGTCGATTCTAGGACTACCGTAGCGCGTGTGAGTCTAGCTATACATGCCTTTATTATATGTTGATAGTGTGGTGACTTCTGACAGCCTGAACTTTGTTTTATATAGTAAATGGACACAGATCCTGAAAGAGCCGTAGCTGATGATGTAGAGAGTGTAGCGCTTTGACCGTGCACACGGATCAGCGCCGTAGACTCTCGACTGCTTTCGTGTAGCCACGAAGGAGAAACTCAACAAGCCTTTTATCGAATGATGAATGAGTGGTTTGCCCAATTTATTCGTAATAACCCGAATGTACACCAACCTCCACCCCGAATAATCCAACTCCGATCCTTCACTCCCTCAATGATAGATCCAATGAGATCTAGTAGGCCCCAGATTGATAAAATCCGAAAATTTGGGGCCAAGAATTTAAAGCTAATGACGATGATGACGCCGAGAGAGCCGAAATGTGGCTTGATAACACTATTCGGTACTTGATGAGTCATCTTGTACTCGGATGAATGCTTGAAGTGTGCTATATCTTTATTTGCATGGAATCGCATATCACTGTGGAATACACTAGTATCGGTGGTTCCAAAGAAAAAGTGACATGGGATTTCTTCCAAACTGAATTTCGCAAGAAGTATATTAGCCAAAGATTCATTGATAAAAAACAAAAGGAGTTCCTTGAGCTGAAACAGGGGCGAATGACCGTAACGGAGTATGAAAGAAAATTTGTCAGACTCAGCAGATATGCTAGAGAGTGCATTTCTACTGAAGCTATTATGTGTAAAAGATTTGAAGATGGCCTGAATGAAAATATAAAGATGTTTGTTGGCATTCTTGAAATTCAAGAGTTTGTGACTTTAGTTGAGAGAGCTTGCAAAGCTGAAGAGCTCGGGAAAGAGAAAAGAAAGGCTGAGACTGAAGCTAGAGACATTCGTAAAAGATCTTCTGCTAAAGTCTTTCATTCCACAACCAAGAAGTCCAGAGATGACTACAGCCGACATAAAACTACTACAGATCCACCTAGACGGGATCGACCTCCTATGAGCTCTCGAGCTACCTCAATGGCCAGTGTTGATAACGTTCCTCAGAATATAGTTGAATGCGAGCACTGTGGGAAGTGGCACTCAGGGAGATGTAGATTTCATGATCGATCTTGCTATAAATGTGGATCGTCAGATCATTTTATTAGAGAGTGTCCGGTTAGCCGAAAGCGAATCTGATTCGAACACTAAACCGAGCAACGTGTCAATGAGAGGTAGACCACCCAGACATTCAGGCAATGTAGGTGGTAGTCAAAAAGGAACGAAGAACACTACAGATCGATCTAAGGCTAGAGCTCTGGGTAGAGCATATGCTACGCGAGCTAGAGAGGATGCTTCCTCCCCCGACGTCATTACCGGTACTTTCACTCTTTATGATACTACTGTGATTGCACTAATTGATCCTGGTTCGACTCATTCTTATGTGTGCAAAACTTTAAAATTTGGCAAGACTCTGCTAGTTGAGTCTACCGAGTTTGTGATTCGTGTGTCCAACCCTTTGGGTAGATGTGTGCTTGTTAATAAAGTGTGTAGAGGTTGCCCGTTGATGATTCGGGATTATTGCTTCCCAGCTGATTTAATGTTGTTGCCCTTTGACAAATTTGATATAATCTTGGGTATGGACTGGTTAACTTCACATGAGGCAGTAGTGGATTGTAAAAGGAAGCTTATCGATTTGAAATGTCGAAATGGTGAGACCATTAGAATTAAATCCTGTGACATAAATGGGTTGCCTACAGTAATATCTTCAATGTTAGCCCGAAAATATGTGAGAAAAGGGTGTGAAGCTTATTTGGCCTATGTACTGGATAATAAAATGTCCGAGATACAAATTGAATCTGTATCAGTTATATGTGAATACCCCGATGTGTTTCCTGAAGAACTACCGGGTTTACCCCCAGTACGAGAGATTGAGTTCGGCATTGAGTTAGTACCGGGTGCGGCTCCGATTTCAATAGCTCTGTACCGAATGGCGCCTACTGAGTTAAAAGAATTGAAAGTGCAGTTGCAAGAGTTGACAGATAGGGGCTTCGCACGACCGAGTTTCTCTCCGTGGGGTGCACCGGTTTTATTTTTGAAAAAGAAAGATGGAACTATGCGAATATGTATCGACTACCGACAACTAAATAAGGTAACCATAAAGAATAAGTACCCGTTACCTCGGATTGATGACTTATTTGATCAATTGAAGGGGGCTTTGGTGTTTTCGAAGATAGATTTGAGATCGGGCTATTATCAGTTGCGAGTCAGAGATTCAGATGTGCCAAAGACTGCATTTCGAACGAGGTACGGACATTATGAGTTTTTAGTTATGCCATTTGGACTCACTAATGCACCTGCTGTTTTTATGGATCTAATGAACCGAGTCTTCCGACAATTTTTGGATCGGTTTGTAGTAGTGTTTATTGATGATATATTGATATACTCCAAAAATGAAGCAGAACACGTTGAGCATTTGAGAGTAGTACTACAAACCTTGAGAGATCAACGATTATATGCAAAGTTCAGTAAGTGTGAGTTCTGGATGAACGAAGTCAGCTTCTTGGGTCATGTGGTTTCGGTGTCAGGTATTCGGGTGGATCCAAACAAAATAGCAGCCATACTTGATTGGAAACCACCAAAGAATGTTTCCGAGATCCGAAGTTTTCTAGGCCTTGCGGGATATTATAGACGATTTGTAAAAGGTTTTTCCGTAATAGCTACACCCTTGACGAGACTACTACAGAAAGATGTCAAATTTGAGTGGTCAAAAAAGTGTCAGAAAAGTTTCGAGCAGTTGTAAGCCCTTTTAACCGAGGCTCCAGTGTTAACTCAGCCTGAATCGGGTAAAGAATTTACTATTTTTAGTGATGCTTCCTTAAATGGATTGGGTTGTGTTTTAATGCAAGAAGGCAAGGTGATAGCCTACGCTTCGAGACAATTGAAGCCGCATGAGAAAAATTATCCAACTCACGATCTGGAGTTAGCAGCCACTGTGTTCGCATTAAAAATTTGACGTCACTACTTATTTGGCGAAAAATGTCATATTTATTTAGATCACAAAAGTTTGAAATATTTGATGACTCAGAAAGACTTAAACTTGAGACAACGTAGATGGTTAGAATTGCTGAAAGACTATGAATTAGTGATTGACTACCATCCAGGGAAAGCTAATGTTGTTGCGGATGCGTTAAGTCAAAAATCATTATTTACTCTTCGTGCATTGAGCATACAGTGGTTATGTCGATGATGGTTCGATCATAGCCGAGTTGCAAGCAAGACCGATGTTTATTCAGCAGATTTGTGATGCACAGAAAGTTGACAAAAAATTGATTGCTATTCGGATTCAGTGTGGAAATGGTACAAAATCAGATTTTCGGATTGATGCAAATAATTGTTTGAATTATAAAAGTCGATTGTGTGTTCCTAAGAACTCAGATTTGATACAGATGATTCTGAGTGAGGCTCATAATGGTCGAATGTCGATACACCCGGGTAGCACGAAAATGTATAACGATTTGAAGCAGTTTTATTGGTGGCCTGGCATGAAACGGGACATATCTGAGTTTGTTTCCAAGTGCTTAATCTGTCAACAAGTGAAAGCTGAGCATCAGGTACCGTCCGGATTACTTCAACCAATCATGATACCCGAATGGAAATGGGATAGAATCACAATGGATTTTGTATTCGGTCTCCCTATGACACCGAGCAAGAAAGATGCCGTATGGGTTATCGTTGATAGCCTTACTAAATCAGCTCATTTTGTACCAGTACGTACTGACTATTCACTTGATAAGCTTACCGAATTGTATGTGTCGCAGATTGTAAGGTTGCATGGCGTACCAAGTTCCATTGTTTCGGATAGAGACCCGAGATTCACATCGCGGTTCTGGAAGAAATTGCAAGATGCTCTAGGTACTAAACTTCATTTTAGTACAGCCTTCCATCCGCAAAACGTATTTCGGTCGATCGGCGAACTATTCTGATACTTGAGGACATGTTGAGGTGTTGCGTTCTCGAATTTGAAGTACGTGGGAACGATACCTATCTTCGATTGAATTTGCTTACAATAATAGCTTTTAATCTAGTATAAAAATGGCGCCTTATGAAGCCTTATATGGTCGAAAACGTCGCACACCGTTGTATTGGACTGAGCTCAGTGAGAATAAGATACACGGGTTGATTGGATTAAAGAAACCGAATGTAAGGTGGTTGTAATTAGAAGTAATTTGAAAGTCGCCAGATCTTCAAAAGTCCTATGCCGATTTAAAACGCAAGGACATTGAATTTCAGGTCGGAGATCGGGTGTTCTTGAAAGTTTCTCCGTGGAAGAAAATACTCCGATTCGGTCAGAAAGGCAAGTTGAGTCCGAGATTTATCGGACCGTATGAAATCATCGAGCGTATAGGGCCTGTTGCTTATCGATTGAAACTGCCCTTTGACTTAGAAAAGATACACAATGTATTTCACGTTTCGATGCTTCTCAGATACAGATCGGATCCGTCCCATGTGATCACCCCGTCAGAGATTGAAATTCGATCTGATTTGACCTATGATGAGGAACTGATCCGTATCTTAGCTTGGGAAACCAAAGAGTTAAGAAATAAAAGGGTTCCATTAGTAAAGATTCTATGGAATCCTCACGGAGTTGAAGAGGCTACGTGAGAGCCTGAAGAGTTAATGAGGCAACAATATTCGAACTTATTTAACGGTAAGATTTTCGGGGACGAAAATCCTTAAGGGGGGAGAGTTGTAACAGACCAATTTTGACCCAAATTGGAACGGTGGTTTTGGGACCACGAATTCGAGCCTGAGAGATATTTTAATATTATATTTTGTGTTTGTTATATGTGATTTAGTGAGTGTGAAAATTTCGTAGAAAAATTTAGTCGTTTAAGTGCTCAATTTGATAAAAAGGATTTAATCGAGAAAAGCGCAAAAGTTGCATGCTAAAGTGAAGAGTACTAAATTGATTGTGGCTTTTTAAGTGGTGTACCAAAAGGGCAATTAGCCCATTCACCATAGTAAGGGACGGCAATGGGCTTTTATAAGTCCAAATTACATGTTAATTTAGTTTATTACCAAGTTATATTAGAATATTAAGTAATAATGTTAAATTATATGTGAAATACAACATTATTATAATAAGAATGAGTGGGAATAAAGAGAACATCACATTGTTCATCTTCTTGGCCGAATTTTTGAGGAGAAAAACTCCATTGTTGGAGCTTGAAGTTTCGACAACTTAGAGCTTGATTTGGGGTAGGTATTTTGCTTAGTTTTTGATAAATTTTACGTTTTTTGAGATCGTTGCTTCGTATTTTACCCGACCCATGTCTAAATTTTTGAAAATACTATGTATGTAGGATTCAGCCATTAACAAGCTTGGATAGTTTTGATGTTTGATGATTTTAAATTAAATGTATGTTAAAGATTTACAAGTTTTGTATTGGGATTTTTGGTATTTTTGAGTATATAGGGCTAAATTGAAAAGAATAAATTTGTGAAGGATTAAAATGTCAAATAAACAAAATGCATGGACACATATGGCCATAGGGGTTATTCGGCCAAGCTATAAAGTTGGAAAATTTTGCTTATTTGGTTTTTTGTGTAAATTGGACCAAATTGTAAAAATAGGAAATATTAGGGGCAAAATGGTAAATTGCCCATTAGGGTGTTTTGAGACTAAATTGAGATGAAATGAGATTAAATGAGTTAAATTCTAATGTGTTTTAGATCAAGAGCAAAGAAAGACAGAATTAGACCGGGGAAAGACGAAGGTTCTCGAATAGCCGATTCGCACGGACTATCGACAACCGAGGTAAGTCCTTTAGCTAAAATATGTTAATAAACCAAATTGTAAAAATGGGAAATATTAGGGGCAAAATGGTAAATTGCCCATACGGGCGTGTCCCAGGTCACAAGGGCGTATGACCCCTGTTTAGACAAGAATTTTCAAAGAAAGTAAAAGTTTCTGGTTGGTCTCCGAAACCATCGGGATGTATGTTCATGGCCTCATAGGCCTATGAGGTGAATGTTATGACCACGAAAAGGAAGTTTTTAAATTGGAACGAAATTTTATAACCCGTTAATACATGTTTAGGCAAGGTGAAGGATAGTAATGCCTCGTATCCGGTCCCGGCATCGGACATGGGTGAGGGGTGTTACATTTAGTGGTATTAGAGCTACGATTAAGTCGATTCTAGGACTAACGTAGCGTAAATATGAGTTTAGCTATACATGCCATACATAAGAGTATTTTCATAATGATAGTGTGATGACTCTTGACGACTTAAATTTGTGTCTTCATATAGTAAATGGATCCCAAAAGAGCTGTGGCGGATGACGTAGAAAGTAATGCGCCTGCTCCCACTTAAGGGACGGTGCCTAATGAAAGTGAGAATAGACCTACGGCAGTAAGTCAGAGAGGAGGAGAAGAGGTTAGGGCAGCCTTTCTCTACATGATGAATGCTTGGTATACGGAGTTCGTTCGCACTGTAACGCCCCAAACCCGGCCCATGCGTTTCAACCAGATCTGGTATGCTACGGGTTGTACGTTGAAAACTTTTGCTTTCTTGGTTTTGGAAATCGTAAGTTAATTAGACACTATTTGAATAAATAAGTGACATTAAAAAAAACCTTGCCTTATTATTTAGTATAAATAAACCCCTGACATAATTTCATAAGTTGCAAATATTAAAAACTGCTTAGGCGAATATAAACTATGGGGTCTTATTACCTAAATATTCCAAAAATAAAACTTAAAGGAAAAGCTGAAAATAATCTATAGAAATAAAAACTTGATGGCCCCTCGAGTCCGTCTCGGCTCCCATGTCCACGATCCACTGCTCATCTGGAAAGTTAGGGAAAATAATAGGGTGAGTCACCAAGACTCAGTGTGTAAATCTCGAAAACACATAAAAGGCTTGGGCCCACAAACACATTATAAGCCCTGGCCCATACATAATGGCAACAATCATAATTACATGATAGATAATAATTGATGCATAGCCCAACCATCCTAGAATTCCGTACCAACCATCACACCTTGGGGATTTCTACAATCAACCCTCCATCCGCTACACACCATAACGACGGCCGTACTGCCTATTCCTGTTATTCAGGAATCATTACGTGTGGCATAGCCACCAATCACTGTGTGACCTAACATTCATATTTGTGGGATTTCTACCACCAATCACTATGTGACCTATCATGCACTTCCCTTTAATAACATAATCCCACCCCATGCATACACATAAAAGAAACATCATGCAGACTTATACATATTTCGATACACATAGAGAGTTCTATGTTTACGTACCTGGCATCTTAGCATAACCCCTTGTTGGGTTCCATTCGATCGTATATACACTTCTCTTTCAAGCTTTTTAGCCCATAACATAAATATATAGACATACATACAGGATTACTAGTGTGTTAGAGATCTACACACCTGATTACTGATAGAATGATACTTTCTATGTCGACACTATCCGTAGTCGACACAACCGCTATCTGCCTAAGATGTTGTTTAGAAGTCAGTCCACAACCAAGTGGCCAATCTCGAACGGCAGATATCGCTCGTTTCTTAAACTTAGGGATTCTCTCCTTTGCCTGATCCATATTTAATTGCATCACAAGTCCTTGTTAGAACTACTATCACAATTTATGATCGTTAATCCTCATCATAAAGTTAAGATCTTGCATATAATAAGCGAATCTAGTAAAAATCTAGGGAAAATCTTCGTACCTTAAAATCCCGAAATTGGACACTAACATTTTTCGGCTTTTAGATCTAGACGACCGAGTTTCCTTCAAATCCCGGAATGCCACCCGACTTAGAACCATTAAACTATTAGCTTTTCAGCTTTTGCCTTTCAAAAACTGAAATAGAACGTGAGAGCTTAACAGAAGTCGACGCTTACCTTAACACAGGGGATTCGACTAGCAATAGAGAGAAGTTTCAGCAATGCCAAATGAAAAGATTAAATGCCGAAAGAATAAAACTGTCTCATAAATGGGATGAATAGAGAAAAACTATAGAGATTTCAGCTTTTTAGAGAAATCGGCTCAAGAGAAAAAGAATGGAGAAGAGAGTGAAAGGAGAGGTTTCGGCTTTTACATAAATTGAAGAAAAAGAAATTGTAAAAGGAGAGGCTAAGAATTTCGGCACAAAGAGTGAAGAGGAAATTAAGGTTTAAATGTCCGAATCAATGAGATATCCCCCCTATTTGTAGAAATTTCGGCATCTACTGCTTAAAATTGAAAACGCCCTTCCTGATAACTAAAAGTCAAGCTAAACAAAAGGGAAAATCCAGCACCCCTTATCCATGAAGTAGCCGAATTCTTTACTCCTCTAGGTGGTGGATTTTCGGCCATCACCTTGCCTTGCAGATAGCTCCTATCTTTTCTCCTTTTTATCATCTATATTATCAATTATAAAATCCATATAAATCCTCCTATTTTTGAGCCTTGTTTCCATCCACTTCACCTAACCCTAATGCCGAATTTAGCTAACTTAAATTAAAGGATTTGGGATCTATGAAACTTAAATTTTGGGCCCCTAACTCCTTGTGCATGGCGTCACCTCTTGCTCCCTTTAAAGTGCCGAAAATGGCCCAGAAACATGGGCTCCTTGCGGGCAAAACTTGGGCCCCTTTAATTGTTAATGACGCCACTTTCAAATTCCCTTGCAGTGCCACCTTTTGTTGGGCCACAAGCCCACGTTGGTATTTTAAACACAATTACCTCCTTTTAACTCTATAATGCCCAATTAGATAATAAAAACCAATGCCTTTGCCTAGTCCTGAGCCCAATTTGGACCCCTATCACTTAAATTAACATATTAAACATATCCACCAATTAAACGCATAGGACCAAAAATTCAGGATGTTACAGTTCTACCCCCTTAAAGAAATTTTGTCCTCGAAATTTCCAACTAACTACGAATTGTATTACCCATGTCTCATCACTATCCTTTCGCTGCGCACTCTAATTTAATAATATATAAACATTGCACGCATACAGTTTCTACACCCAAAAATATAGCATCCACACAAAACATACCCGACTTAATGGTGATTGAACAATCTCGAGCCTTATGCTCCTCAGACCCGCATCTTAAACACGTTCCTGACTTCCTCTAACATTCACCCGGATGACGCCTTCTGCAATATTCGCAAACCCGAAAGTTTGGACGTACCTTAACATGCTTCACAGAAACGAGACTGCAACCCTAAAAAACTACGATCTCTTTTTTTCTTACAGTCCACGCACCCAAACCGAAGTGTTTCACCGATTTCTTTAACCTCCTTTAGTACCTCCCTAACTAGCTGAGTCAGCACATCAGTCCTAACACTTCCACGGCCTCGACCGCGGCCTCTTCTTCCTCTTCTAGTGCTCATCATTGATTCATGTATTATTTGAATTAGAAATTTTATGAATTATTAATTTCTTTCACTGATTAACCACGAACAATCTTATGAACAGTAGTTTTAAGAGTAGTTCTTTCGAGTTCGAACCTATCTACAGTTTCAGTCTCAAGTTTATCTCCTAATTCTAGAAACCACGTACATTCAACCATCACACATCAACATACATATAACATCCATGAACTCACATTCATTACATAAGGGTATCTTCGTCATTTCACTACCCAGGGGTTTTTCCGTAGTTTTGCCCCACAGGGTATTTTTTCAAAATAGAGTATCTTGGTGATTTTTTTTCGAATTAGAGGTACCTTGGTACATGTTTTTTTTCTTTTTTTATAAAGCAAAGGTATTTTGGAAAATAAGTTTTTTTAAAAAAACGAGGGTATTTTGGTAATTTCCTCAAAATAGGGTATCTTGGTGTTGTTTATTTTTTTTTTGAAGCAGGGGTACTTTGGAAAATTTAATTTTGCAAATCGGGTTACTTTTGTAAATCTAGGGATTTTCAGATAAATTTGCGAAACATGGGTATTTTATAAATCACGATTGTTTGGAAATTTTTACAAACCAAGGGTATTTTGGAGATTTTGCCAACTCACAAATTTTTGTAGTCTTACAATACTATGGTATTCTAGAAATTTTCACAAATCAAGTGTATTTTGGAAATTTTACAAAACTTGGGGGTATTCTGGTCATTTTACAAATCAGGGGTAATTTAGTAATTTTGCAGAATAGGATGGCTGGTCCCTTTCGGGTTTTAATTATAGATTTTGGCCCGTCAACAAATCCTTGTGGCTAAGGTGAACAGTCACTACGCATCAGGTAGGATTCTAGAAAAGAGGAGGTGAGTCACTAGGACTGCTTAAGTACCAAGCTCTCCCTGAATCCAATCCTAGACATGCGTATGCCTGTTGCCACACCCCCAACCCATCGACTCGTTCACGGGTTTGTTTAGTTGGATTAAGTCTTATGAATTTAAAGAGTTGTTTAAACTAACCCTAAAGTCCATCAATGCCTAACATACTATTCTACGTCCATCAAGCCCATCAACCCAACAAGTATATCACATCAAGGGTTAGAATACTTACCTGCGTGGATCGGGTGCCGATAGATTCGAAGGCCATATCTTCTTCTTGAATTTTTTTTCCAAATTCACACCAAATTTTTAAAACACTACTAGACCCATTTCACAGTCTGAGTTTTGAACTGGGCTCTGATACCAAAATGTAACACCCCAAACCCAACCCATGTGTTTCGACCAGATCTGGTATGCTACGAGTTGTACGTTGAAAACTTTTGCTTTGTTGGTTTTGGAAATCGTAAGTTAATTAGACAATATTTGAATAAATAAGTGACATTAAAAAAAACCTTGTATTATTATTATTTGGTATAAGTAAACTCTTAACATAATTTCATAAGTTGCAAATATTAAAAACTACTTAGGCGAATATAAACTATGGGGCCTTATTACCTAAATATTCCTAAAAATAAAACTTAAAGGAAAAATAAAAAATAATCTATAGAAATAAAAACTTGATGGCCCCTCTAGCCCGTCTCGGCTCCCATGTCCACGATCTACTGCTCATCTGGAAAGTTAGGGAAAATAATAGGGTGAGTCACCAAGACTCAGTGTGTAAATCCCGAAAACACATAAAAGGCTTGGGCCCACAAACACATTATGAGCCCTGACCCATACACAATGGCAACAATCATAATTACATGATAGATAATAATTGATGCATAGCCCAACCCATCCTAGAATTCTATCCTCTACACACCAACCTGTACCAACCATCACACCTTGGGGATTTCTACAATCAACCCTTCATCCGCTACACACCATAACGACAGCCATACTACCTATTCCTGTTATTCAGAAATCATTAAACGTGGCATAGCCACCGATCACTGTGTGACCTAACATTCATATTTGTGGGATTTCTACCACCGATAACTATGTGACCTATCATGCACTTCCCCTCCAATAACATAATCCCACCCCATGCATACACATAAAAGAAACATCATGCAGACTTATACATATTTCGATACACATAGAGAGTTTTATGTTTACGTACCTGGCATCTTAGCATAACCCCTTATTGGGTTCCACTCGACTGTCTATACAACCTCTTTCCGGCTTTTTAGCCCATAACATAAAAATATAGACATATATACAGGATTACTAGTGTGTTAGAGATCTACACACCTGATTACTGATAGAATGATACTTTCTATGTCGACACTATCCGTAGTCGACACAACCGCTATCTGCCTAAGATGTTGTTTAGAAGTCAGTCCACAACCAAGTGGCCAATCTCGAACGGCAGATATCGCTCGTTTCTTAAACTTAGGGATTCTCTCCTTTGCCTGATCCATATTTAATTGCATCACAAGTCCTTGTTAGAACTACTATCACAATTTATGATCGTTAATCCTCATCATAAAGTTAAGATCTTGCATATAATAAGCGAATCTAGTAAAAATCTAGGGAAAATCTTCGTACCTTAAAATCCCGAAATTGGACACTAACATTTTTCGGCTTTTAGATCTAGACGACCGAGTTTCCTTCAAATCCCGGAATGCCACCCGACTTAGAACCATTAAACTATTAGCTTTTCAGCTTTTGCCTTTCAAAAACTGAAATAGAACGTGAGAGCTTAACAGAAGTCGACGCTTACCTTAACACAGGGGATTCGACTAGCAATAGAGAGAAGTTTCAGCAATGCCAAATGAAAAGATTAAATGCCGAAAGAATAAAACTGTCTCATAAATGGGATGAATAGAGAAAAACTATAGAGATTTCAGCTTTTTAGAGAAATCGGCTCAAGAGAAAAAGAATGGAGAAGAGAGTCAAAGGAGAGGTTTTGACTTTTGAAGAAATTGAAGAAAAAAATTGTAGAAGGAGAGGCTAAGAATTTCGGCAGAACGAGTGAAGAGGAAATTAGGGTTTAAATGCCAGAATCAATGAGATATCCCCCCTATTTATAGAAATTTCAGCATCTACTACTTAAAATAGAAAACGCCCTTCCTGATAACTAAAAGTCAAGCTAAACAAAAGGGAAAATTCGGCACACCTTATCCATGAAGTAGCCGAATTCTTTACTCCTCTAGGTGGTGGATTATCGGCCATCACCTTGCCTTACAGATAGCTCCTATCTTTTCTCCTTTTTATCATCTATATTATCAATTATAAAATCCACATAAAAACTCCTATTATTGAGCCTTGTTTCCATCCACTTCACCTAGCATTAATGTCGAATTTAGCTAACTTAAATTAAAGGATTTGGGCTCTATGAAACTTAAATTTTGGGCCCCTAACTCCTTGTGTATGGCATCACCCCTTGCTCTCTTTAAAGTGCCTAAAATGGCCCAGAAACATGGGCTCCTTGAGGCCAAAACTTGGGCCCCTTTAATTGTTAATGACGCCATCTTTAAATTCCCTTGCAGTGCCACCTATTGTTGGGCCACAAACCCACGTTTGTGTTTAAAATACAATTACCTCCTTTTAACTTTATAATGCCCAATCAGATAATTTAACCAAGGCCTTTGCCTAGTCCTGAGCCTAATTTGGACCCCTATCTCTTAAATTAACACATTAAACATATCCTCCCATTAAACGCATAGGCCCAAAAATTTAGGATGTTACACGCACAAACCTGAATGCACAACCCCCTTAACCCCTGCCTATTCCTCATCCTACCCCTGTAGCTCCTTAAATGGTAGAAGTGGTAAGAAGAGAAAAACCTCCGGTCGATAGAATCCAGAAATAAGGAGCAGAGGAATTCAGGGCTAGTAAAGATGACGGTCCTAAAAAAGCAGAGTTTTGGCTTGAAAATACCATCAGGGTATTTGATGAGTTATTGTGCACACCAGAAGAGTGCATGATGTGCGTGGTTTCCCTTTTGAGAGATTCTGCTTACCAATGGTGGAATACCCTTGTGTCGGTTGTACCAAGGGAAAGAATTACATGGGAATTCTTCCAAGAAGAGTTCAGAAGGAAGTACATCAGCCAAAGATTTATTGATCAGAAAATGAAGGAGTTCCTAGAGTTTAAGCAAGGCAAGATATCAGTAACTGAGTATGAGCGTGAATTTGTAAGACTCAGTAAATACGCTCGAGAGTGTGTATCCACTGAAGCCATCATGAGCAAGAGATTTGAGGACGGACTAAACAAAGACATTAAGTTGTTTGATGCCATCCTAGAGTTGAAAGAGTTTGTTGTGTTGGTGGATCGGGCTTATAAAGCCAAAGAGTTAGTAAAAGAGAAAAGATAAGATAAGATGGAGTCTCTGACTTGAGAAAAAGATAGTGGAGTAAGTCTTTGTAGTCCTCATCCAAGAAGTCAAGAGATTTCTCCACCCGATCGTCTACTTCAGTCGAGTTTTCAAGCAGAGGTAAGAGTAAACAGTATTCGGGGAATAAGGCTCAAACTACTTCAGTTGCGCATGTTGGGAACATTTGATCTAATAGACCGGAATGCCCACAATGCGGCAAACGTCATCCCAGTGAATGTAGAGCACATGAAAATGCTTGTTTCAAGTGTGGTTCCCAAGACCACTTCATAAGAGAATGTCGTGAGATGATGAAAGAAGAGAAAGTTCAGAATGTGAGATTTGGGAGTATTATTAAAGGAAAACCACAAAGGAACCCGGGAAGCGAGGCGAGCAGTAGGGGTAACCCTAGAGAGCATGCCGCGAGACCCGAGGGTGAGGCGCCTGCAAGGACTTATGTCATTCGCGCACGCGAAGAGGCGTCCTCTCCTAACATTATTACAGGTACCTTTTCTCTTCATGATACTAAAGTTATTACTTTAATAAAGCCCAGATCTACCCACTCTTATATTTGCATGAAATTAGTATTTATTATGAGTATGCCCATAAAGTCCACAGAGTTTGTGATAAAAGTGTCCAATCCATTAGGCAAAAGTGTACTAGTTGATAAGGTATGCAAAGATTGTCCATTGATGATTAGAGGTCATTACTTTAAGGTTAATCTTATGTTATTACCATTCGATGAATTCGATATTATTCTTGGTACTGACTGGTTAACCACTCACGATGTGATAGTCAATTGTGGAAAGAAATATATTGAGTTGAGATGTGAAAATGGAGACACCCTTCATGTTGAATCAGATGAACATGATAGATCACCGGTAGTGATATCTCAATTGTCGGCTCAGAGGTATGTGAGAAAAGGGTACAAGGCGTATCTTGCGTTTGTGATGAATGCTAAAGAGACAGAGTTAAAGATTGAGTTAGTACTGATAGTATGTGAGTACTTAGATATTTTTCCCGAAGAACTGCCAAGACTACCTCTGGTAAAAGAGTTGAGTTTGGCATCGAGCTAGCTCCCGGTACTGTATCTATATCGATCACTCCTTATAGAATGGCTCCAACAGAGTTGAAAGAATTAAAGGCACAGTTGCAAGAGTTGACAGATAAAGGTTTTGCTAAACCAAGTTGTTCTCCATGGGGTGCTTCGGTTTTATTTGTGAAAAAGAAAGATGGCACCATGAGATTGTGCATAGATTACTGGCAGCTTAATAAAGTGACAGTGAAGAATAAGTACCCATTGCCAGGGACCGATGATTTGTTCGATCAATTGAAGGGAGCCACTGTGTTTTCCAAGATAGACTTCAGGTTGGGATACTATTAGTGGAGAGTAAAAGACTTAGATGTGTCGAAGACTGCTTTTCAAGCAAGGTATGGGCATTCTGAATTTTTAGTCATGCCCTTTGGTTTGACCAATGCTCCTGCGGTGTTCATGGATCTTATGAATTGTATCTTTAGGCCATACCTCGATAAGTTTGCGGTTGTTTTTATTGATGACATATTGATTAATTCTCGAGATGAGATGGAGCATGCCGAGCATGTACAGACAGTTTTACAGATTATATGAGAAAATCAATTGTATGCCAAGTTCAGCAAAAGTGAATTTTGGCTCAAGGAAGTTGGATTTCTGGGACATATTGTCTCGGGATATGGAGTCCGAGTTGACCCAAGTAAGATTTCAGCTATTGTTGACTGGAAACCGCCGAAGAATATATCTGAGGTTAGAAGTTTTCTAGGCCTAGTTGGCTATTATAGACGATTCGTCAAGGGGTTTTCCCTGATTGCGACTCCGATGACGAAATTGTTACAGAAAAATGTGAAGTTTAAGTGGACAAAAAAATGCCAACAAAGTTTCGAGAAATTGAAGGCATTATTGATAGCAGCTCCAGTTCTAGTACAACCAGAGTCGGGAAAAGAATTTGTGATCTACAGCGATGCATCCTTAAATGGATTAGGCTGTGTACTTATGCAAGGAGGCAAAGTAATAGCATAAGCCTCTAGACAGTTAAAGCCTGATGAAAAGAACTATCCAACGCATGATATGCAGTTGGGTGCTATTGTTTTTGCACTGAAGATTTAGAGACACCATTTGTATGGTCAAAAATGTCGGATATTTACCGACCATAAAAGTTTAAAGTACTTGATGACTCAAAAGGAACTGAACTTGAGGCAGCGAAGATGGTTAGAGTTGATAAAAGATTATGAGTTGGTTATTGATTACCATCCAAGAAAGGCGAATGTAGTCGCTGATGCTTTGAGTAGAAAGTCCTTATTTGCATTAAGGGCTTTGAATACGTGGGTGACCATGATAGAAGATGGTTCTATTCTAGAGAGTTGAAGACTAGACCGATGTTTCTTCAAGAGATTTATGAGGCTCAGAGAAGTGACAGCGACTTACAAGCCAAGAAAGCTCAGTGCGAGTTAGATGTTGAGTCCAATTTTCGGGTTAATTCCGATAGATTTCTAATGTTCAGAGACAAAGTTTGTGTACCGAAGAATGATGAGCTCATTCGTAGGATTTTGCATAAGGCACATAGCTGATGTTTATCTATACATTCGGGTAGCACCAAGATGTATAATGACATGAAGCAACGATATTGGTGGCCGAGTATGAGGAAAGATATTTCAGAGTTTGTGTCAAAATACTTATTTTGCCAACAAGTGAAAGCGGAACACCAAGTACCTTCAGGCCTACTTCAGTCTATTATGGTTCCCGAGTGGAAATGAGACCATATTACTATGGACTTCGTAACGGGTTTGTCGCTGACACCTAGCAAGAAAGATGTTGTATGGTTATAGTTAATAGACTCACAAAGTCAGCCCATTTTATACCTGTGCGAGTCGATTATTCGCTTGATAAATTAGCGAACTTGTACATGTTAGAGATAGTAAGGCTTTATGGTGTACCGTTGTCGATCATTTTGGATAGAGATTCGAGATTCACGTCACGATTTTGGAAAAAGTTGCAAGAGGCCTTGGGCACGAAATTTAGTTTCAATACAGCCTTCCATCCACACACCGACGGGCAGTCGGAAAGAGTAATTTAGATACTCGAAGACATGCTTCGATGTTGTGTTTTAGAGTTCCAGGGTAATTGGGAAAAATACTTACCGTTGGTGGAATTTGTCTACAACAACAGTTTCCAGTCAAGTATAAAGATGGCACCGTATGAGGCATTGTATGGATGTAAGTGTCGAATGCCCTTGTATTGGTTAGAATTCAAAGAGAAACAGATACACAGGGTCGATTTGGTTAAAGAAACTGAAGAGAAAGTAAAGATGATACGTGATCGTCTGAAAGCTGCTTCAGATAGGAAAATGTCCTATTCAGATCTGAAAAAGAAAGAGATTGCATTCAAGGTAGGTGATAAGCTATTTTTGAAAGTATCACCTTGGAAAAAAGTCCTCAAATTTGGCCGGAAGGGAAAATTAAGTCAGCGCTTTATCGGACCTTATGAAGTTACCGAGAGGATAGGACCGGTAGCTTACCGGATAGCCATGCCACTTGAGTTGGAAAAGATTCATGACGTCTTTTACGTATCCATGTTGCGCCGATACCACTCAGACCCGACACATGTCATAGTACCGACAGAGGTTGAGATACAACCAAACATGACTTCTAGTGAAGAGCCGATTAGAACAAACAGTTAAGAAACAAAAGCATAGCCCTGGTGAAAGTTCTATCGCAAAGGCACAGAATAGAAGAGGCTACTTAGGAGCTCGAGAAAATGATGAGAAATCAATACCCCAACCTTTTCACCGGTAAGATTTTCGGGGACGAAAATCCCTAAGGGGGAGAATTGTAACATCCCGATTTAGGGGCTAGTCAGAATAGTGATCTCGGGATCACTAATCCGAGGATTGAGAAGATTATTTTTATGTTATCTTATGTGTTAGAGCATGATTTTAGAATTTCATGAAAATTTTGGTACTTTAAATTTTAGCGATTTCTTGCTTAATAGCAAAAAGAACTAAATCGCATAAAGTGTGAAAGTTCTATTTTATTAGCTAAAGGTACCAAATAGCCATAGATTGATAGTTGGAGGTCTTTAAAAGGCAATTAGACCCCCAATATATGCTTGGCCGGCCATAGGGGACAAGAATTGACCAAGTTGGTCAAAGTTGGTGAGGTTTGGTGGATTAAATTGATAATTTATTATTAAAATAAAAAAAAGATGATGTTCATCTTTCTTCTTCATTTTTATTCCACCGAAATTTGCAAGAAAAATTAGGGTTGAAAGCTTCAAAAATTTCAGCACACTCATCTCTTCATTGGTAACTGTTCTAGTGATCTTTTCTTGAAAATAGTTCTACTTTTGAAACCCCTAGAGATTAAGCTTTCAAATGAGAGGACTATTGTGCCATATGATAAAAGGTTTTGAGTTTTGCCATGAGAGCTATCATTGTTATTTGCTGCATTTTTATGGAAGAAATTGAGTCTTAGTTGTCACATAAACAACTTTTATGAAAGGTGTTGTCTTGAAAACACTTAATTGAACCTTGATGAAAAGTTTATAAATTTTTAGTAAGTATGTGAAATGTTAAGTTTTAATGATGGCTATAAAAGTATTAAATGGTCACCTAGGCTTGTTGAAGGTAGAAATGTGATTAGAATTAATTTTCGAGCCTACGGGCAAAATGGTTATTTTGCCAAAGTCTAGGGGTAAAATAGTAATTTTGCCAAAGCATGATTATTGAAATGCTTTTATTAATGTGATGATTAAAATTACCTAATTTGTTATTATAGATCAAAAAATACGAAGCCCGGATTGAAACCGAGGTAAGAACAAAGTCGAGGACTAAATTGCATATCTACATACATTTTAAATTCTAAGGTAAGTTTGTATGAATTAGAATTTTACGATTATTCTCATTCAATTACTTCTTATGTTGTATAATGTATATTATTTCTATGAAGTAAAATTATTGATATTATGATGAGAAAAGTAAATGAGAATCTGTATGAGGAAAGTCCCGGTTGAAGTCTTAGAATAATGAGGATACTATTATCACAACATGTGATATAGGAAAGTCTTTGTAAGACCCTGTCAAGACATGGCATCGGCATAAGGCAAGGATATCATGTAAGTCCATGACAAGTCATGGCATTGAAAAGTTATTATGAGGCAAAGGTCCCATGTAAGTCCAAGTCAAGGCCTGACATAGGTGAATTCATAAGGAAAAAATGTCCTGTAAGCCCATGTCAAGACATGGCATTGATAAGATTCATAAGGCAAGGATACCATGTAAGCCCATGTCAAGACATGGCAATGGTAAGTTTCCAAAGGAAACACATAAGGATGGTATCGTGTAAGACCATGTTTGGGACATGGCATCGATACCGAGCTAAGGGATCCCAAGTAAGACCATATCTGGGATATGGCATTGGCATCATGAGGCGATCCCATGTTAGATCATGAGGCGATCCCTTGTAAGACCATGTCTGGGACATGGCATTAGCATCGAGATACATGTTTGGTGAGATTGAGTAACCTCAATTATTCCGAGAAATTCAACGGGTAAAAGAGCTAAATATGTAAGAGGCAACAAGAAAGTCAAGTAAGTAAAGATGCTCCAAGATAAGTTATACAAGGATAATATAAAGCATTTTTCCTGTTAAGAAAGATAAAAGTTGAGTTTATTTTTTCATAAGCAAAATGTACTAATCTATATGATCAAGTGACACAGGTACCATGTTTATAATGCAAGTATGAAACTATTATGTATCATGTGAAGAGTAAGTAAGCCATGCACTTGAGTTTTATGTTGTACTTAACTCGAAATGGATGAGTGATAATGAGTAAATATATTGCTATATGAGTTTTATGCAAACTTACTAAGCTATATGCTTACTTCTCTCCCTTCTTCTTTCCTCGCAGTATTACCAAGCTAACTCGTGGATCATTGACGCGGAGCTCAGAGCACACTATCTATCACTATTTTGGTATAGCCAAGCTGTCTTTATTAAGTATGGCATGTATAGAAATTATGTCATCTTGATGTAAGTCCTAAGAGGGGCCAAAGTGTTGGCTACTAGGTTACTATTCTTTTGTATATGGCTAAAGAGATTGGCCAATATTTACTAAGCTTATACATCAATTGATGATGAGTTATGCATTGTTATTCATGTTTTTGATGAAGTATTTGAGTAGTTGGATTGATAAATCAATGATTTTTATTTCAGGGTGGTAATTGGCTTGGAATATAGCTTTTAAGTGTCCACACGGGTAAACACACAGGCGTGTGCCTAGGCCATGTGTGACACACGGTCAACCCACATTGGGGTGTTAATAGGCCGTGTGTCCCCTGTATGTTAGTGTTTTAAGTCAGTGTCGACCACGAGCTAGCCACACGAGCGTGTGCCTTGGCCGTGTGCTAATTAAGGATCGATAACGTCATAGTTAGTGAGATCTACGGGTAGAAGACACAGGTGCGTCTAGACCATGTGAAGGACACGGACCACTGACACGGGAGTGTGTCAAGCCGTATGAAAACCCGTGTAGGTTGTAATAAAAAAACAAATTGTACACGGGCTAGGGACATGGGCGTGTGAGACCACACGACCTGCCTACACGGGCGTGTCCCAGATCACACGGGCATGTGACCCCTATTTAGACAAGAATTTTCAAAGAAAGTAGAAGTTTTCGGTTGGTCTCCGAAACTATCGGGATGTATGTTCATGGCCTCGTAGGCCCATGAGATGAATGTTATGACCACGAAAAATACAATCCCGACGAAAAATGAGCAATGTTAACCCAAGTGCAAAAAGGGAATCATTCGCAAGAAAAGATGATATTTTGCACCCATGCGAATATCATGCATACACATTTGGTTAGGTCACCTAGGGAGTGATCGCTGTAAATCAGAGTTTTAAAATTTATAAAAGAATGATCAAAACCTGAAAACTAACTCTGACAACGATTAAAGGCAAGTGTACCTATTGGACAGTAGTATATCTTAGGCAAGACAGGATAGCAAACCCAAAGGAACTAAGAGTACTAATACTAACTTTCTTTTTATTATTTAGCCTTAAAATTAGAGTGAAGTTGCTTTAAACTATATTGACAAAGACTAAACTAAGGACATAAGGACAAAAAGGACAGAGAGGAAAATAATTTTGAAGGAAAACTCAGTTGATTACGACGATACCCTTAGGAAGAATCCACCTAGACTTTACTTGTTATCTGACTCTAAATTATATGATTTCTTTACTTAGCTTGATCCGTAAGACTCCCTAACCTATATTAAACCCTCTCTCGAGGCGAATAACGTCTAACCATAGGTTAATTAGTGGAACTCTCGTTCGCTTATAATAACCCCCTAGGATAGCAGTAAATCGATCAATGGACTCCCATATTAGGTTTCACCCTAATTCGGCAAAATCTCGTAACCCTATCTCTAGGCGTTCGATCAACTCCGCTTAATTATGTTAGATCTACTCTTAGGCAGGGTCTATTCCTCCTCCACCTAAGCACATTAGATTTGGATTAAGCAACATAATTAAGAACAAACTAAGCAATTATCATATAACTCATCTAGGTTTCATCCCCTTCAGGTATCTGAAGGGTTTAGTTCATAATGAATAAAAAGAACATCACAGGAGAAAAGATAAAAAAAAAACATAAGAAAATCCTAAAACCCCCTGAAGGAATTGAAGGAGAATTCCACCGTCTTGAGTATAATTTTGGCTTCTTGGGATGGATCAACTGGCTATCCTCACGTTATTCCCTAACTCTGACCTTCTCGGCTTGGCTCCTTGGCCTAGCTTTGACGCCGGTTTCAGCTTCTGCCGAACTCCTCTCTCAAGTTACCCCCTTGGGTGTTTATATAGACTTTGTGATGCTTTACTTGGCCCCTAAGTTTCCTAATTTAAATAAAATTCCTGCTAGGGTGTTTGAATAGGCTTTGGAATGTGTTTCTTTGCCTCCAAGTATCCTTTCCCGAATGAAATTGCTCTTTCCAGCGATAGGGACACGGCCATGGCACACTCCTGTGTGAATCGAGACCAGACTGTGTTCAGATTTCTAACTTGAGGCACAGCCGTGTTTATCGGGGTCCAGGTCGTATTCTAGTAATTTAATGAGGTACGACCGTGTGGCTTGAAGTCTAGGCCGTGTCGATTTCGTGAATTGGCCCATTTGGCCCGGTTTAAATCCGTTTTACATTCTTTTCATCCTTGGGTGCTTTCTTGAGTATAAGACATGAAAAGAAAGGATTAAGAGCACCTTTTTACATAAATCGAGGCTTAAATTATCCAAAAGCATGCTAAATGTGGGCCTAAAATATGTTACTTTTACGGTTTATCAAATACCCCCATACTTAAGCTTTTGCTTGTCCTCAAGCAAAATTCTCAACTTACAATTAAAAAAAAACTTTCCACGATTCATAATTCATATCAATAATGTCTTATCATAATTCATAGATACATGGATAATTCAATTCAAAGAGTCCTAAAGATTCAAACAAGATGAGTCATACAATTGTAGCACGAAAACATAGGTGTTTTCCTTCATCTAAATAATTACCTTTAATTCAAAATCTACAAGGATTGACATTCTCACAAAAGATTCACTCAAATCACTCAAAAAGTGTTTAAGGGTCAAAATTAAGCACTCATAAGTCAAACCTGAAAAGTTAATCCCATAGGCTTGCCTAAAAATCAAATCTCCACCACTATAAAATGATGTGATAAACAGATCAAAAGGTCTTTGTTAGGGTTGTAACGGGGCTAGGGTTAAAGGTGTGGATAAAGGCTAAAATTAAAAGGTTGGAATCGAGATTGAATTGATAAGTTACCTATCTAAAAATTTCTAAGATAATAATTACATCAACTAAAAATAATAATAATCCTACTAATACGAGCTTTTTCTTTTGATAATTAGACTTTAACTTGTATAAGCTCACTCTTCATAATACTAATACTGAATATACTTTGCTTTGGTTTTTTTTAAGAACAAACTAATAAAGACAACTTCAACTCATAATAAAAACTTAGGTAATGTAACATCCTAAAATTTGGAATTTTATGTGTTGCATTGTTTTTGGTGTTAAGCTTGTTAAATTATTAATTTTGTATGTTTAGGAGGTCCTGAGAAGGCTCGGGATTTATTTGGACCTAGTAAATTGTTTTTGAAATTTAGCACTTTAAGGAGATAGAGTAAGTGACCTTAAAGCATATGGAAATAATTGAGTAAGTAGCTAACATAAATGAACAATTGGTAAAAAGGATATAGCGCCACATGATGGACCTTGAGGGAAGAGGTTCGAATCGCTTTATGTGCATATTTGACTTTTATTTTTGTATTCCTTCCTTAAAGTGTCGGCCAAGGAGTATTCATGGCAAGTTTGACTTCATTATTTTTGGTAAGGTGGGTATAAGAATAAGGCAAGGTTAAAGTTGGGGAAAGGAATCAAGAGAAATAGGAAAGAAAGGGGGACGTGAGGCTTATTTCGTGGGTGATGTTTTGGAAAGCTTGGGTGGCCAAACTCTTATCCTGGGGGGGATGCATATGGACGGTTTTGGGGAGAATAGGTAGCTGAATTTTTTATTTTGGCATTTGGTAAAGACCTAGTAGTGTTTTGGCAAAAATTCCCTTTGGCAACTTTATGTCATTTCTCCTAATTTTGCAACCCTCCTTGTCGAAACATATTAGCACAATAGTGCATTGTTTTTCTCTTTTGTTTGGTCACATACTCATTTTCTTTCCACCTTCCTTGATAGCTGAATTCTCTTTTTCCTTTTGATTGAATTTTTGGTGCTTGTTAGGCCAAAACCTTTCTCTTTGCACTATTTGGTGTTGTCCAAATTTCTTTCTACCTTGTGCCGAAATTACAAGCCACAAAAGAACATATTTTCTTCCTCCTTTCTTCTTGTTGCCAAAAGTATCCAACCTTTGTGACCAAATCATATTTTCTTATCATCTTTTGGAGAAACCGAAACTAGTTTGCACCTTTTCTCTCCCTTTTCTCTTCTTTTAATCACCTTTCAATTTTTCTTCCATTTCTTAAAAATATAACTCCATCTTGATCAAAACCTTTTCTTTTATTCATTTCCTCCATAACCGAATCTAATAGCAAATTAACCCTCCACTATTTCTTCTTTTTTCCTTCGTGTTTGAACATTATCTTTTGACGAATCGGTAAGTAATATTTTCTTCTCAATTTTTTCTCTATGGCCGAATGTATGTTTTTGTCTTGGGATGGTTCTATTAATCAGAATCGTCATCCCCTTTTCTCTCTCACAACATGGTCATTTTTCCTTTTGGTAGAATCCTAGTGGGAGGCCGAACATCACTTTAAGTCTTAAGTCGAACGATGAACATCGGATTCAATATCGTACAGTAAGAAATTGTTATAGATTATTGATAGTACCCAATAAGCCGATTGATGATCTAAGGAGTAATAAATTGTTGACTTTATGTTTTAGGGAACAAATTGTTTGATCCATCCAATTGTTGATCAATCGGGATTAGTGTAAGCCGATCTTCACCCTTTTTGACAAATCCGTACTTATCATAATACTAATCGATGGAGGCTTGTGGTAACGATTCAAAAGGGAAGCCGAGTGGAGATCTCAAAAGGAGCGGGTTAGCGATCCCTACTCCTAAATTCAAACGAAGGGTTGTTTCGGTGATTCGAGACTTTCCACCGGGTTGTGGACCCTCATCCGGTGAGAATCAACTATTCGAGGTTGTTCGCAATTGTGAGGTATCAGTGATTCAGGACTCTCCACCAGGTTGTGGACCGTCAACCGAGAAAAACTGACAAATCGTAGTTGTTCGCGATACCGAGGGTAAAATCTTAGATCGTTTATTTTAGAGCAGATTTATTAAATAGTGAGCAATGTCTAATCGAGCGTTATAATATTTTAGGTGTCGACGGTCAAGAAAGTGTAGTGCTTACCGTAATCAGGTGTGTAATCTCACACCGTATTTCATGGGTTAGATATTTTAAAACGTGTTAGCGGTAACTCGCTTGATTAAATCACATTTTGGTGAAATTGGGTAAAATGGCATAGTTATCACTATTTTGGTAAAGACTATGAATCGGTATTAAGACTATGAAAATTACGAAAATACCCTTAATGGGCCATTTGATATTTGCTATATGGGCCAAATTGAGATATTTGCTAAATGGGCCAAATTGAGATATTTGCTATATGGGCCAAATTGAGATATTTTCTATATGGGCCAAATTGAGATATTTGCTATATGGGCCAAATTGAGATATTTGCTATATGGGCCGATTTGTTATAAATTGCTAAATGGGCCAAGATGATAATTTGCTTAATTGGCCTACTTGATAAATTGTTATAATGGGCCGTAATGTTTGTAAGAAATATCTGAATAAATTGTTGTGAATGGCTATGCATTATATACATGATTTGCATGGGACGAGATATTGATGAAGAGAAGTTCTGGTAGCTCTGCTACGTAATTCTGATGGCTCTGCCACATATATGAAAAATGGCAATGCCATTTAAATTCTGTTAATCTGGTGGCTTGTCCACAAACTTGATATATACGACTTAATGCCTACTTTTGGTGTGTTGGCAGGGTGGGTGACTAAAGCTCCCCACAGGTGTGCTGGTTGGTACGGGTGGTGTGTAGCGGATGGAAATTAGGTTTGGTCTGGGAATTGCATATCACATGCATATTATATATGATATTATTTTTATAATTGTAAATGGGTTTTGGCCCAATTGACAGTTTAATTGGAATTTTGGCCCAGTGGACAATGGTAAGTGGGTTACACACTAAGTTCTAGTAACTCACCCAGTTTTCCTTACCCTTCTCAGGTAATGATCAGTGATGGAGACTTGGGCTGTGGATGACTCGGTGGGGGCCATACTACGAATAATGGTTATTTGAAATTTAGATCTCTTTTTAAGTACTTTTAATTATTTTGCTATTTTGAGTTAAGTTGTAATAAGGCCTCTGGATAAATTTTTAATATTGTTTTATGTTTGATGGATTTTATAACTTGCTTTAAATACTTCAAGTGGGATTTGTTTTAAACTTAAATAAACGTTTTTTTCTCAAATGGATATGTAAAAAGGGTTTCATTCTTAAATATTTTAACTTGGAAAATTTTCTCTCAACAATGTTCTTCATATTTTTCCAAAATTATCTTTCAAACTCTTTTAAATCTTCTCGTAATATTAACTAAATTTTCTAAGTTTCGATTTATAAACTCTTACGTCTCAAATATTTTGATTTATCAATCAATCTTAGTTTTCAATAAACTCCATGTCAAAGTTTTGAAAATCTGTCTTACTTAGATCTTTAAAGGTCTAGATGTACATTTATTTCATGTGACATGTCAGATCTGGCCTTAACGCATAGACTGGGTTTGGGGTGTTACAAGTAACTAGTCAAATCATATCTCGATTAAAAGGTAGTCAAAAAGAAGGGTGATAACAAATACAAAGGGTTTTGGGTTAATATTAGTGGGTGAGTCAATAAAAGGGTTGTTAGGCTCAACGGGGTTCACTTGGGGTTAATTATGAGGGTAGGCTTTATAGTGGTGTACGTGGGTTAAAACCTAGGTGCCTTTATCATCTCGGTATATCAAATCATAACTGTGGTCTCAACATGTATAATCAAGGCAAGTTCTAGAATAACAATTCATAGTTGACATACTCATAAGAAAAGAATGAGCATGAAAAGGAATGTATGCTCTATAAGGCTCAAAATCTCACAAAACTTATGGGTGTTTTTGACATCAACCTTATAAATTTCAAATTTCAAGATAACATTCAAATTCAGGTTAACAACCTAAAATTTTAAATTTTTGAAAATTAGACTTATCATGCTTGTTCCCTAGTATTCTTCAAATTTAATTATCAATGCACAGTTATCAATGACTTAATCTAAAACATATCAATAGAAATCATAAATCAAAAGAAAATTTCATTCAAATCGTAATATGAGAAACTTACTTTAAGATCAAGGCATAATTCAAGGATTTTCAAATAATACTGTAAATAACCCCCCACACTTAAGATGTACATTGCCTTCAATGTACAAAGATGGATAATATAAAAATAATCATAAAATCATAAGATAGGGAGAGAAGTGAAACTTCCTGAATTTTGGATGAAGTCAATGAAACGAAACCGGATAGGATTGGAGGTGAACGTGGGGAAGCGTCTCAAACCGTTTGAAATTGAACCCTCGAAGCAGCCAGTCTGATTTTATTGTATCCTAAGCTAAATCTAAACATCATAAAGAATAAGAAAAAGAAAATAAAATAAAATAAAGTACAAAAATGAAATGAAAATTAAAACAAAAAAAATAAATAATGGAAAATGAAATACAACTAGAAGAAGGGAGAACGAGTTTTAAATAGAGATGTAGCCCGTGTTTTGGAATTTTGAATTTTGGGCGCGTTTAGGGTGTTCGGGCATGGTCGTGGGTGTAGTGGCATGCTCGTGTCTTTCTTCATATAGCCATTTAATACGGGCATGCTCCTCCCGTGTTCGATAAGTCAGAATGTTGGCACGGTTGGTAGGCACGGCCGTGTTTAGCCCGTGCTTAACAAGTCAGTAACCTCGCACGGGGCGTCGGCACGGGCGTGGACTATTATCGCCACCCGTGTTGGGAAAATTTTTTTTTCTATGTTGTGCACGGCTACTAGCATGCCCATGGTTCATCCCCTGGCTTCCACACGGCCATGGGCACGCCCGTGCCTAGGGCCGTGTGGCCTAGAAATCTGCTCTTTGGTTAGTTTATGGTTAGGTGCTAAAAGGAAAAAAATAAAAATAATAAAAAATAAATAAAAATGTAAAAATAGGGTTAGTGCTCGGGTTGCCTCCCGAGAAGCGCTCGTTTATAGTCTTAAGCTAGACTTTACCTCTCATTCGTATGGTCATGGTGGTTTGAGGAGGTGAAAATCCTTTCTCATGCGATCACTTTGGTTATGGATATATTGTTTAAGTCGAGTAATGTTTACCTCAAAGTTGTTGAATTTAGGATTGCTTACCTCGACTGTGCCGTATAGGAAGACATTAAGTACCTCAAAAGTGATTTGTTTGTTTGTCTTGAGGTCTGAATTGGTGATTCGAGGGTCATCCTTATTCAACAATACCTGATCCCCTAATTTGAAGTGATTCGTTGTTCCTATCAGCTCGTCTGGGGGCTTCTTCGGTTTCACTTCGTACGGTTCTTGTTCCTCTTTAATTTGTCTTTCCTCCTTTTTTTAGTTTGTCAACCCTAAGGCTTTGTTCCTTAGGTATTTCTTCTTTGTTGGTACAAGGTCTAAGATCTAGCTCAGCTAAGTGATTTCGCGATGCTTCCTATAAAGAAGGTTGAACCAAATAATTATCAATAGAATTAACATTCGTACTTTTATTACTTGATGTCCTAGCTGAGTCAAGAGCTTGAAGAGTGATTGGTTAGTCGTCCTCACGAAGTGTGAGTTCACCGAGTTCTTCCTCTGTGTGGATTTTCTTTATTGCATCGGGATATGGCACACGAGGTTGGTATTCTTTATCACTTGATGTTCTGGCCGAGTCAAGAGCTTGAAGAGTGACTATCTCGTCGCCTACGCAAAATATTAGTTCACCTGCATAGATATCAATTTTAGCTCTGGCAGTTGCTAAAAAGGGTCTTCCTAAAATTAAAGGAATATTATTGTCCTCATCCATGTCTAAAACGACAAAGTCTACAGAGGATACGAATTTATCAATTTTGATTAGAACATTTTCTATTATATCCCTAGGAATTCTGATAGTTTTATCAGTTAATTGAACGCTCATCCTAGTTTGTTTGAGTTTCCCTAGAAGTAGTTGTTTAAACAGTTTATAAGGCATAACATTTATGCTTGCCCCTAAATCAGCTAACGCATTATTAATAGTTAAACTACCAATGAAACATGGAATTGTAAAACTCCCTGGGTCTTTTAATTTCTGTGGTATTCTATTTTGTAGAATTTTTGAGCACTTTGCGTTGAGTTCCACATGTGATTCTTTGTCTATCTTTTGCTTTTTCGTTAACAGCTCCCCTATAAATTTTCTAGAGTTTGGCATCTGCGAAAGAGCTTCAAGAAGAGGTAAGTTAATGTGTAATTTCTTTAGTAGTTAAAGAATCTTACCGAACTGTTCTTCTGTATTGTCTTTTCTCATGGCTTCGGGATAAGGTATGCGAGGTTGGTACCCTTTAATTACTGGTTTTGGCCTTTCTTGTGTTACCTCTACCTTACCTTCATCTGCCTTGTCTTCTTGTTTTGAGATGGGTTCATCTATCTTTGCATTTTTCTGAGCTGCTATTGTAACACCCCTATCCCAAGTCTGTCATCGGATTAAGGATAGGAGTGTTACCGGACAGATCAAAAACATTCACCGATGAAATCATACATTCAATCATCATTCTCAGACATAATGTCCCTTAAATGGGTCCTCAAGACCTTAATCATACTTATAAGTCGAGTCGGGACTAAACTGAAACACATATGAAATTCCATGAAAATTTGAAACTTTTCTAAAATACAGGGGAGACACGCCCGTGGGAGGAGACCGTGTGCCCTCCACGGCTTCTAGACCCCCGTGTATCCATCCTTGTTTATACTAACTATACCAACACGGTCATTAGGCACGCCCGTGTGCCATGGTCGTGTACTTTTAGGTCATATACTGACTTCCCCAACACGGCCACCAAGCACGCCAGTGTATTTTGGCCGTGTACTTTTATGTTAGCTACTGACTTGTACACCACGGCTAACTGACACGCCCGTGTCAAGGCCGTGTGATACTAAATTGCATCTTACAATTCACCCATGGTTGAAAGGCACGCCTGCGCCACCACAACAGCCGTGTCAATATAGGCCATCTACAAGGTCAAAATGCTACCCATAAGTGTCATACCTACAAGCCATATCTAACAAGATGTTTCATGCACATATATCCATAAAATATATACCCAAAATGGCCATTCAAACCATGCTTTCACCATATCAAGATATGCATCATATATCACATTCATATAAACAAAGTATCAACTCAAAATTAGCCAAATCACATGGCTAAGATCACCTAACTATTTACGCCAAAATACTAGCCTATACGTGCCATATCTAGCTTTGTACATATTCAAAGTGTACCCAACAAGAGAGTAGAGTGATGACGATCCATGACGGTTCCGAGCCTTCAGTAGCTTTGACGACCTATAAATCAGAAGAAACGTACACAGAGTAAACTTTTCAAAGCTTAGTAAGTCATAATCCAAATAAACTTAGCAAACCATCACATATATATTTGGCCATAATGCCACATTCATTGCTTCAAAAATCATATGTATGAACATAGCTTTCCATGACCATTTTAACATCTTATTCACATTCTCATATTCGTTCATATCTTTCTTCTAATCAGAGTCATATAGGTACTTACCTTGTCTGCACATTTCGTGTATATGCAACATACCTGAGCTAAACATTTATTTACTTAATCTATCAGAACTCGGATTTGATATTCATATCCCAGACTTGCCCGTTAATTTATAAAGAATCCAATCAAATACTCAGAAGCTTAGAATAATCGTACAATGCTATCGCCCCAAACGAGGTTTTACACATAAATAGATATTGATGCCAACGTCCCCGATGTGGTCTTACACGCAAACAAATATTGATGCGAACGTCCCCGACGTGGTCTTACATGCAATCAGATAATGATGCCTACGTCCCATATGAGGTCTTACACATATAGTCAGATAACGATGCCTACGTCCCAGACAAGGTCTTATATATAAACAAATAATGATGCCTACGTCCCAGACGAGGTCTTATATATAAACAGATAGTGATGCCTACGCCCTGCATTTGCTTCTTATATATAAACAGATAATGATGCCTACGTCCTAGACGAGGTCTTATATATAAAAAGATAATGATGCCTACGTCCCAGACGTGGTCTTATATATAAACAGATAATGATGCCTACGTCCCAGACGAGGTCTTACACGATTAGTGAATCAATGCCAATGTCCCAGACTTGGTCTTACATAAGAAAACACAACAGATACCTTTGTATTCCTAAGTTCATACAAAACTTCTCCGACTTAACACTATGTCGACCTTATCCCAGAATTTATATACATAGCATCATAATTGTAGTCATTATCATTGATAGTCATGTAAATTAACTTTATTTAATACGTTTACAATTCTTAGCAATATGACTTACGTCAGATTCGGTTTATCGAAATAGAAACGACTACTCGTTTACTTTCGCTTTCCCGCGATCTAAGTCCGTTTTCTTCAATTCTTGATCTAAACATATTCAGAATTAATCCTTTTATTCACTAATTCATTCAATTCAATCCATACACACATATTTTGGGCTATTTACAATTTAGCCCCCACATTTGCACATTTTATCAATTTAGTCCTATTTTCTCAAAACATCAATTATACACAATTTGTTCACACATATGCATAGCCGAACCTCCCTAGGGACTATATAAGTCCAAATATTTCATCAAATTCACACATTACTCCTCCAAAATAATATTTTCACAATTTAGCCCTATTTAGCTAAATTCATCAAAACTTCAAGAACAAAACATGTTCATCTACCACCAACCTATCATTTAACACCTTAAAGCATCACAAAGCTCAACATATCATCAATGGCATAACTTACAAACATCACCAATATACAAAATTGAAACATGGGTTTGATAGTAGACGAAACAACGATTACAAAAACGTAGAAATTATCGAAAACTGACCGAAATCATACCCTGAATTTAAGCTCTCAAATGGCTAAACCTTAGCAAACTTATTCTTTCTTTTCTTTTACTAGCTTTGGTCAAAACAAAAATAATAAAGATGAAAACTTTCGTCTTTTTTTTCATTTATCTTATGATAATAAAACAATTACCTTTTTAACAGTTTAAAATATATTTAGCATCATTAGAGAACAAGGGTATAATAGGCCATTTATCATCCATTATCTAAATAATGGTCTATTTTCCATTTAAGGCCACAACTTTACAAAGCCACAACACATGGATACTTTCACAATTAGCAAGCAACTTTCACATTCAATGCAATTTAATCCTTTTGTCAAATGAAACATACAGACGAACAAAATAGCTTACGAAAATTTATCACATGCTCAATCACATTCCAACGACACAAAAAATAATCTTAAAATATTATACAGACTCAAATTTGTGGTCCCAAAATGACTGTTCCGACTAGGGTATAAACCGGACTGTTACAATTCTCCCCCCTTAGAGTTTTTCGTCCCCGAAAATCTTACCGTTAAACAGATTCGGATATTGTTGTCTTATCGAATCTTTAGGCTCCCACGTAGCCTCTTCTACCCCGTGTTGATTCCACAGTACTTTCACTAATGAAATTTTCTTATTTCTCAACTCTTTCACTTCACGAGCTAAGATACGGATCAATTCCTCTTCATATGTCATATCATTTTGGATTTCAATTTCAGATGGGGCAATCACATGTGATGGATCAGATCGATATCTACCAAACACCGAAACATGAAATACGTTGTATATCTTTCTAGTTCAGAAGGCAATTTCAATTTATATGCCACAGGCCCAACTCATTCGATGATCTCATACGGTCCGATGAACCTTGGACTTAATTTGCCTTTACGTCCAAATCAAAGCACTTTCTTCCACGGTGACACTTTTAGAAATACTTTGTCGCCAATCTTAAATTCTATATCTTTTCGTTTCAAATCCGCATAAGACTTTTGACGATCAGATGGTACTTTCAAATAATCTCGAATCAGTTTCACCTTTTTGTTCTGAATCTTTTATCAAATCAACCTCATGTAACTTATTTTCACTAAGCTCAGTCCAATGCAGAGGTGTTCGACATTTTCGTCCGTACAAAGCTTCATATGGTGCCATTTTGATACTCGCTTGAAAACTGTTGTTATACACAAATTCAATCAATGGCCGATATTGATCCCATGTACCATTAAACTCAAGTTTGCAGCATCTTAACATGTCTTCAAGAATCTGAATAATTCGTTTAGACTGACCATCTATTTGAGGATGAAAAGTTGTACTGAAATGTAATTTCGTGCTCAAAGCTTCTTGTAATTTCTTCCAGAATCTCGATGTAAATCTCGGATCTGTATTGGATACAATAGATAGTGGCACCTCGTGCAATCTCAGAATCTCAGAGATATAAAGGTCGGGTAATTTTTCAAGTGAGTAGTCAGATCTTACCGGAATGAAATGGGCAAATTTTGTTAATCTATCAACTATGACCCAAATCGCATCTTTCTTTTTCGGAGTCTGAGGTAAACCAAAAACAAAGTCTATGGTCACTCTATCCCATTTCCACTTAGGAATCAGAATCGGTTATAGCAAACCAGACAGAATTTGATGTTCAATTTTCACTTGTTGACAGACTAAACATTTTAACACAAACTTAGATAGGTCTCATTTCATTCTAGACCACCAACAATGTTACCTCGGATCATACTATAGTAGCTTCTTTTTAACTGATCAAATAAATCGTCTATACGGGGCAACAAATATTTATTCTTTATTGTCACCTTATTCAACTGACGATAATAGATACACATCCTCATCGTGCCATATTTCTGTTTCACAAACAAAACCGGAGCACCCCAGGGCGAGAAACTCGGTCTAGCAAACCCTCTCTCAGTCAATTTTTTTTTTTTGCAGCTGTGACTTTAACTCTTTTAACTCTGTTGGTGCCATTCTATACGTAGCTATCGAAATAGGTGTAGTACCAGGCAACAATTCAATACTAAACTCAACTTCTCGAATCGAAGGTAAACCCGGTAACTCTTCAGGAAACACATCAGAAAACTCACAGACAACAAGCACTAACTCAATCTTCCTTTCAGACATTATCGAATCAATCACATAAGCGAAATATGCCTTATAACCTTTATTCAAACAACTCTGAGCTTTTAAAACAGATATCATAGTAGGCAATCCATTCAAATCATTATACTCAACTCATACAATCTCATCATTCGGACATCTCAAATCTATAGTCTTTCTTTTGCAGTTCACAATAGCATCATGCATAAACAACCAATCCATACCCAGAATAATATCAAACTCATCAAATGGCAAAAGCATCAAATCAGCAGGGAAACAAATATTTCGAAACATTAACGGACAGTTCTTTCATACTTTATCAACAATGACACTTTTACCTAAGGGGTTCGATACTTTTGTAGCAAACTCAGTAGTCTCTATAGGCAAAGTCTTACTGAATACTAAATTCATGCATATATATATATATACGAATGAGTAGAACCAGGGTTTATCAATACAATCACAAAAGTATCATAAAGAGTAAACATACCCATAATAATATCTGAAGATGAAGCTTCTTCACAAGCTCGAATAGCATGCACTCCAGTTGGCTCTCTAAATTTAGATTTTTCAACAGTATCCCTCGTAAACCTTTGACTACTACTGACATTTCTGATATCTCGGAAGGGTCTATCTCTCTCTGGGGCATTATCTGATCTCAGATTCTGGGTAGTCTCTTGTTCAACAGACTCTGGGCAATCTCGAATAAAATGATCCGATGATCCACATCTGAAGCAAGCTTGATTATTCAATCTACAATTCCCCGAATGTCTTTTACCACAACGTTTACACTTGAGTCGCTCGGACCTGACATTTTCAATACTCGCCATCTTCGGACAATCTCGAATGAAGTGATTTTGTGATCCACATTTATAACAAACTCTATTGTTATACTTGCCCCAACATTTTCCTACATGTCGTCTTCTACACTTTCTACACTCAGGTTTGTTGCTTTTAGTACTTCTATCATTTGATTCGATTGGAGCTTGAGTTCTCAGGCTAACATTTGGTCTCACACGATCTCTACCCGTATGTCTGATTGAAACATCTAATCTATTGCCTGTATCTCTATATTTCTTCGTCAAAGGTTGAGAAAAATTACTCATCGATCTTTTTCTTTCATTATGAGCTTCAGAATAAACTTTTTCAGTATTACCATCATTAGTAGCCCTAAACTCTCCGACCTCATACTTACGAATTTCATCAAGCGGGGGCTTGTTCATTAGATTCAGATTCGTAATCGAAAGCATAGCAGATGTCTGAGGGAGGTTAATCGGGGGCGGAGGTTGCAAAATAGTCGAGTTATTTCTCACAAATTGAGTGAACCACTCACTCATCAGCTGGAAGAAAGCTTGTTTAGCTTCTCCCTCTTGACCGCTCATAATCGGTCTCAGATCTAAGGGCGCTATTCCTTGTGTAGAAGTAGGCGCATTACTTTCTACGTCGTCAGCTACAGCTCTTCTGAGATCCATACTATACGAAAATCACATTTTATACGTCAGGATTCATCACACTATCACAGCTCAGATATATGGCATGTATAGCTAGACTCTGACATGCTACATTAGTCTGAGAATCGACTAAACCATAACTTTGATACCAACCAAATGTAACACCCCTATCCCGAGTCCGTCGCTAGATTAAGGGTAGGAGCGTTACCGGATAGATCGGAAACATTCACCAATGAAATCATACATTCAATCATCATTCTCAGACATAATGTCCCTTAAATGGGTCCTCAAGACCTTAATCATATTTATAAGTCGAGTCGGGACTAAACTGAAACACATATGAAATTCCATGAAAATTTGAAACTTTTCTAAAATACAGGGGAGACACGCCCGTGGGAGGAGACTGTGTGCCCTCCACGGCTTCTAGACACCCCCGTGTATCCATCCTTGTTTATACTAACTATACCAACACAGTCATTAGGCACACCCGTGTGCCATGGCCGTGTACTTTTAGGTCATATACTGACTTCCCTAACACGGCCACCAAGTACGCCCGTGTATTTTGGCCGTGTACTTTTATGTTAGCTACTGACTTGTACACCACGGCCAACTGACATGCCCGTGTCAAGGCCGTGTGATACTAAATTGCATCTTACAATTCACCCACGATTGAAAGGCACGCCCGTGTACCACAAACGTATGCCAATATAGGCCATCTACAAGGTCAAAATGCTACCCATAAGTGTCATATCTACAAGCCATATCTAACAAGATGTTTCATGCACATATATCCATAAAAAATATACCCAAAATGACCATTCAAACCATGCTTTTACCATATCAAGATATGCATTATATATCACATTCATATAAACAAAGTATCAACTCAAAATTAGCCCAATCACATGGCTAAGATCACCTAACTATTTACACCCAAATACTAGCCTGTACATGTCATATCTAGCTTTGTACATATTCAAAGTTTACCCAACAAGAGATTAGTAGTGTGATAACGATCCGTGACGGTCCTGAGCCTTCAGTAGCTTTGACGACCGATACAATAGAAGAAACGTACAAAGAGTAAGCTTTTCAAAGCTTAGTAAGTCATAATACAAATAAACTTAACAAACCATCACATATATATTTGGTCATAATGCCACATTCATTGCTTCAAAAATCATAAGTATAAACATAGCTTTCCAGAACCATTTTAACATCTCATTCACTTTCTCATATTCATTCATGCCTTTCTTCTAATCAGAGTCATATATGTACTTACCTTGTCTACACATTTCGTGTATATGCAACATACCTGAGCTAAACATTTATTTACTTAATCTATTAGAACTCGGATTTGATATTCATATCCCAGACTTGCCCATTAATTCATAAAGAATCCAATCAGACACTAAGAAGCCTAGAATAATCGTACAATGCTATCGCCCCAAACGAGATCTTACAGATAAACAAATATTGATGCCAATGTCCCCGAAGTGGTCTTACACGCAAACAGATATTGATGCCAATGTCCCCGATGTGGTCTTACATGTAATCAGATAACGATGCCTACGTCCCAGACGAGGTCTTACACATATAATCAGATAACGATGCCTACGTCCCAGACGAGGTCTTACACATATAATCAGATAACGATGCCTACGTCCCAGACGAGGTCTTATATATAAACAGATAATGATGCCTACATCCTGCATTTGAGGTCTTATATATAAATGAGATAATGATGCCTACGCCCCGCATTTGCGTTATATATGAACAGATAATGATGCCTACGTCGCAGACGAGGTCTTATATATAAACATATAATGATGCCTACGTCCCAGATGAGGTCTTATATATAAATGGATAATGATGCCTACGTCCCAGACGAGGTCTTATATATAAATAGATAATGATGCCTATGTCCCAGACGAGGTCTTACACGATTAGCGAATCAATGCCAATGTCCCAGACGTGGTCTTACATGATAAAACACAACAGATACCTTTGTATTCCTAAGTTCATACAAAACTTCTCCGACTTAACACTATGTTGACCTTATCCCAGAAGTTATATACATAGCATCACAATTGCAGTCATTATCATTGATAGTCATGTAAATTAACTTTATTCAATAGGTTTACAATTTTTAACAATATGACTTACCTCGGATTCAGTTTATCGGAATAGAAACGGCAACTCGTTTACTTTTGCTTTCCCACGATCGAAGTCTGTTTTCTTCAGTTCTTGATCTAACATATTCAGAATTAATCCTTTTATTCACTAATTCATTCAATTCAATCCATACACACATATTTTAGGCTATTTACAATTTAGCCCCCACATTTGCACATTTTATCAATTTAGTCCTATTTTCTCAAAACATCAATTATACACAATTTGTTCACACATATGCATAGCCGAACCTCCCTAGGGACAATATAAGTCCAAATATTTCATCAAATTCACACATTAGTCCTCCAAAATAATATTTTCACAATTTAGCCCTATTTAGCTAAATTCATCAAAACTTCAAGAACAAAACATTTTCATCTACCACCAACCTATCATTTAACACATTAAAGCATCACAAAGCTCAACATACCATCAATGGAATAACTTACAAACATCACTAATATACAAAATTGGAGCATGGGTTTGATAGTAGACGAAGCAATGATTACAAAAACGTAGAAATTATCGAAAATCGACCGAAATCATACATTGAATTTAAGCTCTCAAATGGCCGAACCTTAGCAAACTTATTCTTTCTTTTTCTTTTACTAGCTCCGGTCAAAACAAAAATAATAAAGATGAACACTTTCATCTTTTGTTTCATTTATCTTATGATAATAAAACAATTACTTTTTTAGCCATTTAAAATATATTTAGCATTATTAGACAACAAGGGTATAATAGGCCATTTATCATCCACTATCAAAATAGTGGTCTATTTGCCATTTAAGGCCACAACTTTACAAAGCCACAACACATGGATACTTTCACAATTAGCAAGCAACTTTCACATTCAATGCAATTTAATCCTTTTGTCAAGTTAAACATACAGACAAACAACTTAGCTTACGGAAATTTATCACATGCTCAATCACATTCCAACGACATAGAAAATAATCCTAAAATACTATACAGACTCAGATTTGTGGTCCCGAAACCACTGTTCCGACTAAGGTATAAACCGAACTGTTACAGCTATGGCTTGAATTTGCTCATTTGGATTAATCTCGGTGTTGCTTGCTAGCCATTCTTGCGGTCGTTCGGACATTAACTTTGCAAGTACCTTAGTGATTTCCCCAAATTGGCTCTTGATCTCTTCAATCGATGTTCGTTGGTTTGTTTCAATGTTGCTTGGCAAGCTTTCTTGTGGTTGTTCTAATATCTGCTTAGCAGGCTGACCTAACTGATCCTCGATCCCTTGAATCGATGCTTTTTGTTTTGTTTCTATATTTTGGCAGTGTGTTTCTATGTTTGCTATGAATTTTGCCAGCATCTTTTCAAGGTTGGACTTATCTTCCTGTTGGTAAGGTGGTTGTTGAAAATTTCGAGGAAGTTCCTATCTTTGGCTACTTTGATCATTCCACGAGAAATTGGGATGGTACCTCCAACCTACATTATAAGTGTCATTATAAAAGAATTTTTGAGGTCTAGAGTAGTTACCCATAGAGTGGATTTGATCGTTCTCCATGCCATATCCGTAGGGTGGGTATTCAGGATTCGCCACGCCTCTTAGATTCGAGTCATATTGCATTACTGGGTGTACCTGCGAGAGACTACACAAACCATCGATCTTTTTATTCATCATCTCTAGCTGGGTAGATAACCTGGTGAACACGTCGAGGTTGACGGCACTGGCTGCTTTAGTAGGAATTGTCCTCATGACTTGCCACTGATAATTATTCAGTGCCATCTTCTCTATAGACTAAAATTATCTGCTAAAAGCAAAATAGAAGAAAAAATAAAAAAATAAAAAATAATAATGAAAATAAATTGCAATAATAAAAAAATGGCTAAAGTAATAAAAATAGAGCTTTCTTAATATTTTAGTTCCCCAGCAATTGCGCCAAAAACTTGATTCTCAGAATCGTAGTTTTAAATTTTATAAAAGAATGATCAAAACCTCAAAAACTAACTCAAAAAGATTAAAGGCAAGTGTACCTATCGAATGTAGAAGATAGCTTAGGCAAGATCGGATATCAAACCCAAAGGAACTAAGAGTACTAATACTAACTTTCTTTTTATTATTTAGCCTTAAAATTAGAGTGAAGTTGCTTTAAACTATATTGACAAAGACTAAACTAAGGACACAAGGACAAAAAGGACGAATAGGAAAATAACTTTGAAGGAAAACTCAGTTGATTACGACGATACCCTTAGGAAGAAACCACCTAGGCTTCACTTGTTATCTGACTCTAGATTATATGATTTCTTACTTAGCTTGATCCGTAAGACTCCCTAACCTATATTAAACCCTCTCTCGAGGCAAATAACGTCTAACCCTAGGTTAATTAGTGGAACTCTCATTCACTTATAATAACCCCTTAGGATAGCAGTAAATCGATCAATGGAATCCCATATTAGGTTTCACCCTAATCCAGCAAAATCTCGTAACCCTATCTCTAGGAGTTCGATCAACTCCGCTTAATTATGTTAGATCTATCTTAAGCAGGGTCTATTCCTCCTCCACCTAAGCACATTAGATTTGGATTAAGCAACATAATTAAGAACAAACTAAGCAATTATCATATTACTTAAAAATCAAATAACAAAATTCATCTAGGTTTCATCCCTTTCAGGTATCTGATGGGTTTAGTTCATAATGAATAAAAAGAACATCACAAGAGAAAAGATAAAATAAAACATAAGAAAATCCTAAAACCCCCTAAAGGAATTAAAGGAGAATTCCGCCGTCTTGAGTATAATTCCGGCTTCTTAGGATGGATCAAATGGCTATCCTCACGTTATTCCCTAACTCTAACCTTCTTGGCTTGGCTCCTTGGCCTAGCTTTGACGCTGGTTTCGTCTTCTGCCAAACTCCTCTCTCAAGTTGCCCCCTTGGGTGTTTATATAGACTTTGTGATGCTTTACTTGGCCCCTAAGTTTCCTAATTTAAGTAGAATTCCTACTAGGGTGTTTGAATAGGCTTTGGAATGTGTTTCTTTGCCTCCCAGTATCCTTTCCCGAATGAAATTGTTCTTTCTAGCTATAGGGACACGTCCATGGCACACGTTCGTGTGAATCAAGGCCAGACAGTGTTCGGATTTCTAACTTGAGGCACGACCGTGTTTATCAGGGTCCAGGCCGTGTTCTAGTAATTTAATGAGGCCATGTGGCTTGAAGTCCAGGTCATGTCGATTTCGTGAATTGGCCCATTTGGCTCGTTTTAAGCCCGTTTTACGTTCTTTTCATCCTTGGGTGCTTTCCTGAGTATAAGACATGAAAAGAAAGGATTGGGAGCACCTTTTTACATAAATCGAGGCTTAAATGATCCAAAAGCGTGCTAAATGTGGGCCTAAAATATGTTACTTTTACGGTTTATTAGGGAGCGATCAGTTGATTGAACAAGTTACAGTCCTCTACCCGTGAGTTGCGGTGGTATAGTTGGAAAACGATACAAGTATTGTACCCTTGAATAGTAATGTGATAGATTGAAGAAGAAACAATTCCTACATTTTGAAGTCGCAGTAGGGTGGTTTCGGATCTTATACCCCTAAGTCACAATGAGATGAACCCTGAAGTTACAGTGGGGCAAATCTGTTGAGCAAGATATAATCATTTTCTCAGGTTTTCTATTTAGAATACCAGCCGAACAAGATAGCAGCATAATACATCAGTGATAAAGCCTTAATAAACAATGAGAAATGACACCTTAAACTTGTAAAAGGGGATCATTCTCATGAAATTCTGCATTCATGCAAAAAACATTTAGTTAGGAGCATTTGATTCATTCTGATTATTGCATCCTAATCATTGTAAGAAATCATTATCATAACATTAAGCATTCATGCAAACATAATACATTTACTTAGGAGCATTGATTCATTCTAATCATTGCATCCTATCCATTTTGCATAAGTATAAACACAAAACTGATTTTACAGGATAGGTCCCCTAGAGGACGTTGTCACAACATCTGTGAATTCGAAGATCTTACCTTCTTGAGTGAAGCGGATCGAAGCCATACAAGTCTTATTTCCTCGAAGTTCCAGCGGAGTAGGTTGAAATTACAAATCCCGTCTCACTGAGTTTACAATGAGGATCAGTCCGTATTTCTTTGAAGTTTCAACAGAGAAGATTGAAGTTACGAATCTCTTCTCTCTGAATTTCTATGTCCTCGAAGTTCTAGTGGAGTAGGTTAAGGCTACAAATCCCTCCTCCCTGAGTTTACAATGAGGATCAGTCTGTATTTCTTTGAAGTTCTAGCAGAGAAGATTGGAACTATGAATCTCTTCTCTCTAAATTTCTATCTCCTCGAAGTTCCAGTGGAGTAGGTTGAGTCTACAAATCCTTCCTCCCTGAGTTTACATTGAGGATCAGTCCTTATTTCCTTGAAGTTTCAATAGAGAAGATTGAGGATACGAATCTCTTTACCTGAAGTCTTATTTCCTCGAAGTTCTAGTGGCGTAGGTTGACGCTATAAATCCCTCCTCTCTGAGTTTACATTGAGGATCAATCCTTATTTCCTTGAAGTTTCAGTAGAGAAGATTGAGGATACGAATCTCTTCTCCCTGAAGTCTTATTTCCTCGAAGTTCCAATAGAGTATGTAACAACCCGGTTTAGGGCCTAGTCAGGATAGTGGTGCGAAGCCATGAATCTGAGGTGAATTTATGAGTTTTTAAGGTTTATGCCATGTTTGCATGCTAGAATGAAAGTTTCATGAAGCAATTTTGCTAAATTGTGATCTAATAGTCCAAAAGGACTAAATTGCAAAAGTTGCAAAATATGAGTTTCTAGAAGCTTTTTGTATGAAATAGCTTTAGGATATCAAATAGAAGTCCTTAAATAGCAATTTTCCCGAATTATAATTTTTGGACAAAATTGGACATGAGTTAGTAAAATGGAAATTTTTAAAGAGAAGGGCATTTTGGTCATTTATATTTTAAATGATTAAAATGGGAAAAAGATGACAAATCTATTCATCTTCTTCCCCCTTGTGCCGAATATTTGGAGACTCTATAGCTAGGGTTCTTCATTTTTTTCAAGTTTGCTAGTAAGTTTATTTTAGCCCCGTTTTTAATATTCTTCATATTTTTGAAGTTATCTTATTATGAATTAGCTATTTTTAGCGATAAAATGAGCTAAGATGGATGTTCAAAAATCTACCCATGAATGATATGCTTGATAAATGATATTTTATGGAAGTTTATGAGTGTTTGATGTTAGATAAACATCTTTTCCTTAGTGAATTGCATGAAAAATGATAGTATGGACCAATTTGTAATAGTTATGAAAATTGGTCATACATAATAGAAATAGTGAGAATTGATGATTTTTATAGTAGAGAAAATGAATCAGCTAAGCATGAAGTATAAGAAAGTTGAATGAAAATCATTTTATGAGCCTAGGGGCAAAAGTGCAAATATGAGAAAGTTTAGGGGCAAAATAATAATTTTGCCCAAATTATGAGTAAAGAGTCAATTTAGTCAATGTGAGTATTAAATGGTCTATTTATTATTATAGATCAAGAAAAATGAACCCGGATCGAAACTGAGGCAAGAACAAAGTGGAGGACTAAATTGCATATCTACAAACATTTTGTATACTGAGGTAAGTTTGTATGATTTCTAAGCTCTATGATTTCTATTAATGAATTGCTTAGTATAATATACATTATTTCCATGGAATGCTTAATGCTATGTTTAACAAAGAAATCAATGAGATTAAGTATAAGCAAGTCCCGTTTGAAGATGAATTTCCCAGAATACTTGATCCACCACATGAGATAAGAAAGTCCGTATAACACCAAGCCAAGGCATGGCATCGGAAATCAAGCAAAGATATCACGTAAGTCCAAGGCAAGCTTGGCATTGAACAGATATCATGTAAGTCCAAGGCAAGCTTGGCATTGAACAGTTATCATGTAAGTCCAAGGCAAGCTTAGCATTGAACAGATATCATGTAAGTCCAAGGCAAGCTTGGCATTGAATAGTTATCATGTAAGTCCAAGGCAAGCTTGGTATTGAACAGATATCATGTAAGTCCAAGACAAGTCTTGGCATTGAAAAGCTATCAAGAGAGAGAGATTTCATGTAAGTCCAAGGCAAGCTTGGCATTGAACAGATATCATGTAAGTCCAAGACAAGACTTGGCATTGAAAAGCTATCAAGAGAGAGAGATTTCATGTAAGTCCAAGGCAAGCTTGGCATTAAACAGATATCACGTGAGTCCAAGACAAGTCTTGGCATTGAAAAGCTATTAAGAGAGAGAGATTTCATGTAAGTCCCAGCCAAGGCTCGACATTGACCAGTTCATAAGTAAAGACTTCGTAAAAGTCCACGTCAAGACATGGCCTCGAAACCAAGATGAGATTTAGTTTCCTTGGTTATTCGCAGAAATTCATCGGGCAAAATAAGTTAAAATGAGATAACAAGAAAGCTAAGTGAGCAAAGTTATTATCAAGCTGAAAATGACTATCATTTATGCTATGAATGATGAATTAAAGATCATGATTATTATATTAAAGTATGCTGATCAATGTGATCAAGTGATACAGGTACCTTGTTTACCTTGTAAGTAAGAGAATAGCAAGTATCATGAGACATGTAAGAATCAGTTTGAGTAAGTAAGCTCTATAGTTGAAATTTATGATACCATTGTTATGTCAAATGGTTTATATTAAGCAAGTAAATATTGATATATGCTTTACATGCAAACTTACTAAGCTAAACGCTTACGTCTTTAATTCTTTCTTTCTATGTAGTCCCACCAAGCTAACTTGTGGATTGTTGGAGTCGGAGCTCGTAGCACACTATCAATCTTTACTGTGGTATAACCAAGTTATTTTACTATGTATGGCATGTATAGGGAGCATTAATTTTGAGAATATGTTTTAAGAAGGGCCATTGTTTAGGCTATTAAGTTTATCATTATTTTGTATATGGCTAAATGAGTGGCCAAAATTAACTAAGTATGTATGTTTATTAAGATCAATGTAGCATGTAGTACTAGGTATGAATATTTTGAATTGAGCTTTGAGTTGGTCTTGATTTCAGGGTGGCAAATGGCTTGGTAAATAGCCTCTAGGTGCCCACACAGTTAGACACACAATCGTGTGTCTAGGCCGTGCGTACCCTGCAACTTAATGTTTTAAGTTAGGATAGACCACGGTCATATCCCATGGTCGTTTGTCTGAGCCGTGTATGACACACGGTTAGGACATGGGTGTGTGCCCCAGACCGTGTGATCAAGTCAGTATAAAAGGAAAAACACATGGTCTAAGCCCACGGGCGTGTCAAGGCTGTGTGAATATAGTCAGTAACTCCCCACGGTTGGAAGACATGGGCGTGTCTAAGGGTATACGGGCGTGTTCCAAGTCACATGGGCGTGTGAACCCTGCTTCAAAGAATAGTTTTTGATTATGTCCCGAAAGTTTTCGGATAAGTGCGTAAGGCCTCGTAGGGCCATGAAATGTATAATTAGACTAAGGAAGAAAAGTTTTTAATTTGGAACAAAATTTTACAGCTCGTAAGTGTATGTTTAAGTGAGTCAAGCGTGGTAATGTCTTGTATTCAGTCCTAGCATCAGACTTGGGTATGGGGTGTTACAGAGTAGGTTGAGGCTACAAATCCCTCTTCCCTAAATTTACATTGAATATCAGTCTTTATTTCCTTGAAGTTGCAGTAGAGAAGATTGAGGTTTCGAATCTCTCCTCTCTGAATTTCTATCTCCTCGAAGTTCCAGTGGAGTAGGAAGGCTACAAATCCCTCCTTCCTGAGTTTACATTGAGGATCAATCCCTATTTCCCTGAAGTTTCAACAGAGAAGACTGAGGTTACGAATTTTTCCTTCTGAATTCTTATCGCTATGAGGTTCTGACGGAGCAGATTGAAGCTACAAATCTGTTATCCCAAAAATTACATCGAATTGGATCGAAGTGCTAGTTTTCATGCCCTTGAAGATATAGTGGGATAGAATAAAGCTACTCGAAGAATAAAAACACTGAAAGAGGTCAAGATTTGGCAAGACCAGGCGAAATGGTCCTTTTTGAAGTCTTTCCTCTATTCTCGTTACACGACAATGAGCAAAGAGGGGCAGCTGTAGAAGGCCCGTGCGTTAGAAACTAAATTAAACCCAAAAATAAAACAAAAACAATAAAACCAAAAATCCAAAATTAATAAAAGTCCAATTACAAAGTAGTCCAAAATAAATATTAGCCCAAATTACAAAACAGTGGCCCAAAATCATTACAAACCCGATTAACCTTAACTTGAGCCCAACTTTATAAACAAATAACCCAAACGCCAAATGAGGCCCGAATGGCCCAAATATCAAAAACCCTAGGATTTCGATAACTCTCCAGCAACCCCTCGAACGTCGCTCTCTGCCCTCGTGCAGCCTCCACACGCGCCCCACGTGTATCCACGCCAACCTCAGCAATGGCTTCCACGATGCTCACACCTGCAACAACTAGAGAAGCAAAACAGAAAAGGAGCAGAGGAGAATAATAGAATAGAGGTTAACGAAACAAATACAGAAAAGCAACAATTTTGTTGATTTATTTTATATTTTTATTTTATTTTCGGTTATGAATAAGACCGAAGGGGGAGGAAAAGGGATCGATTTCTTGTATACACGAATACACATATACTGAATACAAAGAGAAAAAGCAATTGAATCCAGTTTTGAGAGGTGATTTTCTGGTGTTTTCTTTTCTTTTTCTCTCTGTTTTCTTTTGTTGGTATTTATTTGTAAATAAATAAGGAGTAAGGAGAAGAAAAGGTTACATTAGAAAGACTCTGCTCCGTTCCCTCCATCGTAATCAGGGCTGGACGAAGAGGTGGTCGATCGAATTGGACTTTCGTGAATCATTTCTTGTCGTTTGCAGTGGCGATTTAGTGGTGAACGGAAAAGGTTTTGGATTGCGGCTAGAAATAAAAGTGAAGAAAGGCTAGGGTTTAGTTTAAGAGGATGCGTGATTTGTTTTTTTAAACCTGATTTAGTTCAACAAGAAAATGGCGCTGTTCGGCTCATCACAATAGCCTTAAATGACACCGTGCGACGTTACCCAACCCGATTCGATTCAATTAGACACAGGATCTGCGTGTCTTTTTTTGTGAATGGAATATTTGTGTAATTAGTCCTTTTTTATTATATTGTCTTTCGATTAGCTCTATTATATAATTTCTTTTGCTTTTCAATTTATTTCTATAATTTGCTTGTATTTTCAATCTGATCCAATTAGTATATTACGTTTTGGCCATGAGATTATTTGTACTTTTAATCCCTGAAAATTTGCATGTATTATATTAAAATACTTATTAATTTTAATAGTTTTGACAATAAATTAACCTTTTGATTTTGTTCAATTAGGTTGTATTCTTATTGTTATTAATTTAATGATTTGTTTGGTTTTTAATAAATTATTTTGAGTTAACTTATTAATTTTTAATATGTTTCAAATTATTTATATATATTTTATTATATGGATTATTTTCTTGTATATAAAAATGTATATTTTTAATTCCTCTTTAAATATTTATACGATTCAAAATTAATATAATTTAGACTATAAATATTTTTATTATTATATTGTATGAACAAATGTTTTTACATAAAATTAATTTTAAATTATTTTCCTTTTATGTATATATTGTCTTATATATATATATCTATATATTATCATTTATCTCTGTACATATCATGCCTTAGAAATACTTAATTTTATGATTATCTTTTGTTTATCTTACATATTATTTATATATGTAAATATATATATTTGTTGTCTTAAATTTTTCTTCAATATAGATTTATTATTGATTGTTATATATATTTTATCTTAAACTTATCTACATGTGTATATTTTTTAGTGTTACAACCTTGTTCGTATTTTTGTTTATTTTGAGGATTTTCATTATATATAAATTGTTAAGTTTTATGTCATATGTGCATTAATTTGGTTCCTCATTATTTTTATATGATTTTTTTATGTTTTGTTGATATGATTCCATGCATAACTCTATATCTAATTGTTGATAATAATGCAAATTCTGGGCTTTACAAGTCTATTTAATTGTTCTTTTCTAAAATAAAAATACATTTTGATTACACCAAAGATTTTTAAAATAAAGTGATATTTGGTGTTTTGGGAAATCCGTGAAATTGTACCCTAGAGTATTGGGTCGCGGTTTCTTCGTTTGACCAAAAAACTTAATATCCTTTTTAAATCACATGATTCTGAAATTATAAGATGATCTCGACTTTGAAGGTTAAAGATATTACATCCTAACATACTGGGTGTAGTATTTAGTTCCTTTAGAGCGAATGAATCTTATGTTTGGAATATTCCACTCGTTTTTCAACGAAATTGAATTTTCAAAACTTCCCAAATTTTCGACGTTTGGACAACATTTAATCAATTTGGTACCAATTTTGGGCGTTGCGAGGGTGTTAACCCTTCCTTGCACATAACTGACTCCCAAACTCGTTTTCTCAAATTTCGCAGACCAAAATATTTTTATAGGTGATCCGATCACACCTAAACAAAAAGGATTGGTGGCGACTCCACATCACATTGTTAAATCGATCCCCGTGTTTCAAACCCGAAAAAATGGTTTCGACACAGGCTACACAAGAAGAATCCGTATAGAAGTTTACATCCTCTATTTGATATTGTTTTGAATAAGGTGTTTCAACATTGCTGCATTACTTCTATTGGATGTTGATTAGAATAAGGTTTTCTAAACCTATAAATGGATGCAGTCTATACTCCTTGTATTCATTCGAATTTGACATAATAATTTTTCTTCTCCTTTTCCCATGGTTTTTTTTTCCAAAAAGGGTTTCCACGTAAACTTTGTATGTTCTATTTTTCTCTCTTTTTCTTGCCATTAAGGTCATTATATTTTACAAAAATTGAATTATGCAACATAGATAGAAATCATTGAATTTCATATTATCAACTCTAGGTTATCCTTACAATCACATAAGATTCTATGTTATCCAATTCTTAAAACACACTTGGGATATTCGTTTTATGTGTTTGTTATCAATAATATCGACGCATCTTCCAAGAATTAGCGTCTAAATTTTCAAAACACCAATAATTTCAATATCCATGTTTATAACGAAATCATATTCCATGTATAATTCATATTCATTTTATTATGATATCACCTATAAACTTACTCAGATTTGAGGATAGATACATGGATCAAACCACAACACGCTAGTTAGGTATAAATGCACCAATCCCACCAACCACACCAGAATACGCTTGTATCCTTAGGGAATTTGAGTTGCTAATATGTAACAGCCAGATTTAGGGGCTAGTCGAAACAATGATCTCAGGATCACTAATCCAAGGTCAGATAAAATTAATTTCATGTTATTTTATGAGTTACAACATGATTATATAAGTGCATGAAAATTTCGGTGCTTTAATTTTAGCGATTTCATGCTTAATCGTGAAAAAGGACTAAATCGCATAAAGTGTGAAAGTTTAAAATTTCAAGCTAAAGGTGCCTAATAGCCATAGAATATTAATTGAGGTCTTTTAAGGGCAATTAGCCCCTTAAATAAAGGTTGGTCGGCCATAGGGGACAATAGAGGTCAAAATTTGGTCAAGTAGGTGTGTTAGTTGGACTAAATTGGGATTTTATATTAAAATAAATAAAGAAAAGATATCATTTATTCTCCTACATTTCTCCACTGAAAATTAGCAGCAAATGGGGGTTCAAAAGCTCAAAAATTTCAGCACACTCTTCTCCTTACAAGTAAGTGTTTTAGTGATCATTTCTTGAAAATATTTGTACTTTTAGAACCCATAAAGCTTAAGCTTTCTAAAGAGGGGTCTATATTGCAAAATGGTGAAAATTTTAGAGTTTTACCATGTGAGCTTTTACGTTATTTGCTGCATTTTTATGGAAGAAAATGAGTCTTGATTGTTAGATAAACATTGTTTGTGAAAAGTGTTTCCATGAAAACACCTAAAAGGACCTCTTTGTAAAGGTTGTGAAATTTGTGGTAAATGTGTGAAATAATGAGTTTTCATGGCTGCCATAAGAGAAATAAATGTTCAGCTAGGCTCGTTAAAGAAATAAATTTGATTAGAATTGATTTTCGAGCCTAGGGTAAAATGGTTATTTTGTGAAAGTCTAAGGGCAAAATATTAATTTTGCCAAAGCATGATTATTGAAATGCATTAGTTAATGCGATTATGAAATGAGCTAATTTGCTATTATAGATCAAGAAGAACAAAGAATTAACCTCGACCGAGGAAATGGCAAAGTATCAGACTAGATCAGTAATCTAGCCTATTTTGAAATTGAGGTAAGTTTGTATGTGATAAATTCAACATCATGCTAGTATGTTTGAGAATGTTTGATATTATAATGATGCATAATATTTCTATGATATTTTGTTATGGTGTTGAATGAGAAGAATGATGAAAGTTGTGATGTTGAAGTCCTAGTTGGACTATAATAAATGTGAGAATACTATCATTGCGACATGAGATGGATAAGGTCCCGTGTAAGACCATGTATGAGACATGGCCTCAACATCGAATTGAGATCCTGTATAAGACCATATCTGGGATATGGCATAGATAATTGATATGAGATCCCGTATAAGACTATAACTGGGATATGATATCGGCACTCAGAGGTGACCCCATGTAAGACCGTATCTGGGATGTAGAATTGGCTTTGTATTTATGTGGATGATGATGAACATGTGCCATTGAGTATCCCAAGTGATTTAGTGGGATAAATAATTGAGCTTGAAATAGAAATGAAATTAGTGCTAAAGCTATGCAATTGAGTGCATACAGGTACCCGTGAGTAATTCACGAGAAATGTTTACGACATGTGACATGGTATGAATTCAATAAGAACAAGTACGAGTAAGTTATGACAAAGTGCTTAAGACTTTGTGTTTTTATCCAATGCCATGGATGAATGACATTATGAGCTTTATGTTGCTATTTATTTTTATGCAAACTTACTAAGCTTTATGCTTACCCCTTTTATTTCCCTTTTCCTTGTAGTTTTACCAAGTTAGCTCGAGAATTCGTGGAATGTCAGAGTTTGGAAATCACACAATCAAATACTGTTGGTATAGCAAAGTTAGATTCATTTTGAGTATGCAATGTATAGGATTTGGTCTCTTTTGTTATATCATATTTTTTAGCCAAAGTGTTGGCTATTAATGTCATCAAATTCATTTTGTAAGTGGTCATGGGAAATGGGGAAATATTTGACAAGTATATATTCAATGATGATGAAATTCATGAAGTGTATGCTTGATTGGATGACTTGATTTTGAGTCCCTATAAGTGCTTTATGGTCATAATATATGTTGGATTCAATTGGTATAAGTATGGGCACTGTGTAGGGTGGCATTTGGCTTGGTAGATAGCCTTTCAAATGTCCACACGGGTAGACACACGGGCGTGTGTCTAGGCCGTGTGTGACACACGACCAGCCCCATGGGTGTGTTGATTGGCCGTGTGTCCCCTGCATGCTAGTTTGCAAAGTTATAATGCTCAGTAGTAAACACACGGGCAAAGAGATGGCCGTGTGTCTCAGTCGTATGGGAGACATGGCCTTGGCCATGGGTGTGTGCCCAAGCCATGCGAGGTCTACACCTAAATTTGGAATTTAATTCGCCACACGGTCGAAGGGCACGAGCGTGCGATAAGCCATGTGATGCAAGTCAGTGTCAACCATGGGCCAAGCACACGGGCGTGTGATAGGTCATGTGATGCAATTCAGTGTCGACCACGGGTGTGGAACACAGGCGTGTGATATGCCACAGGGGCATGTAGCCCTGTTTTGTGTCAAAATTTTTCGAGTGTTTGAAAGTTTTTGGTTTGGTCCCGAGGCATTTCGAGTACATGTTTAAGGCCTCGTAGGCCCATAATAAGGATGTTATGTATGTGAATAAGAAGTTTTAATTTGGAAAGAAAATTTATTGCCCAAAGTTGTATGTTTAAGCAAGATAAGTTCGGTAATGCATCGTATCCAGTTCCGACGTTGAACACAGGTAAGGGTTGTTACATTTAGTGGTATCAAGGCTACGGTTTAGTCGGTTCTCAGACTAACATAGTGTAAGTATGAGTGTAGCTATACATGCCATAAGTAAGAGTATTTGTATAATGATAGTGTGACCACTCCTGACAACTTGAATTATGTTTTTCACATAGTAAATGGATCCCGATCAAACTGCAGCTGATGATGCTGCAAGTAATACATTGGCTCCCGTGCAAGGGACTGTGCCAATATAGAGTAGGCTCGAGAATTTGGGTCAGGGAGAAGAGGCTCGAGAAGCCTTTCTCCAGATGATGAGCAATTGTTACACTGAGTACATTCGAGCAAATCCTAACGCTCAACCCCCTCCACCCCCACCTATTCCTCAGCCCGCTCTTGTAGCTCCTCAAGTGGTTGAGGTAGTAAGGAGATAAAGGCCTCCAGTCAATAAGATCCAAAAACAAAGAGCAGAGGAATTTTGGGCTAGTAAGAACGATGATCCTGAGAGGGCGAAAGTCTGGCTTGAGAATACCATCAGGGTATTCGATGATTTGTCATGCACGCCTGAAGAGTGCATGAAGTGTGTAGTATCTCTCTTGAGAGATTCAACTTATCAGTGGTGGAACACCCTTGTATAGGTGGTACCAAGGGAGAGGATAAATTGGGAATTCTTCCAAGAGGAGTTCCAGAAGAAAAATGTTAGTCAAAGATTCATTAACTAGAAGAGAAAAGAGTTCTTAGAGCTAAAACAGGGCTGAATAACGGTGATAGAATACGAACGTGAGTTCATAAGGCTTAGTAAATATGCTCGAGAGTGCGTATTAACAGAAGCCATCATGTGTAAAAGGTTCGAGGATGGGTTAAATGAGGATGTTCATTTTTTTATTGGTGTCCTCGAACTAAAGGAGTTTGTGGTGCTGGTAGATCGAGCCTGTAAGGCTGAGGATCTAGTTAAAGAGAAAAAAAAGTTGAGATTGAGTGTCGTGACTCGAAGAAGAGATAAATGGGCAAGTCATTCCAATCTTTATCCAAGAAGTTAAGAGATTTCACTGCTCGAACAGCCACCTCAGCTAGATTTTCAAGTAGAAGTAAAGGTAAACAATTCATGAGGTCTAAAGCTCAGACCACATCAGTTGCAAGCGTTCGCAACGCTTGGCCAAGTACACAGGAATGTCAACAGTGTAGCAAACGTCACCCCGATGAGTGTTAAGCGAATAAGAAAGCTTGTTTCAAATGTGGATCCCTAGACCAATTTATCAGGGATTGCCCTGAAGTAGGCGAGAGGGAGAAACCTCAGAATGCAAGACCGGGAAATGCTATGAGAGGAAGATCATAGAGAAACCCGGGGAATGAAATGAGTAGTAAGAGTACTTCTAGAGAGCAGACTGTAAAAGCTGAGGGTAGAGCACCGGTGAAAACATATGCCATTCGTGCTCGCGAAGAGGCGTCCTCCCCTGACGTAATCTCGGGTACATTTTCTCTCTATGATACTCATGTTATAGCTTTAATTGATTCGGGATCTACCCACTCGTATATTTGCATGAAATTAGTCTCTAGCATGAGCATGTCTATAGAGTCTACTAAATTTGTAATAAGAGTGTCAAATTCCCTAGGCAAATATGTGTTGGTTGATAGAGTATGTAAAGGTTACCCTTTGATGATTAGGGGTTATTGCTTCCCGACTAATCTTATGTTGTTACTGTTTGATGAATTTGATATCATCTTTCAGATGGATTGGTTAGCTACTCATGATGTGATAGTGAATTGTGGGAGAAAATTTATTGAGTTGAAATGTGAAAATGAAGATCTTATTCATGTTGAATCAGATGAGCAAGCCAGATTTCCAGAAGTGATATCTTCTTTATTGACTCATAAATATCTAAGAAAGGGGTACGAAGCTTGCCTTGTCTTTGTAATGAATGCTCAAGAGTCTGAGTTGAGAATGGAGTCAGTACGCCAGTATTCAGATGTTTTCCAGGAGGAATTACCAAGGCTACCTCCGGTTAGGGATATCGAATTTGGGATTGAGTTAGCTCTTGGTACTGCACCTATAGCGATTGCTCTATACAGAATAGCTCCGACTGAGTTAAAAGAACTGAAGGCACAGTTGCAAGAGTTGACAAACAAAGGCTTTGTGAGACCAAGTTATTCATCGTGGGGTGCTCCCATTTTATTTGTGAAAAAGAATGATGGTTCCGTGAGGTTATGTATAGATTATCGGTAGCTCAATAGCGTAACTATGAAGAATAAGTACCCACTGCCGAGAATCGATGATTTGTTTGATCAATTGAAGGGAGCCATAGTGTTTTCCAAGAAAGACTTATATGTGCCGAAAACCGCATTTCGGACAAGGTATGGTCACTACGAATTCTTGGTCATGCCTTTTGGTTTAACCAATGCCCCTTCAATTTTCATAGATTTGATGAATCACATCTTTCAGCCATATTTGGATAAATTTGTAGTGGTCTTTATTTATGACATATTGATCTACTCTCGGAATGAGAACAAGCATATGGAGCATTTGAGAACAGTTCTGCAAATTTTAAGGGATGAACAATTATATGCCAAGTTTAGTAAGAGTGAATTTTGGCTTAGAGAAGTTGGATTTTTGGGGCATATTATCTTAAAAGATGGAAATCGAGTTGACTTGAGTAAGATCTCAGCAATTGTATATTAAAGGCCACCAAAGAATGTAACCGAGGTTAGGAGTTTTCTGGGCCTAGCTGGCTACTATAGACGTTTTGTCAAAGGATTCTCTATGATAGCTACTCCGATGACGAGGTTGCTACAAAAGGATGTAAAGTTTGAATGGACAGAAATATGCCAACAGAGTTTTGAGAGATTGAAGGCATTGTTGACTGAGGCCCCTGTTTTAGTGCAACCTGAACCGAGAAAAGAATTTGTGGTTTACAGTGATGCATCTATGAACTAATTGGGTTGTGTACTTATGCAAGAGGGCAAGGTGATAGCATATGCTTCTAGAAAATTAAAGTCGCACGAGAAGAATTATCCGACACACGATTTGGAATTAGCCGCAACCGTATTTGCGCTAAAAATTTGGAGACACCATTTTTATGGTGAGAGGTGTCGAGCGTTCACGGATCATAAGAGCTTAAAGTACTTGATGCCTCAAAAGGAGTTGAATTTGAGGCAACGAAGATGGTTAGAGATGATAAAGGACTATGAGCTAGTGATTGACTATCATCCAGGAAAGTTGAAAGTGGTCGCCGATGCTTTGAGTAGAAAATCTCTATTTGCGTTGAGAGCTATGAATACACGGATGATTTTGTTAGAAGATGGTTCTATTCTAGCTGAGTTGAAGGCTAGACCATTGTTTTTTCAAGAGATTTGTGAAGCTCAAAAAGTTGACAGTGACTTACGAGCAAAAAGAGTTCAATATGATTCAAATGTCGAGTCAAACTTTCGGGTAAATCCTAACGGATGCATGATGTTTCGAAATAGGGTCTATGTACCCAGAAATGATGAGCTTATTCGGAAGATACTTCATGAAGCACATAGTGGATGTTTGTCTATACATCCAGGGAGCACGAAGATGTATAATGATTTGAGGAAATGGTATTGGTGGCCAAGTATGAAGAAAGACATTTCAGAGTTCGTATCGAGATGTTTGATTTGTCAGCAAGTGAAGGCTGAACACCAAGTACCTTCGGGTCTACTTCAGCCTATTATGGTTCCCGAGTGGAAATGGGATCGTATTACTATGGACTTCTTGACGGGTTTACTGTTGTCACCGAGGAGAAAAGATGATGTATGGGTTATAGTCAATAGACTTACGAAGTCAGCCCATTTCAAACTAGTACGAGTCGATTATTCTCTTGATAAGTTAGCGGATTTTTATGTGTCTGAGATAGTAAGACTTCATGGAGTACCATTGTTGATTATTTAGGATAGAGATCCTAGATTCATGTCACGGTTTTGGAAAAAGTTACAAGAGGCTTTAGGCACAAAATTGAGTTTTAGTACAGCTTTCCATCCGCAAACCGACGAGCAGTCGGAGAGAATAATACAGATACTTCAAGACATGCTTCGATGTTCTATTTTGGAATTCCAAGGTAATTGGGAAAAATACTTACCGTTGGTGGAATTCACCTACAATAATAGCTTTCAATCGAGTTTGAAAATGGTGCCTTATGAGGCATTGTACGGGCGTAAGTGTCGAACGCCCTTGTATTGGACAGAACTCAGAGAGAATCAGATTCACGGGGTCGATTTGGTCAGAGAAACTGAAGAGAAAGTAAAGGTAATACGTGAATGTCTGAAAGCGGCCTCAAATAGACAAAAGTCTTATTCGGATTTGAAACGAAAAGAAATTGAGTTCGAAGTCGGTGATAAAGTGATTTTGAAAGTATCACCATGGAGAAAAGTCCTCAAATTTGGCCGAAAAGGCAAGTTGAGTCCGCGCTTTATCGGGCCATATGAGATTACCGAGAGGATAGGGCCGGTAGCTTATCGTTTGGAAAAAATTCATGATGTCTTTCATGTGTGCATGTTACGCTGATACCGATCAGACCCTTCACATGTGATTGTATCGACATAGGTAAAAATCCAACCGGACTTGACTTATGGTGAAGAGTAGGTTAAGATTTTGGCATGAGAGGTCAAACAGTTGAGAAACAAAAGTATAGCCTTTGTTAAAGTGCTATGGCAGAGACATGGAATAAAAGAGGCTACATGAGAGCCTAAAGAGACCATGAGAAACCAATATCCCAACCTTTTTACTGGTAAGATTTTTGTGGACAAAATCCTTAAGGGGGGAGAATTGTAACAACCCGATTTATTAGCTAGTCAGAATAGTGATCTTGGTATCACTAATCCGAGGTCAGCTAAAATTATTTTCATGTTATTTTATGAGTTAGAGCATGATTATATATGTAACAGCCCATTTTTGGGGCTAGTCAGAATATTGGTTTCGGGACCGCTAATCCGAGGTTGAAGAAAATTATTTTGATAATATTTTTTGTGTTATAGCATATTTATAAGGATGTATGAAAATTTTGGTCCATTAATTTTAGCAATTGAATGCTTAATTGTGAAAAAAGACTAAATCACATAAAGTGCGAAAGTTCCATTATACAAGGTAGTGGGGTCTAATAGCCATAGAATATTAAATTGGAGGTCCTTAAAGTGTAATAAGGCCAATAATAGTGTGTTGGCCGGCCATAGCAAACAAGGGAGACAAGATCATTAAATTTTAGTGGAATTAGGTGATAAAAAAATGAATAAAATAAGGAAAAGAAAGAAGATATCATCTTTTACTATTCATGCTTCTTCTACCACCAAATATTGAAGGGAAATTAGAGTTCTTGGAGTTCAAATTTTCAGCAAAACAAATCTTTTGCATGTAAGTGATTTTAGAGGTCTTTCTTGATTATTTTTGTACTTTTGGAACCCCCAAAGCTTAAGCTAGCTAATGAGGGGACTATTTTGCAAAATGGTTGAAAGTTTAGGGACTTTCCATGAGAGAGTTCATGTTGTTTGCTGAGTTTTTATGGAAGAAAATGAATGTTAGTGAGTTAAGGGGCAACTTTTGTGGAAGCTGTTACCATGAAAACACTTATTAGTAAAGGTTGAATTTGTGTAATAAGTGCATGAAATAATTGGTTTTGTGAGTTGTTGTAAGAGAAATAAATGTTCAACTAGGCTTGTTTAATGAGAAGATGTGATGAAAAAAAATTTACGAGCCTAGGGGCAAAATTGTACTTTTGCCAAACTATAAGGGCAAAATGGTCATTTTTGCCTAAGGAGAAATTTTGATTTATCATGAATTATAAAGTGATTGAATGAGTAAATTTTATTATTATAGATCAAGAAGAGCGCGAAATCAACCTTGACCGAGGACAAGGCAAGGTTACTGGAAACACGAAAATTTATATACTTTTTCATACCCTTTTTGACCCAAATTCATGTGGTTTCAAGTAAATTCTTGTCGAAAAATAATTAAATATTATAAAATAATTAATTTGTACTAAAAATATGAACATTCCGAATTTTAATTAATTCTATAGTTAATTTTGATTTATTTTGTCTATTTTCGATAGAATCGCACAAAGGGCAAAAATCGACTCGGCAGACACTGCTCGAAGAATAAAACTGAGAAGCGATTTGAAGTATCAAGGTGACTTTATTTCTAGCCCAAGACGGTCCAATTATGAAGATTTAATCATAATATAATTAATTTGAATTTATTCCCAATTTAATTTGGGCTAAATAAATTATTTTTAATTAATTATGGAAAAGGGGCCCAGTTGAACCGCATCAGTTGAACCGAACCGATTGAACCGAACCAGCCACCAATTGGGCAGCCCAAACCGTCCACAATGAAGGCCCAAATCAGCTTATTAGCTGATTAATTCAGCTTGCAAAGGAGCCCTTGAAGATCTTTCAAAATCCCATTCAAACCCTCCAAATGTTAAGGCATTAAAGATTTTCCCCATGCTATATTTAGCAAAGTTGAATTCTTCAACTTCGCCACATGGGATGACCGGCCAAGGGAGCCTCTTTTGCTGCTGCTATTTGCTATTTTTAGCAGCCTTGATCACCTATGAATACAGCCCCTAGCTACTCATTCATTCCATCCCTCAATTCTCCAACATTTTTTCTTCTTTTCTCTCAACTTTTCTCCCTTCGTTTCCATTCCATTTTCCCCTTGTTCTTGTGCCGATTTCTCCTCTTGGAAAAGAGGTGTTTTCCAGCCATTTGGAGCAGCAATTGGAGTGTTCATAAGTCACCTTGATAGCCGAGTCCAATGAAGAACGAAGAACGGAGCAATCAGTCAAGCCACGAAGAAACACCAGATTTGCTTCTTGTTCCCTATCTCTTTAAATTTCGTTGTTGTTTTGACAAATATGTTTATGGATATTTATGCTATTGGAATGTTTAATTTAATCAATTTAGCTTGAATTTAATTAGTGTTGGGTTGATTGCATTTCGATTTCTTAAATTGTTAAAATCGTGTTTATGCTGTTAAAGGTCTAGGTGAAATGTTTGATTAAGTAAAATCATGTTAAGTTATCTGGCATTATAATTGTTTAGATAGCTTATGAATTAATTATTGAAATGCATTGAAATTGTAATTAATGGACAAAATGCTTAATCTGTGCATGTTTAATTCTTCTAAGGGAGCTGAAGATTAAATTAGCATTGTATTTGATGATACATATGCCTTGCATAGCTTGCAGGATTTTCGTGATTAAATTGTTTCAAGGTAAAACTACTTTGTTACCTCACATGATCTTTTATATGCTTGTTGGGTTAATTAATCGTTTGAATCGACATAGGAATATGCGAGAGATTGTTTAATTTAATAAGTATGTATGTGCAATAGCATGTTTATTTTTATAAATCTGTTTAATCGATCGAATTGACATAGGAATATGTTCAAGAGATGAATGGATTTTTATTTGTAAGTATGTTCATAAGTTAGCAAATTGCCGAGTTGCCATGTTTTAACAAGTATAAACACAAGCTTAATAATTCTAAGATCAGAAATGTTGTTAATCCAACACAATTATATCATCTTGATTAAAATCAGCTTTTGAAATCGCACATTTGAACTTTGTTTTTTTTATTTTAATTTGTTTTTCTTTTAGTTTTAAAATATTTCTCAAAACCAATTATTTTTCCATCACCAAAGTGTTTGAAATCATTTTCATAAATAATTCTTTTACAGTCCCTGTGGGTACGATAACTCGACATTTTCTTGTCACTTTATTACTTGTTACGATTGTGTACACTTGCACATTTCCACCGTTCCAGTTACGGATTAAGTCGTCGATTAACACATTTTGCACCGAGGTAAGTTTATATGTAAATGATACATCTTTGATAAACATGTGGTTACTTCTTAGTGTATTGTATAAATGAGACCAATTATGATTGAAATTGATAGATGGTGAGTACTTCTTGTATGAACCTCGGAATAGATACGTAAGCATGAAAAAATATTCGTAATGATTAATTGGTGGGCTGTGTGCGATACCACCATGATCATCCTTTTTGGTGGGATATGTGTGATACCACCTTATTACTTATTCAAGATGGACTGTGTGCGATACTGTCCTTTATATTATCATTTAGAGGGCTATGTGCGAAACCATCTTAATTACTCTTGTTGGTAGGCTATGTGCGATACCACCCTATTATTGATTGATAGTGGGTTGTGTGCGAAACCACCAGGTACATAGTATTATTCTGAGGGGTTCATCAAGAAATGGTATAAGTAAATGTTTCATGTTGCTTTGTGGTGATGAGTGTAGGAAATGTGTACAAACAATTGCGAGCAATATAATTGTTACGTGATTGGAATGTGGTAAGATGTGAGATGAGTAAGCATGATTAGGGAAATGTGAATTGTTCTTGCTTAGTATGTGATGTTATTGATTGATTAGCATATGTGATGATGCTTATTGTTTGCATCTAAACTTACTAAGCTTAAAGCTTACCCCCTTTCTTTTCCCTTTTTTTATAGTGTCAAAGAGTCGGCTCGGGACTATTAGCTCATTTCGGTATATCTAGACTTAGCATTTTGAGTATGGCATGTATAGTGGCTAGACTTAGGGAAATATATTTTTTTTTGTTTTGGCCATGTGTGTTGGCTATTTTAAAGATCAACTCTTTTGTAATTAGCCATAGTTGATGGCTCATTATTACTTATTTATGAAAAGACGAGGTTATTCATAAATATGTATGATGCATGATTGGGTTGCTTGGTAAATGGTTGTATGGATTTATGTTGTATGAGTTAGGGTGATAAAAAGGAGCTTGGTAAATAGTCTTGTTCTTGTCCATACGGGTAGGCACACGGGGGTGTGTCTAGGGCGTGTGTGACGCATCTGCCTGATGCAAACACACCTTACCCGTATCCTACGCCGAAATCAGGCCGGACTTAACTCACTTGGTTATACAACTTTAGTCTATTTCATTCCAACTTAAAATATCTCTTTCACCATCAAAACATTCTCATTAAGGACTTACGAGGCCTTAAACATGCATACGGAGGGTTTCAGAACCCAATCGGAAAATTTTGTGCACTTAAATTTTTTTACCTAAACAGGGGCCCATGTGAAATGGGACACGCCCTTGTGGGCAGGCCGTGTGGTCACACAATGTCCCTAACCCGTGTGGGATTTATTTTCATTTTGAACCTACAGGGGTTTTCACACGGCCGGACACACGCCTGTGTTCTTGGCCCGTGTGCTCCACACGGCCTAGACACGCCCGTGTCCTCGCCCGTGTCTAAAAACCTGGGTATTCTATTTGTGACGTCAGCAACCTCATATGGGACACACAGCCTAGGCACACGCCCGTGTGGCTAGCCCATGGTCGACACTAACTTGCAACACTAGCATGCAGAGGACACATGACCTGGTCACACACCCATGAAACTGACCGTGTGTCACACACAGCCAAGGCACACGTCCGTGTGCCTACCCGTGTGGACAAGAATACGGCTATTTGCCAAGCTCTTTTCACCACCCTAGTTCACACAACATAATTCCATTCAACAAATCACTAAGCAACTTAGATTTGCACATACACTTCCATGGATAACTTCATCTTTTCATAAATTAGTAATAATGAGGCCGTCAACTATGGCTATATACAAAAGAGTTCATCTTTAAAGGAGCCAACACACCCTTGGCCAAAATAACAAAACAATTCACCTAGTCTAGCCCCTATACATGCCATACTCAAAACACTAAGTCTAGATATACGGATATGAGCTGATAGTGTGGGTGATCTTCCAATTATCTTCGTATCCTGACCCAGCTCTTTGACACTATTAAACAAGGGAAAAGAAAGGGAGTAAGCTTTAAGCTTAGTAAGTTTACATGTAAACAATAAACATCATAATATGTGCTAATCAATGAATAACATTACATACTGAGCAAGAACAATCCATATTCCATGGTCACGCTTACTCATTTCATCTCTTACCACATTCCAACCATATTACAAGCCAAATGCTCACATTATTTAACATACATCCCTACACTTGTCACCACATGATCACATGAAACAACACTTAACAATTTCATAATAAGCCATTCCTAGTAATACCAAACACTCGGTGGTTTCGCACTTAGCCCACCATTAATCTTTAACAGGGTAGTATCGCACATAGCCCACCAAATGAAATTATAAACGATGGTATCGCACATAGCCCATCGTGATTAAGTAAATAGGGTGGTATCGCACATAGCCCGCCAAATGAGATTATAAATGATGGTATCACACATAGCCCATCATGAATAAGTAATAAGGTGGTATCACACATAGCCCACCAACAAGAATAATTAAGGTGGTATCGCACACAGCCCACCATTAATTATTACAGATAATATTCCACATTTATATGTCTATTTCAACGTTCATAGGAAAATTATTCATTATCTACCGAATTCAATCCATTTGAATCATAAATGTTCTCAATCATACAATGCACCAATAAGTAACAACATGTGTATTTAAGATGCATCGTTTACGCAAAAATTTACCTCGGTGCAAAATGCGTTAATCAATGGTCTATTCCGTAACCTTGCATTTTCCTTGGTCAAGGTTGATTCCACTCTCTTCTTGGTCTAAAATAACAAAAATTCACTCATTCAATCATTTTATAATCATAATACATCAAAATCTATTTTTAGGCAAAAATGACCATTTTACCCTTACACTTTGGCAAAATTATGATTTTGCCTAGGCTCGTAAATCATTTTTCATCACATTTTCTTATCAAACAAGCCTAGATGAGCATTTATTTTTCTTACAACTACTCACAAATCCAACTATTTCATGCATTTATTACAAAATTACAACATTTACAATTTAGTCCCATTTAGGTGTTTTAATGACAATACCTTTCACAAAAGTTGTTTCTTATCTCCCTAACATTCATTTTCTTCCATAAAAACTCAGATAACAACATAAACACTCTCATGGGAAATATCTAAACTTTCAACCATATTGCAAATTAGTCCCTTCATTAGCTAGCTTAAGCTTTGGGGGATCCAAAAAATACAAAAATCATCAATAAAAGACCTTTAAAATCACTTACTTGAAAAGAGATAGCTTGGATGAAAGTTTAAGCTCAAAACATATCTATTTCCTCTTCAATTTTTAGTGGATGAAGAAAGGGGAATAGTAAAAGATGATATCTCATCTTTCTTTGCCTTATTTTATTCATTTTAGTTACCTAACCTCACCAATTTTGACCAAAATTTAATGCTCTTGTGTCCCTAGTCTATATGGTCGGCCAACACACATCTAATGGCCTAATTTCACTTTTAGGACCTCCGTTTTTATATCCTTTAACTATTAGACACCTATAGCTTGAAATTTGAAACTTTCGCACTTTAAGCGATTTAGTCCTTTTTTGCAATTTAGCCTTCAATCGCTAAAATTAAAGCACCAAAATTCTCAATGCATCATTATAAACATATTATAACACATAAAATAATATCAAAATAATTTTTCTCAACCTCGGTTTAGTGGTCTCGAAACCACTGTTCCAACTAGCCCCAAAACTGAGCTATTACATGGTCAGTTCCATGGGTGTGTGACCAGGCCGTGTGTCCCCTGTATGTTAGTGTTGCAAGTCAGTGTCGACCACAGGCTAGACAAACGGGCGTGTGCCTAGGCCGTGTGTCCCTTATTTTGTTGCTGACGTCACAAACAAAATACCAGGTTTTCACACATGGGTGAGGACACGGGCGTGTCTAGGCTATGTGGAGGACACGGGCCAAGGACATGGGCGTGTGTTCAGCTGTGTGAAAGCCCCTGTAGGTTCAAATTGAAAAATAAATTCCACATAGGCTAAGGACATGGGCGTGTGTGACCACACGGCCTGCCCACACGGGCGTGTCGCATTTCACACGGGCGTGTGGCCCTATTAAGGCAAAACAAAATTAAGTATAAAAAAGATCTCGGTTTGATTCCGAGACCCTCCGTTTGCATGTGTAAGGACTCGTAGGCCCATAATAAGAACGTTATGAATAAGAATGAAAGATTTTATAATGAAATGAAATTTGATAGCCCAAAGTTGTATATTAAAGTGCATTAAGTCCGGTAATGCTTCGTACCTGGTTCTGGCATTGAATATGGGTAAGGGGTGTTACAATATAAGTGCATGAAAATTTTAGTGCTTTAATTTTAGCGATTTCATGCTTAATCGTGAAAAAGGACTAAATCACATAAAGTATGAAAGTTCAAAATTTCAAGTTAAAGGTGCCTTATAGCCATAGAATATTAATTGGAGGTCTTTAAAGAGAAATTATCCCCTTAAATAAAGGTTGGCCTGCCATAGGGGACAATGGAGGTCAAAATTTGGTCAGGTAGGTGTGTTAGGTGGACTAAATTGGGATTTTATATTAAAATAATGAATGAAAAGATATCATCTTTTCTCTTACATTTCTCCACCAAAATTAGCAGCAAATGGGGGTTTGAAAGCTCAAAAATTTTAGCACACTCTTCTCCTTACAAGTAAGTGTTTTAGTGATCATTTCTTGAAAATATTTGTACTTTTAGAACCCCTAAAGCTTGAGCTTTCTAAAGAGGGGTCTATCTTGCAAAATGGTGAAAAGTTTAGAGTTTTGCCATGTGAGCTTTTAAGTTGTTTGCTGCATTTTTATGGAAGAGAATGAGTCTTGATTGTTAGATAAACAATGCTTGTGAAAGGTGTTTCCATAAAAACACCTAAAAGGACCTCTTTGTATAAGTTGTGATATTTGTTGTAAACGAGTGAAATAATGAGTTTTGATGGCTACCATAAGAGAAATAAATGTTCAGCTAGGCTCGTTAAAGAAAGAAATTTGATTAGAATTGATTTTCGAGCCTAAGGGTAAAATAGTAATTTTGCCAAAGCATAATTATCAAAATGCATTAGTTAATGTGATTATTAAATGAGTTAATTTGCAATTATAGATAAAGAAGAATAAAGTATTAACCTCGACTGAGGAAAGGGCAAAGTATCAGACTAGATCGACAATCTAGCCTATTTTAAAATCGAGGTAAGTTTGTATGTGATAAATTCAACATCATGCTAGTACATTTGAGAATGTTTGATATTATAATGATGCATAATATTTCTATGAAATTGAGTTATGGTGTTGAATGAGAAGAATGATGAAAGTTGTGATGTTGAAGTCCTAGTTGAACTATAATAAATGTGAGAAAACTATCATTGAGACATGAGATGGATAAGGTCCAGTGTAAGACCATGCCTGGGATATGGCCTCGGCACCAAATTGAGATCCCGTATAAGACTATATCTGGAATATGGCATCTGCACTTAGAGGTGACCCCATGTAAGACCGCATCTGGGATGTGGAATTGGCTTTGTATTTATGTGGATGATGATGAACATGTGCCTTTGAGTATCCCAAGTGATTTAGTGGGATAAATAGTTGAGCTTGAAATTGAAATGAGATTAGTGCTAAAGTTATGTGATTGGGTGAATGCAGGTACCCATGAGTAATTCACGAGAAATGTTTACAATATGTGACATGGTATGAATTCAATAAGAACAAGTACGAGTAAGTTATGGAAAACTGCTTAAGACTTTGTGTTTTTATCCAATGCCATGGATGAATGACATTATGAGCTTTATGTTGCTATTTATTTTCATGCAAACTTACTAAGCTTTATGCTTACCCCTCTCATTTCCCTTTTCCTTGTAGTTTTACCAAGTTACCTCGAGAATTTGTGGAATGTCAGAGTTTGGAAATCACACTTTCGACTACTCTTGGTATAGCACAGTTAGATTCATTTTGAGTATGCCATGTATAGGATTTGGTCTCTTTTGTTATATCAGATTTGTTAGCCAAAGTGTTGGCTATTAACGTAATCAAATTCGTTTTCTAAGTGGTCATGGGAATATGGGCCAATATTTGACAAGTATATATATATTCAATGATGATGAAATTCATGAAGTGTGTGCTTGATTGGATGACTTGATTTTGAGTCCCTATAAGTGCTTTATGGTCATAATATATGTTGGATTGAATTGGGATAAGTATGTGTGTTGTGTAGGGTGGCATTTGGCTTGGTAGATGGCCTTTCTAATCTCCATATGGGTAGACACACAGGCGTGTGTCTAGGCCGTGTGTCCCCTGCATGCTAGGTTTACAAAGTCAGAATGCTCAGTAGTAAACACACGGGCAGAGACACAACCGTGTGTCTCAGCCGTGTGGGAGGCATGACCTTGGCATGGGCGTGTGCCCAAGCCGTACGATGTCTACACCTGAATTTGGAATTTAATTCACCACACGATCGAAGGACACAGGCGTGCAATAGGCCGTGTGATGCAAGTCAGTTTCAACCACGGGCCAAGCACATGGGTGTGCGATAGGTCGTGTGATGCAAGTTAGTGTCGACCACGTGTGTGGAACACGGGCGCAGTGATATGCCACACGAGCATGTCCCACTCTTCACACACCGGCGCAGGGCCCTATTTCATGTCAAAATTTTCAAGTGTTTGAAAGTTTTCGGTTTGGTCCCAAGGCATTCCAAGTACATGTTTAAGGCCTTATAGGCCCATAATAAGGATGTTATGTATGTGAATAAGTTGTTTTAAGTTGGAAAGCAAATTTATAGCCCAAAGTTGTATGTTTAAGCAAGATAAGTTCGATAATGCCTCATATCTGATTCCGGTGTTGAACACGGGTAAGGGGTGTTACATAATATGTTCTCAACCATTAGTGTGTTAGAAAACTATTACAATATAATACGCACTCAGCGCTCAAACTCCGCCCTATCAAAATGAACCCTATGGAATGCTAACTGTAACACCTCATGCCTGACCTGATCATCGGATTTGAGTATCGAACATCATAGGTTGACCTGATTAGAAAACACACCTTTCTACCTTTTGAAAGCCATTATCCATTTTGGTAGGTGCCCTATTTATTAGTGCAACACTCAAATATCTTTATTAACCAGAAATTAAATAAACTAGGACTAAATTGAGAAGATTAGTGGATCGCAAGATCGCACTAGGTATTTTAGAAATTTAAGTGGCCAAATTTTGATTACTTGGATCCCAATTCTTGTTTGGTTAGGAAGAAACCAACTGCTTCCAAAGTGGGAGACAAAATGGTTAAGAATGGATGGTAGAGATGGCCAATGAGAATCGTGCCTAAGGAGTATATATAAGACATGGGTGGATGCAGAATTTTCTAAATGCTATTGATAAATTTTCTTCTCTTCATAGCATCATCTTCTTCATTTGTCTTAAAGTAGAAAGAGGATGAGAGTGAAGGAAGCTCTACATGTAGCAGCAAAGGCATGAGTGTAAGGTTGGTAATAGACAATGGAGGAACTAGCAACAAAATTTTTTAAACTCTATTGATAAATATCTTGGTAAATACAATGATTAGATAGTTTAAATATTAATCGAATAAAAAGTTATGAAGGGTGTAAAATCACAAATCGATACACGATGTCAGTGTATCCTTCCCCTTTTTGAATAATATAATTTTTAGTTATTTTATTTTTTTATATTTATATTATTTTTATATTTATATTATTTTTAAATTAATTATTTTTTAAAACAATCTAAATTAATGTAATATTTTGGAGTTAATTGCACTATATATCCCCAAACTATAACATTCATTCTAAATTTATCTCAAACTTTAAAACATTCTAATTACATCCCCAAACTATCAATTTTATATCAATAAGGTCCTAATACTAAATTCATTATTTTAACCGTTAAATAAGATGTTAAATCTTATGTTTTATAATTTAAAATGAAAAGTTTAAAGAAAGTTGAATATTGTAAAAATTGATGTTAAAAACATCTTCGTTTTGAGGTTTTTGAAGTTTTTACAAAAGTTTTATTACTCACTCTCTGTTTTCGATTTTACTTTGTTTCTAATTTTCATTTAAATTTACACTACATAAGATTTTACATGTTATTTAATAGTTAAATTAATAATTATAATAATCAAAAAATCTAATTAATATAAGATGTAATTAAAACATTTTAGTTTCATGTTATTACTATAAAGAGAATATCTGGATGGGTTTTCTATTTGACACTTGTCTAAGTGTCTCCCATAATAGCTAACATTTTAGTTTTATGGTAGAGCTCATTTGCTCTCGCTTGAAAGCGAAGCAGAAAGGAGGCACCGAAAGAAAGTGGCACTCGAAAGGAGGGAGCATTGGCTTCTCAGCAGTAATGGTATGACCTTTATCTTTTATTTTGGTTATGAATAGCTAAATTTTTTCTTAGAATTGTGACCGTTTTTTATGCAATGTCAAAGTCTTAAAATTTATAAAGAATATGGTCGAACCTGGAAACTAACTATGACAACTATTTGAGGCAAGCGCACCTATCGAACAGTAGTATAGTTAAGGCAAAACCAGAATGTCGAACCCAAATGAACCAAAAGTACTAATACTAACTCTCTTTTTTATTATTTAGCCTAAGAATTAAGGGAATTATTTATCTAATCTAAAATTAACTAACAATTAAACTAAAGACTCCAAGACAAAGAAGAATGAAATTGGGAAAATAACTTTTAGGAAAAACCAATTGATTAAGACGACACCCAAGGAAGAATCCACCTAGACTTCACTTGTTATCTAACTCTCAACTGCATTTATTTATTCATTTGACTTGATCCATAAGATTCCCTAAGTTATATTAATCCCTCTCTCGGGGCAACTAACATCTAACCCTAGGTTGATTAATTGAAATCTCTTTCTAATTAAAACCCCTAGAATTGCATTAACTCGATCTATGGACTCCCATATTAGGTTTCACCCTAATCCGGCAAAATCTCGTCACCCTATCTCTAGGAGCGCGATCAACTCCGCTTAATTATGCTAGATCTACTCTTAGGCAGGGACTTTTGCTCCTCCACCTAAGCACATCACACTTGAATTAATATCCTGGAAATATTAATACAAGATTTAAGAACACATAATTAAGAACAAGTCAAATATTTATCATATAGTTCAGCGAACGATAACAAGAATCTTCTTAGGTTTCATCCCCCTCAGGTATCTGAGGGTTTAGTTCATAATGATAATAAAAGAATACATCTCAAAAGAAAAGATAAAACAAAACGTAAGAAATCCCTAAAACCCGCTAAAGGAATTAAAGGAGAGATCCTCCGTCTTGAGTATACTTCCGGCTTCTTGAGATGAATCAACTGGCTATCTTTGAGTAAATATCCACAAATCTACGCTCTTTGGCCTAGTTGGACGCCCCCTGACTAAAGCCCTGGGTTCCCCCCTTTCAAGTCATACTTAAGGTGTTTATATAGGCTTCTGAATATGTTTTTTTGCCCCTAAGTATCCTAATTCGAGTGAAACTCTTCTTTCTCACGGCAGGGACACGCCCATGGCACACCCCCGTGTAAGTCGTGGTCAGGCCATGTTTGAACCTATTGAATTGGGCACGACCGTGTGGTCTTGGGCCCAGGCCATGTGGATTTCGTGATATGGCCCATTTACTCTGTTTTGGGCCCGTTTTCCGTTCTTTTCATCCTCCAGTGCTCTCCTGGGTATAAAACATGAAAACAAAGGATTAAGAGCACCAAATTACATAATTCGAGGCTTAAATCATCCAAAAGCATGCTAAATATGGGTCTAAAATATGTTACTTTTACGATTTATCAAATGCCCCACACTTAAGCTTTTGCTTGTCCTCAAGCAAAATTCTCAAGTTACAATTAAAACAAACTTCCTCAATTCATAAAATTTATCAATAATGTTTTATCATAATTCAAAGATAATTTATACATGGATAATTCAACTCAAAGAGTCCTAAAGATTCAAACACTCAAAGTCATACACATATAGCCATGAAAACGTTAGGTGTTTCTCTTTACCTAAATAGTTACCTCTAATATGAAATCGACAGTAGTTGACATCCTCACTAAAGATTCACTCAAATCACTCGAAGTGTTTAAGGTTTAGAATTAAGCACTCAATAGTCCAACATGAAAAGTTAATCCCATAGGCTTGCATGAAAATCAAATCTCCACCACTATAATATAAGATGATACACAAATCAAAAGGTCTTTGACAGGGTTGTAACGGGGCTTGGATTAAAGGTGTGGATAAAGGCTGAATTTGACGGTTAGAATCTAGACTGACCTGACAAATTACCTAACTAGAAATATGACTATAAATAATTACAACAATTGAAAATTTGTGATAATACGAGCTTTTTCTTCGAGATTTAGAATTTGCATGTATAAGCTTAGCTAACATAGAACTAATAATGAATATACTTCGTTTTTTTAAGAACAAGTCAAATACATAATAAAGGATAGATTGAAATAGATAAAATAGTTAGGCAACTTAATCAAATCAAATCTCAACATAAGGGTAGTCAAAAGGAATGGTGATAACAAATACAAAGGGTTTTGGGTTAATATTAGTGGGTGAGTCAATAAAAAGGGTTGTTAGGATTAAACCGAGTTCACTAGGGGTTAATTATGAATGTAGGCTATTTTAGTGGAGTAAGTGGGTTAAAACCTAGGTGCCTTTATCATCTCTGTATATCAAATCAAAGGTGTGGTCTCGATATGTATAATCGAAGCAAGTTCTAGAATAACAAATCAATGTTGACACACTCATAATAAAAAGTGAGCATGAAAGAATGTATGCTTTAAAAGACTCAATATCTCACGAAAAATTATGGGTATTTCATATCAACCTCGTAAATTTCAAACTTCAAGGTAATAATCAGATTCAGGTAGACAACTTAACATAAATTTTTATTTTTTGAAAAATAGACTCATCATGCATGTTTCTCTAGTATCCTTCAAATTTAATCATCAATGCACAATTATCAATGACTTAATCCAAGACATATCAATAAAAATCATAAATCAGGGAAATTTAATTCTAATCATAATATGAGAAACTTTACTTTCGAACAAGGCATAATTTAGGGATTTTCAAATAATAATCTAGTTAACCCCCCCACACTTAAGATGTACATTGCCCTCAATGTAAAAAGATAGATAATATCATATTATAGGGAAATCAAAAGATAGGGAGAGAAGTGAAACTTCCTGACTCATGGATGAAATCCTTGGAGGATGTGAAAAATACGTTGGAGGTGTCGTCTTTTGGTGTGGTGTTACTAACGAGCTCTGGGCTAGATGAAGAAATTGGGGGGTCGTGAAGAATTAGCCAGGGATTATTAAGACACATTTAAAATAAACTAATTAAGGACAAGAAAGCTAAAAGGGAAGAAAACATAAAGTAAAATAAAATTAAAAGAAAAGATGAATGGACTGAGGGGTCCTTATTGTTGGATGGTTCGCGAGGTAGGTGTGATTTCTAAGGCTGCGTTGAGGCGGTGGTCGTGGTTCCGGTGTGATTCCCTAGCAGCCTAAAGAACCTAACACTAAGAAACTAAAATAAAATAAACTAAGTTAAGCATAAGAGAGTCAAAGAGAAGGAAAATAAAGGAGAAGAGAAAAGTAAAACAAAAGCTAAATGGTTTCAAAGACCCTTGGCTTGTCGAGTGGATGAAGCGGCCGGCATGAACTTATGTAGATCGGTCTCCCTAAGGAAGACTGTTCTTCGATCCTTCCGTCTTTTTGACATGGCCTTTGTGGAGATAAAGAGTGAGAAGAATGGTATGGGAGGTTAAAGATCTAAAAAAGGAATGAAAAAGAAAATGATATAGAGGAAGGGAGGTGGGGAGTAGTTAGATGAGGAAGGGGGTGGTTTAAATAAGATTTTGGGGCCTGGTACTTTCCCACGCCCGTGTACCATGGGCGTGGTGTGTCACACGGCCGTGTCGCATGGCCGTGTTATACTTTTGTTCGTTTCTTCCATGCCCATGGGTGAGGTGACATGCCCGTGTGTGATCTAACAGTGTTGACCACGGTCGTGCGGCCATGGTGGGGTAGTTCAGTCCGTAACTTGAAAATTGATTCACTCTGACTCGTACCATCTCTGACATGTCAGTACGGAGATTCGGTGCATCCACACGGCCACGGCCACGGCCGTGTACAAGGCCGTGTGGTTTATGAATCTGCGTTTCTGGTCAGTTTACAGTTAGATGCTATAAAATAAAATAAGGTAAAATAAAGATGGAGAGGTTAATGGGGTTAGTACTCGGGTTGCCTCCTGAGAAGCGCTCGTTTATAGTCTTAAGCTAGACTCTCCTCTCATTTGCATATTCGTGGTGGTTTGAGGAGTTGAAAGTCTTTCCTCGTGCTAGCAGTTCCATTATCATGATAGGGTTTAAGACAAGTAGCGTTTATTTTCAAAGTGCCAAACATAGGGTGACTTACCTAGATCGTTCCATACGGGAAAACATCTATTACCTTGAAAGGGATTTCCTTGTTGGTGTCAGGATCAAGAGGGGACACTCATGGGTCTGCTTTATCTAGTAATACCTGATCTCAATTTTGAATTTGTTTGTCTCGTAGGGTGGCCTTTGTAACATCCCAAAAAGGGGGTTATTTGGAATTTCATTATTTCTATTATGTAAGAACTGCTGTGATATTATTTATGGAATAATAGAGCTTGATTTAAGGCTTTGAGTTGGCTCGGTTTGGTAGAAAATTTCAATTTTAAATTCTAAAGGCAGGGAGCCTTAGCGAGTGGGTGTTATAAGAATAAATGGGAGTAATTTGGCACTAAAAAGCCCTTGGTAAAGTGGCAAAAAGAAGCCCACTTAAGAGCTAGCATGTGACGCCACATCAAGAGGAAGGGAGAGCCTTGGTTCGAGTCACAAGGATCCCTCTTTTTGCATGATGGATGGATTTGCACATGTGGAGAGTTTTTCTCCTTTAATTCTTTTTATTTTGGATAATAATGGGGTTTTTATTATTATTATTAAGGGATAATTTAAGCACTTTAAATTGGTTTTAATTTGCTTAATCCTTTAGATAATAAAAGATATATGATAATTTCATAGGATAATCAAGGATATTATTTGATTAAAAGGGATTATTAAGTGATTAATTCAAATTATTTGAATTAATTGAAATGTGTGGCCAAGAGTGACTTGGAGAGTTTGCCGAAATTTTGAACTCCTTGAACAAGGAGGAGTGGACGGCAAGGCTACTAGGGGGTGCCAAATCCTTTATAAACCCCAGCCATCACCTTGGTTTTTCTTTTAGACTTTTCTCAGCAGCAGTAGAATTTCTTCCTCCTCCTCGCTTTCTCTTTATTTTCTTTCTTTCATAAAACTCCTTGGCCGAATCCTCCACATCTCCATAGCTCCTTTATTCGTAAATTAAGACCCCTATTCTCCTATACTCCCTTGTAGAACCGAAATCCTCTTCTCTCATTTGGAACCTCTTTTGGCCGAATATCAAGGTGGTTGGACCTCTTCAAGTTAATCATGGCGGGTGATTAAGTAAAGGTGAGTGGCTATAGCCGAATGTCATTTTTCGCGTATCTCTAATGTTCTCGCGATTTGGATTTAAGGAAAAGCCGAAAGTTGGCAAGTACTAATGGTTGGCTAACCTCTCTATTGAAGTCGATTTCACCAAGGACTCCGGGATCTCAAAGCAGTGAGATCAGTTCTTGCATTCGCTGACAAACGGAATTTGGTAAGTATAGGTAAGGCTTATATTGGTGTTTAAAAGCCGAAGGCTATGGTTATTAGTGTTATTAATTGACCAAGTGTAGTTGTAAACCAGATTCACGATTCGGACGCTAAGGCTAGTACTCAAAGTGATTTGGGTAAGGATTCGGGTACAAAGTATGACCCTTTAAATTATTTGGTTTGGCCGAATGGTCCATAACACTAACCTTGATAGTTGGCCGAATATAGGGGCAAGGACTTAGAGTGTGGCCGATTGATTATCTTCGGGATTTAAGACTATCGTGGTAACAGGTGTGTACATACACACCATTTAACTTATTAAACTGTGCTAAGTAATGTGATTGCTAATTTGATGTATGTAGCAATGGCTTGAATACCATAACGGTATACGGGGTAACCCGTAAGTACTGTGCATATGATTTGCTATTTGATGCTTTTTTTGAGAAGCATGTTGTGACAATACATTTGATAAATCTGTGTATTATTATTGCCTATGTGGGTTGATTGAGTGGAGGGGCGATAAATTCGCGCCGACGGGCACCGTTGTTTTGGTAACACACCGTGACTACGGTCACCAGAGGTTTTGTACCTCCAGAGGTTTGGTACCTCATAGCGACTTGTCCCTGTGGTTAATACCACCGTGGGTTGGCCCCACTTGAGATATGGGATCGTCTGCCAGTGATTTGGTATCACACGATGGGTTGGCCCCATCACCCGATTTGTGTCTACGGACACCAGTGCTTTGGTAGCACATTGTGACTATATGTCACCAGTGGTTTGGCACCACAAGTGGTTTGGTACCACAACGGGGTAGACAGTGGCGTATGGTTGGCTAGGATGGGTACTTGATATTATGCACATTGATTGTTACATGTTGTGTATGAAATTACTTAAATCGGGGGAAGGGTTACATACTGAGTCTTGGTGACTCACCTTCTCCTTTATATTTTTCAGGTAACGAGTAGATCGCGGATGTGGAGCCGGGCTGACTCGAGGTGGCCATGCCGTTGGAGTTAAATTTTAACAGACTCTGAATTTCAATTTATTTATCATGGGATTGTGGATTTAAATTTTATTTTTTTTATGTAATAAGGCCTCCTAGTATTTTATTTTTATTTTATTCTACGCTTGAATAATTGTTTTAATTATCTCTTTATGAAATGAGATGAAAGGGTTTTCTAAACAAAACTCGCAAACGTTTTTATCGAGCCATCGGGCATATTAGTAATTTTTATAATAACTTGACTTGTTTTTAATTTTCAATTAAAACTAAGTATGGTTTTCGCAACTTCAAATAAATGAAGGGTTTTCAAAATTTGAGTTGGTTTTCAAAAAGGAACTTCAAAAATGTTTTCACCGTAATGCACTGCATTCACCATAGCGTTTGGGCGGGTTTGGGTTGTTACAAAATTGGTATCGAGCCGTGTTCAAAGCTCTACCAGTAGGCCCAAGGCCCAAAAATGTTTTAAAAGGCCTTATGAAATAATTTTTGGATTTTGAACAAAGATGGCCCGAGTCTCCCAGACCGATCCGCCTGTAAGTACTTCAAACCTCTTGGTGAATTATATTCAGTAGAAGGGTAGGAAGTATGGAACGTAGATAGACTTATAGGACTTGAACCCTAGGATTAGATTACTCAAACACATGAAGCAAACATAAGACATTAAAGAACTAAACCAATCTATGACTTAGCCAAATGAGCTAGGGTGTGGTAACCCCAGACGCATGTCGAGGATTGGATCCTAAGAGCCCGGTATTTAAGCGATCCGTGTGTGACTCACCTCCTCTTCGCAGTATCCTACCCGTGCGTAGCCTCTCTGTTCACCCTAACTCGTGAGGGCTCGGTGGTGTGGCAACCTCTGCAGTGCGCATGTCTAGAAAGGTTCGGTGAGAGCTTGGTATTTAAGCGGTCCGCGTGACCCACCTCCTCTTCACTCGAATCCCCGCCTGGTGCGTAGCCTTGGTTCACCCCGATCAAGATGGCTCACATAGGCTAAACCTAATGACTAAAACCCGAAAGGGAACTAGCCATGTTTTCAAAAAGAACGAAACAACAACAACCCTAATGTTTCAAAATTTTTACAATGACTCTTTTTAAAATGAGGACATCATTTTTACAAGGTTTTCTTCAAAAACTCAAATGTGTGGAAAATTACAAAAATGCCCTTAGGGTAAAATTACTAAAACGCCCGACTCATAAAATATCAGTTCAATGGTTTTGCTCAAAAATTTCAACTACTTTACAAATATCCAACAACTTAGTTTTGAAAATTAACACCTAAATATTTTGGTTTTAGAAAATTACGAAAACGCCTCAATTTGTAAAAATTACCGAAATGACCCTGATCTTTAGAAAACTTTACCAACATCACTATTTGAAAAGGGAAACTTTCAAAAGGACCTCAAAGTTTTACAACCATTTAAAATATCCCCGATTTATCAAAATGACAAAATTGCCCCTGATTGACAAAGTTACCAAAATACCCCTGGTTTCAAAACGATTACAATTTTACAAATTTTCTTAAATATCCTCCAGTTTTGGGGAATTTCAAAATGACCTACTTTACTAAAGTTTTAAAATTTCTTTTATTACTTAAAATACCCCCTGGTAGGAAAATGACGAAAATACCCCCAGGTTAGAAATGGGCGTAGTGTCCAAGAGTGAATAGGTATGGAAAGCATTAAGGAATGGATGCATGAACTCTTTGTGTGAACTAGGATAGAAGATCAAACCTTGTTTGCTCGAAAGAATCCCTAATTAAATTCTGTTCATAAAATTTCTTCGCGAATAAGAAAGTGAAACAAATGCTAACACATAAAATTTTCTTAATCAGATTAAAAGCGCGATAGATAGAATGAGTTCTAGAGGACGTGGACGTCGTGGACGCGTGAGGGGGGTAGGATGACGATTGTCCGAACCCGTCAGTGCCGGTCAAGGTTCGAAAACGAGGTACCACCGCCACCACCACCTCCTACTTTCGTGGGCGAGAGCGGTGACCGCACACCGGTGGTGAGGCCGTGGTCGCAAGTCGCTTTGGCGAGTTTTGGAGATGGTGGCCGGGGCTGGTGGGAATTCGGGAGCTCGGAAGTCCGCTCCCGAGCGATCTCGGTCTAACGGGTCGAGGTATTCCGTGGTGTCTCGTGAGTGGCACCCAAGCGCCGCAGAATATTATTGGCCGGAATCTACGGAAAGGGTCATGGATGATCTCGACCGACCGAGAGGAGGAGAAGAAAGGGCGGTGTCGCTTCTAAAGGATGAAGCGTACCGATGGTGGTGGCGATCAATCGATGGAGCCGCCGTGAGAGATCTTACGTGTGACTACTTTAAAATGGCCTTCGTAGAAAGTATGTGGGCACTAGTTACACCGATGCTCAAAGGAAAGCCTTCCTAGGTCTAGTGCAAGGAACTAAGTCGGTGGCCGAGTATGAGGCGGAGTTTTTAAGGCCGAGTAGGTATGCCGGAGGAATCGTAGCCACCGAACATGAGCGCCGTGTGTCCGCTTTGAGGACGGGCTCGTAGATGATCCGAGATTACTAATTGCCCCGCAGCAGTTCGTGAGTTCTCATCTCTTGTGGAGAAGGCCAAGGTGGCCGAAGGGGTTAAGGAGGTCAGAGGCAAAACTATAGTAAGAATAACCGAGAAAAGAGGATTTGGGTCACCGGATCGGGTAGCACAATGCTCGAGAGCGGGCTAGGCAGTGTGGGCGAATCGGAAGGAAAGCCCACGGCTACTAATCAAAGGCCGACTCAAGGCAACCACTGTGGAAAAACCCATTGGGAGGTTGTTGGTCCCAGAAACAAAGGTTGTTTTGAGTGTGGGTCTTTGGAGCATCGGGTAAGGGACTGCCCTCAAAAGGTAGCTAAGGATCGACCGTAAGGTCGAATCGCGCTCGGGCGTAAATGTTGGACCACCACGCAGGGGGTCGGGGTAATGGCAGAGAAACAATGGTTTCAACCGAGGTCGTGGAACTCGTGGCGAGTGAGGTTCGGGTAACACACAGAGGCTAGGCACTGGCTTAGTCTATGCGGCGCAGCATCGCGAGGAGGGAGACGCACCGGGACGTCATAACCGTGACGCTTTCTAATATTTGGTTTACCTTATGTTGCATTAATTGATGTGGGTTCGACGCACTCGTACATTGCTAGTAGTGTGGTAGGAACTATGGACCTAGACTCTGAGACTACTCTTAGGAAGATGACTGTGCTAAACCCCCTAGGACACTCTGTAGTAGTAGACAAACTTTATAGAGATGTACCCCTAGAACTCCAAGGGGTCGTATTTGTAGCCGATCTGATGGAACTACCTTTCTGAGAGTTCGATTTGATCCTTGGAATGGACCGTTGGTTAAGTATCGGGCGACTTTGGATTGCGCGCTAAGCGCGCATGGTGCTTAAGACGGTGAGGTGATGAAGTGGTTATGATAGGTGATAGAAGGAATTACCTATCCAATGTGGTGTCGGCCTTGAAGGCTGAAAGGATGGTCAAGAAAGGTTGCGAGGCATATTTGGTTCGGATCTGTGCTTTGGAAGCTAATGAGTCAGTAGTTAAGGTTCGAACGGTCGGGGAATTTGCTGACGTATTCCCTAAGAACTTCCGTGTCCGCCTCCGGATCGGAAGTTGAATTCGTATTGACTTGCTACCCGAACGGCACTGTGTCTATAGCACCATACCGAATGGCACCAAAAGGAATTGGTGGAGCCAAGGCCCAAATTCGTGAGCTCTTGGATAGAGGGTTTATTCGACCAAGCATATCCCCGTGGGGAGCACCTGTGCTATTTGTCAAGAAGAAGGACGGGTCCATGCGAATGTGCATCGACTACCGTCAGTTAAACAAGTTAACGATCAAAAACAAGTATCCGTTGCCTCGGATCGATGACTTGTTTGACCAACTGAAGGGTGCCGCGGTGTTTTCAAAGATAGACCTTAGGTCGGGCTACCATCAACTAAAGGTGAAGGAAGTTGATGTCCACAAGACGGCATTCGAACTCGGTATGGACATTACGAGTTTCGTAATGCCATTCGGGTTGACCAACGCGCCGGCGGCATTTATGGACTTGATGAACAGAGTATTTCAGCAGTACCTAGACCAATTCGTCGTGGTATTCATTAACGACATCTTGGTGTACTCTAAGACGGAGGAAGAGCATGACAAGCATTTGCGAATAGTGTTACAAGTACTAAGGGAGAAGCGATTATATGCCAAATTCGGTAAGTGTGAATTTTGGCTAAGGGAAGTAGCTTTCTTAGGTCACGTAGTGTCGGCGGAAGGGATTAGGGTAGACCTGCAAGATTGAAGCAAGATTGGATTGGAAACCGCCTAGGTCGCTGGCGAAATCCAAGTTTTCTGGGGCTAGCGGGGTACTATCGGAGATTTGTAGAAGGATTTTCTCTGATCGCAGCACCATTGACGAAGCTACTAAGAAAAGGAGTCCCATTTGTATGGTCGGAGAAGCAGCAAGAAAGCTTCGATAAACTAAGGAAAATTTTGACTAAGCTCCGATTTTGGTGCAAACAGAGGCGTGGAAGTTGTTCACCGTTTATTGTGATACGTCCCCATACTTGGTTTGGGATGTGTGCTTTGCAGAGGGGGAAGGTAGTAGCCTATGCATCACGTCAGTTAAGACCTCATGAATTGAACTATCCAACGCACGACTTGGAGTTAGCAGCAGTCGTCTTCGCTCTGAAAATATGGAGACACTACCTTTATGGGGAGAAGTCAATAGTTTACACGGATCACAAGAGTTTGAGATATCTCTTGACTCAGAAGGATCTAAACTTGAGACAGCGTCGATGGATCGAACTTTTGAAGGACTATGATTGTTCCATCGAGTATCATCCGGGCAAGGCCAACGTGGTAGCGGACGCGTTGAGCCGGAAGGTTGTGACGGACTTAAGAGCAATGTTTGCTCGGTTAAGTCTATATGATGATGGAAGTCTCTTAGCGGAACTTCAAGTTAAGCCGACATGGATCGAGGAGGTTAGGGACAAACAGTTAGTGGATGAAGGGTTGAATGCTAAGAGGGTACAAGTTCAGAATGGTGGATTGGAAGGATACAGTCTGTCTATGGATGGAGTATTATGCTTTCAAGGGCGGGCTTGTATGCCAAAGGATGTGGAGTTAAGGCAGAAAATTCTCCAGGGATGCACATAGCGCAGCCTTTCGCTATGCATCCCGAGGCGCAAGATGTATAGGGATCTCAAGGAGCAATTCTGGTGGCCCGGGTTAAAACGTGAAGTAACAGAGTTTGTTGGCAGGTGTCTGACTTGTCAACAGGTCAAGGCTGAACATCAGCTGCCGTCAGGGTTGCTTCAGCCAGTGAAGATTCCCCAATGGAAGTGGGAACGGATCACTATTGATTTCGTTAGTGGGCTACCCCTCACGCCCAGCAAGAAAGACGCAATTTGGGTGATAGTGGACCGTCTGACTAAGTCAGCTTACTTCATACTAGTAAGGGTGGATTTCTCGCTCCAGAAGCTCGCAAAGTTGTATGTGGCAGAAATAGTAAGGTTACATGGTGTTCTAGTGTCGATCATTTCGGATAGGGATCCCAGATTCACGTCAAGGTTTTGGAAAGCGTTACATCAAGCTTTGGGTACCGGTTGATTTCAAGATGCTGACTTTCCACCCACAATCGGACGGACAATCGGAAAGGGTGATACAGATCTTAGAGGATATGTTAAGGGGGTGTGTCTTAGATTTTCGAGGTAGTTGGGAGGAATTTCTACCGTTAGCAGAATTCGCCTACAACAATAGCTATCAGGCAAGTATCCAGATGGCACCATACGAAGCATTGTATGGGCGGAAATGTCGTACTCCGACGTGTTGGACGGAATTAGGCGAACGACAGATTTTGGGTCCAGAGTTGGTGACAGAGACGGAGGATAAAGTCAAGGTGATTCGGTCTCGTCTTAAGGAAGCATCGGATAGGCAAAAATCCTATCTTTGATTTAAAACGCAAGGAGATAGAGTATCTTTGTGGGAGACAAGGTTTTTTCTCGAAAGTGTCACCTTGGAAAAAGGTGTTAAGATTTGACGGAAAGGAAGCTAAGCCCAAGGTTCATCGGCCATATGCGGTGATTAAGCGTGTTGGACCGATGGCGCACCACTTGAGTTACCGGCCGAATCGAACCGTGATCCATGATGTCTTTCACGTATCAATGCCGAGACGATATCGGTCGACTCCATCGCACGTAGTACCGATGAATGTAAATCGAGGTGAATTCAGATTTATCGCTTGAAGAGGAACCGATTCGATCTCTTAGACCGAGATGTGAAGGTTCTACGTAAGAAGTCGCTGCCCTCGTGAAGGTACTCGTGGCGTAACCATGGTACAGAGGAAGCTACGTGGGAACTTGAGGATGTGATGAGGCGCGTGATGCATTCCCACCTTTTCTAGTTAGGTAATTTCGGGGACGAAATTTATTTTTAAGGGGGGTAGAACTGTAACATCCCAAAAAGGGGGTTATTTGGAATTTCATTATTTCTATTATGTAAGAACTGCTGTGATATTATTTATGGAATAATAGAGCTTGATTTAAGGCTTTGAGTTGGCTCGGTTTGGTAGAAAATTTCAATTTTAAATTCTAAAGGCAGGGAGCCTTAGCGAGTGGGTGTTATAAGAATAAATGGGAGTAATTTGGCACTAAAAAGCCCTTGGTAAAGTGGCAAAAAGAAGCCCACTTAAGAGCTAGCATGTGACGCCACATCAAGAGGAAGGGAGAGCCTTGGTTCGAGTCACAAGGATCCCTCTTTTTGCATGATGGATGGACGGCACATGTGGAGAGTTTTTCTCTCCTTTAATTCTTTTTATTTTGGATAATAATGGGGTTTTTATTATTATTATTAAGGGATAATTTAAGCACTTTAAATTGGTTTTAATTTGCTTAATCCTTTAGATAATAAAAGATATATGATAATTTCATAGGATAATCAAGGATATTATTTGATTAAAAGGGATTATTAAGTGATTAATTCAAATTATTTGAATTAATTGAAATGTGTGGCCAAGAGTGACTTGGAGAGTTTGCCGAAATTTTGAACTCCTTGAACAAGGAGGAGTGGGCCGCAAGGCTACTAGGGGTGCCAAATCCTTTATAAACCCCCTAGCCATCACCATGGTTTTTCTTTTAGACTTTTCTCTGCAGTGATTAAATTTCTTCCTCCTCCTCGTTTTCTCTTTATTTTCTTTCTTTCATAAAACTCCTTGGCCGAATCCTCCACATCTCCATAGCTCCTTTATTCGTAAACTAAGACCCCTATTCTCCTATACTCCCTTGTAGAACCGAAATCCTCTTCTCTCATTTGAACCTCTTTTGGCCGAATATCAAGGTGGTTGGACCTCTTCAAGTGAACTGTTGGCGGGTGATTAAGTAAAGGTGAGTGGCTATAGCCGAATGTCATTTTTCTCGTATCTCTAATGTTCTGCCGATTTGGATTTAAGGAAAAGCCGAAAGTTTGCAAGTACTAATGGTTGGCTAACCTCTCTATTGAAGCCGATTTCACCAAGGACTCCGGGATCTCAAAGCAGTGAGATCAGTTCTTGCATTCGCTGACAAACGGAATTTGGTAAGTATAGGAAAGGCTTATATTGGTGTTTAAAAGCCGAAGGCTATGGTTATTAGTGTTATTAATTGACCAAGTGTAGTTGTAAACCAGATTCACGATTCGGACGCTAAGGCTAGTACTCAAAGTGATTTGGGTAAGGATTCGGGTACAAAGTATGACCCCTTTAAATTATTTGGTTTGGCCGAATGGTCCATAACACTAACCTTGATAGTTGGCCGAATATAGGGGCAGGGACTTAGAGTGTGGCCGATTGATTATCTTCGGGATTTAAGACTATAGTGGTAATAGTGTGTACATACACACCATTTAACTTATTAAACTCATATAAGTAATGTGATTGCTAATTTGATGTATGTAGCAATGGCTTGAATACCATAACGGTATACGGGGTAACTGTGTAAGTACTGCATATAATTTGCTATTTGATGCTTTTGAGAAGCATGTTGTGACAATACATTTGATAAATCTGTGTATGATTATTGCCTATGTGGGTTGATTGAGTGGAGGGGGCAAGAAATTCGTGCGACGGGCACCGTGTTTTTGGTAACACACCGTGACTACGGTCACCGAGAGGTTTGGTACCTCAGAGGTTTGGTACCTCATAGCGACTTGTCCCCGTGGTTAATACCACCGTGGGTTGGCCCCACTTGAGATATGGGATCGCCCTGCCGGTGATTTGGTATCACACGATGGGTTGGCCCCATCACCCGATTTGTGTCTACGGACACCGTGCTTTGGTAGCACATTGTGACTATATGTCACCAAAGTGGTTTGGCACCACCAAAGGTTTGGTACCACAACGGGGTAGACAGATGGCGTATGGTTGGCTAGGATGGGTACTTGATATTATGCACATTGATTGTTACATGTTGTGTATGAAATTACTTAAATCGGGGAAGGGTTACATCTCGAGTCTTGGTGACTCACCTTCTCCTTTACATTTTTCGTAACGAGTAGATCGCGGATGTGGGCCGGGTGACTCGAGGTGGCCATGCCGTTGGAGTTAAATTTTAATGCACTCAATTTCAATTTATTTATCATGGGATTGTGGATTTAAATTTTATTTTTTTATGTAATAAGGCCTCCTAGTATTTTATTTTTATTTTATTCTACGCTTGAATAATTGTTTTAATTATCTCTTTATGAAATGAGATGAAAGGGTTTTCTAAACAAAACTCGCAAACGTTTTTATCGAGCCATCGGGCACATTAGTAATTTTTATAATAACTTGACTTGTTTTTAATTTTCAATTAAAACTAAGTATGGTTTTCGCAACTTCAAATAAATGAAGGGTTTTCAAAATTTGAGTTGGTTTTCAAAAAGGAACTTCAAAAATGTTTTGACTGTAACAGACCAGATTCGGCCATAGCGTTTGGGCCGGGTTTGGGTTGTTACAGCCTTGGTTCTGCTTCGGGTATCCCTAGTTCTTCTTTAAGGTGCATCTTCCCCTCTTCTAGTTCATCGATCTGAATCCCTTGTTCCTCGTGGGCTATTTCTTTGTTGGCATAGGGTCTAGGATCGGACTCAGTTGTGTTCTTTTGTGGTGCTTCCTGAAAAGAAGGGTTAACCGAATGGTTATCAATATAATTTACTTTCTCACCTTTGTTACTTGATGTTCTAGCTGAGTCGAGGGCTTGAAGAGTGACTGTCTCCTCACCTACACAAAGTATGAGTTCACCTGCGTCGACATCAATTTTAGTCCTAGCAGTTGCTAAAAATGGTATTCCTAAAATTAGGGGGATCGTGTTGTCCTCATCCATGTCTAAAATGACGAAGTCTACTAGGAATATGAATTTATCAATTTTCACAAGTGCATCTTCAATTATACCCCTAAGAACTCTAATAGTTTTATCAGCTAATTGAATGCTCATCCTAGTTTGTTTGGGTTTCCCTAGACCTAGTAGTTTAAACAATTTATAAGGGATGACATTTATGTTACCCCTAAATCAGCTAATGCATTACCAATAGATAAACTACCAATTAAGCATGGAATTGTAAAACTCCCTGGACCTTTTAATTTTCGTGGTAGTTTATTTTGCAAAATTACTAAGCATACTGCATTCAGTTCCACATGTGATTCCTCGTCAATCTTTTGCTTATTTGTCAATAGCTTCTTTAAAAATTTCCTGGAATCTGGCATCTACGAAAGAGCTTCAAGAAGCGGTAAGTTAATATGTAATTTCTTTAAAAGTTTAAGAAACTTACCGAACTGTTCCTCTGTGTTTTCTTTCATTATTGCTTGGGGATATGGTATGCTAGTTTTGTACTTTTTGATTACCGGTTTCTGCTTGTTATTGACCTTAACCATATCTTCTTCTACCACCTTCTTTTGTTTTGAATTAGGTGCGTCTAACCCTTCACTATCTTGAGCTGTTATGGCTTGAACTTGCTCCCTTAGGTTAGTCTCGGTGTTACTCGGTAGTCTTCCCTGTGGTCTCTTAGAAATCTGCTTAGTAAGTTGCCCGATTTGATCCTTGAACTCCTATGACAATACTTCAAGTTTTGTTTCTACCTTTTGGAAACGTGTTTCTGATGCTGCTATGAAATTTGTTAGCATCTCTTCAAGGTTTGGCTTCTTTTCCTGTGGGTAGGGCTGTTGTTGGAAGTTTGGGGATGGTTGTTGCCTTTGATTTCTTTGACCACCCCATGAGAAATTAGGGTGGTTCTTCCAACCTGGATTATAAGTACTACTATAAGGGTTATTGTTAGATCGGAAATTGTTACCCATATAGTTCATCTGTTCGCTCTTCATGCCCTGTCCGTAGGGTGGGTACTCAGGATTCACCACTCTTTCACTTGCATCGTACTGGATAACTGGATGTGCCTGCGAAAAATCATGTAAACCATCAAATTTTTTATGTAGAAATTCTACCTGATTTGATAGCGCAGTTACTGCATCAAGGTTGAAAACTCTGGCAGATTTGGCTGGCCTTGTCCTTGTAACTTGCCACTGATAGTTATTCAGTTACATCTCTTCTATAAACTCGTAGGCCGCTTTAAGAGTTTTGTTGTTCAGAGTTCCACAGGCAGCTAAATCTATTAATTACCTTGATGAGGGGTTCACACCGTTGTAGAAGGTTTGCACCTATAGCCACAAAGGCAATCCATGGTGTGGACACCTCCTTAACAAGTCTTTGTATCTCTCCCATGCATCGTAAAGTGTCTCTGAATCCATCTACACAAAAGAAGAGATATCACTCCTCAATTTGGCCGTTTTGGCCGGTGAAAAATATTTTAATAAAAATTTCTCGGTCATTTGATCCTCATGGAAGAGAATGTAACCACTATTTGTCTTTATTCCTCAAAGAAAAGGGAAATAACCGAAGACAGATGGCATCATCAGAAACGCCATTTATCTTGAAGGTATCACAGAATTCTAGAAAATTCGCTAAGTGTGTGTTAGGATCCTCATCCTGCAAACCATCAAACTGAGCAAACTGTTGTATCATCTGTATAGTGTTAGGTTTCAGTTCAAAATTATTTGCAGCAATAGTAGGCCTAACAATACTAGACTCAGTTCCTATTAAACTAGGTTTAGAATTATCATACATAGTTCGAGGAGCATGATTTTAGGCCATCTCTGGAGGTGGTGGATGATTTTCAACCATCTCTTCTGTGGTATTGATTTCGACTTCTTACTCTTCTTCTATGTAGTTTAAGCTTCGCCTTATTTCTCTGCGATTTCTGCGGACAATACCTTTAATATCACTATCATAAAGTAGGGGTCCTGTCGGGTTCCTTCTTGTCATAAACTAGAGGTACCTGAAAGGAACAAAAGAAGGAAGAAAATTTAGAAAAACAAGAATAAAATTTAATTGCAAGAATAAAATAAATATGGCTAAAGTAATAAAAATTAAGCGTTTTTAATATTTCAGCTCCCCGACAACGGCGCCAAAACTTTATCGTTGTTTTATGTAATGTCAAAATCTTAAAATTTATAAAGAATATGATCGAACCTAGAAACTAACTATGACAATGATTTCAGGCAAGCGCACCTATCGAACAGTAGTATAGTTAAGGCAAGACCGGAATGTCGAACCCAAAGGAACCAAAAGTACTAATACTAACTCTCTTTTTATTATTTAGCTTAAGAATTAAGGGAAATGTTTACCTAATCCAAAATTAACTAACAATTAAACTAAAGACTCTAAGACAAAGAAGAATGAAATTGGGAAAATAAATTTTAGGAAAAACCAATTGATTAAGACGACACCCAAGGAAGAATCCACCTAGACTTCACTTGTTATCTAACTCTGAACCAGACGATTTATTCATTTGACTTGATCCGTAAGATTCCATAAGTTATATTAATCCCTCTCTCGAGGCGACAAACGTCTAACCCTAAGTTGATTAATTGAAATCTCTTTCTAATTAAAACCCATAAAATCGCATTAACTCGATCTATGGACTCCCATATTAGGTTTTACCCTAATCCAAAGAAAATATCGTCACCTATCTCTAGGCACGCAATCAACTCCGCTTTATTATGCTAGATCTACTCTTAGGCAGGACTTTTGTTCCTCCACCTAAGCACATCACACTTGAATTAATATCCCAAAAATATTAATACAAGAATTAAGAACACATAATTAAGAACAAGTCAAATATTTATCATATAGTTCAGCGAACGATAACAAAATTCATCTTAGGTTTCATCCCCCTCAGGTATCTGAGTGTTTAGTTCATAATGATAATAAAAGAATACATCTCAAAAGAAAAGATTAAACAAAACATAAGAAATCCCTAAAACCCCCTGAAGGAATTGAAGGAGAAATCCTCCATCTTGAGTATAATTCCGGTTTCTTGAGATGAATCAACTGGCTATCTTCGAGTAAATCTCAACAAATTTGCCCTCTTTGGCCTAGCTGGACGCCCCCTGACTAAACCCCTGGGTTCCCCTCTTTCAAGTCATACTTAGGCTTCTGAATATGTTTCTTTGGCCCTAAGTATCCTAATCCGAGTAAAACTCTTCTTTCTCATGGCAGGGACACGCCCATGGCACACGCCCGTGTAAGTCGTGGCCAAGCCGTGTTCGAACCTGTTGAATTGGGCACGGCCGTGTGGTCTTGGGCCCAGGCCATGTGGAGTTCGTGATATGGTCCATTTACTCCGTTTTGGGCCCATTTTTCGTTCTTTTCATCCTCCGGTGCTCTCATGGGTATAAAACATGAAAACAAAGGATTAAGAGCACCAAATTACATAATACGAGGCTTAAATCATCCAAAAGCATGCTAAATGTGGGCCTAAAATATGTTACTTTTACGGTTTATCAAATTGCTAGGGTTGTGCTAGTGCCAAATTTCCCAAAATTTTTCTCAAATATAATGTGGAGTGTAAGTCATATATTGTTAGCTTGCTTAAACCTTGGGTCAATGGAACAAAAACATATAATATTATTGCGAAGTAAGGTTTTTAGTGTTATCACAAAGTGGAAGCAATTGGATATTCTAGAGGTGTTTGGCTTGCTTGGAAGGAATCAATTCAATTTGAGGTTGTGAAGAATCATCCCTAATTTCTTTTGGTACGGATATGTTCCTATTCTTCCTTAATGTCAGTTTTCATCTATTTTATTTATGGTAGTCTGGATCGACAAAAGTGAAAATCTCTATGGAAGGATTTGAGTTCGTCTATTCCTTTAGGGCCAGTTCCTTGGGTGGTGATTGGAGATTTTAATACAATTATATCCCTTATTAAGAAAAAAAGGTGGGCTTTCTAGTTGGAGGCTATGTCTCCATTTTGGTGAATTCATAGATATGATTGAATTACAGGATTTGGGGTTTATGGGGGCTTCTTTTTACATGGCACAGAGGTGTACTTTTTGAGAGATTGGATCGTGCATTGGGTAATGATGCATGGGTGAATTCGTTTCCTAATATTTTGGTAACACATCTTCCAAAACTTACATTTGATCATCGACCCCTTCTTCTCTCCTTAAGGCTAGAGGTTAACTTGACTAAGGGACGACTTTTTTGTTTCTAGGCGGGGTGGGTTGAAAACCTAAAGTTTGATGATTTTGTAAAAGATAATTGGATATTTAGTGGTGACATGTTAGCTACACTCATTCAGTTAACAAATAATTTAAAGGGGTTGAACAAATTAGTGTATGGTCATATCTATACTTGCAAGAGACAATTATTGAACAAATTGTCTAGTATCCAACAGAGGATGGATTTTTCTGGCTCAAATCAGCTAGCTCAGTCAGAGATGGAAGTTCAATAGGAGCTAGAGAATGTTTTGCACCATGAGGAACTCCTATGGACACAAAAGGCAAGGTGTGAATGGTTAAATTTGGGGGATCACATTACAAAGTTCTTCCATAACCGCATGCTTCAAAGAAAGAAAACAACTATATAACCGCAAATCGTAATTCATATGGTGAATGGATTTATGATCCGGAGACCCTTCAATCTAAGGCAATTGGATTTTTTAAAAAATTGTATGGAGATGACCCATGCCTCATGGGAAGTTTGCCTCCTAATTCTTTCCATGGCTTGATCTTTGTGAAGTTGATTTTTTGGGGAAAACGATCATTGATGAGGAAATAAGGGTAGCCCTATTTGATATTGTAACAACCCATTTTCAGCGAAATCAGAATAGTGGTTTCGGGACCACAAATCTGACCCTAAAATAAAATTTATTTTAATTTTATTGTATAGTCCGTATTATGATAGAGATGTCATGTGAGAATTCTGATAAGAAAATTTTACCAATTGTGTTTAATTACTAGAATGACCAAAATGCATAAAATGTAAAAGTTGAATTCTAGTAGCTAGAAGGTTAAATAGCTATGGAATTCAAAATTTGAGGTCCTTATATGGTAATATGACCATTAATCAAAAGTTAGTAGATATTTTTGATGATTCATCCATGGAAATTTAGAAAAAGGCAATGACTAAATTGGAAATAGAAATAATTAAAAGATGATAAATAATTAAAAAGAAATTAACATCTTATTTTATGTCATCTTCTTCCCCAAAATATATGGAAACCATAGGAAAGAGAAAACAATCTTTCTTGGCTTAATTGGGTAAGTTTTCTTGTCCTGTTTTTAGTAATTTTGATATTTTTGAAACCGGGATAGTCTAATCTATCTATTTGGGGGATTAATTTGAAAAGTTATCATAGTATAGAAATTATGTTATGGATGAATATGCTAAAAATTAGAAATTTATGGTAGAAAATGAAAGAATGTTGATAGATAAACAACTTTTATAATGTGATTTTTTATAAAAACTTGGTTTAGGGAGTAATTTGTAAAGTTGTAAAAGTTGAAGAAAAATTTTGAAATTTATAAAATATATGTGTTATAAATTGTATATTGAAATTTCGATTAAGCTTGGAATGGGGAGTAAATTGCATGAATTTCATTTTTTGAGCCTAGGGACTAAATTGGAATTTATGGAAAGTTTAGGGGCAAAATGGTAAATTTTTCCTAGAAAGTAAATTGAGTCCAAATAAATATGAAATGTGAGAAATTGATGATTAAATTCATTTATATAGATTCGGATAACACAAACTCGAGGCTAGATAGAGGAAAAGATAAAGTTTCGGATTAGTAGATTTATATACACGAACAAATGTCGAGGTAAGTTCGTGTAACTTAATCAAGCTTGTAAATATGTTAAATTGAATGTGGTGTTTGTATGGAATGTATTTTATATTCATGTGAATTAATTTGAATGTTATAATAAAGAAATGAATACATGTTTGAAATGGATTAAAGGGTTAAGTTCCGTTTGAATATTGGATTTCGATGGATAAATATAATTTCCCTTATTGAATGAGGTTCTGCATTTATTGCTGACAGGATTTAGCTCGGACAAGTAATCCTATTAACCTCACTACAAATAAGATTTAGCCTAGACGGTAATCCTAATATAATCTCTCTCGAGCATATGTTATAATTAGGATTTAGCCTGGGCTGGTAATCCTATTATATGATATGTGGCTCGAGAGTGTGCTCTCTAATTAAGTACCTTAATGGGTACTCCTGAATATGAATTGATAGGTTATTGAATTGTACACCATGAGTGTACTACCTGAGTATCTATCGGAATTTCAATGATTCAACGGATAAAATACTTGACATGATATGAGAGTTATGAGATGAAATGAATAATGTTTTGAAAGAATATAGTATGATGAGCTCATCTAAGTTTACTTGATGTATTTGAGAATTATGTGACTAACATGTTTGGTTGAATGCATGTGTTTAGGAAATTTTGTCAAGTTGATGGAAAACATGTTATTCTATGCATAGATTTAATAAATGAGATTGGTAAGTTTAATTCCTATTATACGAACTTACTAAACATATAATGCTTATTAGGTTTTATTTTCTCTGTTTTATAGTGCTCGGTAGCTCGTGAAGGTTGGTGATCGGTTAGAGCATCATCACACTATCCACAAGCTTATTTTGGTATAATGGCGTGTATAGGCTATCTTGGCCAGGGATGGCTTGAATATGTTATTTGTAACCTAGCCATTGGAATGCCTAGTAATGGTATGTTTTGGTATTTATAAAGTATAATGTCATGATAAACACCTATGTGTTAAATAGGAATGATCAAATGATGTTTTATGTTTATATTAAACCATGGTAAGATTTTAAATATGTATGGATGCAATGTCATATCATATTATATGTAAACATTTGCTTGAATTTAATGCTTGGATTGGTTGATATTTGGATGTAAGTTTGGTGCAGTTTATTGGTAAAATTTTGGGTGAGAAATGAAGCTAGAAATGACTTTATTTTGTCTACACGGGCAGACACACAGGCGTGTGTCTAGATCGTGTGAGACACACGGCCTGGTATATGGGTGTGTGGTTGGGCCGTGTGTCCCCTGCATTTTGAGTTTGAGAAACAAAATGCTCAGAATTCAACACACGGGCAGAGACACGGGCGTGTGTCTCAGCCGTGTGTTCTACATAGCCTGGAACACGGGCGTGTGTCTCGGCCGTGTGAAACCTATACCTAATCTCGAAAATTTTAATTAACCACACGACTGAGCATACGAGCATGTGGCTAGCCGTGTGGCAGAAGTCAGTAAGCTACCTAAGTTCAAACACAGCTTGCAGCGCGAGCGTGTCTTAGGGTCACACGGGCGTGTCCGTTGGACCACACGGGCGTGTGAGCCATGTAACTTGGAAAATTTTTGAAATTTCACAAAAAAAAAATTATAGAATTTCCAATTAAGTCCCAACTCGTTTCTAATGCTCATATTGGGCCTCAAAGGTCCATTAAAGGGACGTTATGAATAATCTCAGTAAATGAATAGAAATTGACATGAATTATCTATAAATGTTTTGTGAACTCCAGTAATGCTCCGTAAGCCTGTTTCGGCGATGGATACGGGTTAGGTGTGTTACATTTATTGGTATCAATGCTACAGTTTAGTCGATTCTCAGATTAAATGTAGTAAGTATGAGTTTAGCTAGACATGCCATTATATAATTTGTTATAATGTGATATCTCCTAACCATTTAAGTGTGTTTTTCATATAGTAATGTCATCAAACCAAGCTAGAGCTAAATCCGAGGAAGCTGAGAGCAATGCTTCAGCTTCACTACAAAGAGCTGCATCTAGTAGTAGAAGGCCTGAATCTGAGGGCCGAAGTGAGGAGGCAAAAAAATTCTTCTTTCAAATGATGAATGGATGGTTTACTGAATATTTGAGAATCCATTCACATCCAGCTGTACAACAACCTCCCCCACCTGCTCCTCAACCGGTTCTTGAAATACCACAAGGTGCTGAACCTACTAGAACTGTTAAGCCTCTGGTAGGTAAAATCTGTAAGTATGGAGTAGAAAAATTTAGAGCTACCACAAATGATGATCTGGAAAAGTCTGAATTTTGGTTGAAGAATACTATCCAGGTTTTAGATGAATTATCTTGTACACCAGCTGAATGTTTGTGTAGTATCCTTGTTGAAAGATACAACTTATCATTGGTGGAATACCATAACTCGAGTGGTATCTAAAGAGGATAATACATGGGAATTCTACCAAACTGAATTCAGAATGCAGTATGTTAGTCAAAGATTTCTAGATCAGAAAAAGAAAGAATTTTTAGAGCTTAGACAGGGAAATATGACTGTATCTGAATATGAGCGGGAATTTGTTCGATTGAGTAAATATGCCAGAGAATGGGTTCCAACCAAGGCTTACATGTGCAAACGATTTGAAGAGGGCCTAAGTGAAGACATCAAATTGTTGATTGGAATTCTTGAATCACGAGAATTTGTACTACTGTCCGATCAAGCACACAAAGATGAAGAATTGAGTAAAGATAAGAAACAAGCTGAAGAGAAGCTCGGGTTTCTAGTAAAAGAATTGTGAGTAAGTCACAATCATCTGATTCTAAGAAATTAAAGAATTATTATGATCATGTTACCACTTCTACGGGATATTTTCGGAAAGAGTGAGGCTCTCAGCGCTCTAACTCGAGGTCTTCATCTCCATCTATAACCAATGTTGGTAGTGTCGGTAATCTCAAATCGGAATGTAAACATTGTAACAAATTTCATCGTGGGGAATACCGATTTAAAAGTGGAGCTTGTTATGGATGTGGTTCCTTTGACCATTTTCTTAGAGATTTTGTGGAAAGGGTTGAAAAAGAAATTGAACAAGCTCCAAAGCTGAGTAATCCTGCTTCGAGAGGCAGACCACCCCATCACCTCGACAATGTCAGTGGTAGCCGAGGTACTACCAGGGATACAACAGTTAAATCTGAGGCACGAGCACCAGCAAGGGCATATGCTATTCATGCTAGAGAAGATGCTTTTGTACCAGACGTCATTACTGGTACATTTTCTCTACTTGATACTAATATTACTGCTTTGATTGATCCTGGTTCCACACATTCATACATTTTCACAAATTTTAGTGTCTGTTAAAAATTTACTTATTGAATTCACTAAATTTGTGGTTAAAGTTTCAAATCCCTTGGGCCAGTATGTTATGGTGGATAAAGTTCGTAAAAATTGTCCATTGATGGTAAAGGGTTATTGCTTTTCAGCTGATTTGATGTTATTGCCATTTGATGAGTTTGATGTGATTTTGGGAATGGACTGGTTAACCCAACATGATGCAGTGGTGAATTGTAAACAAAAACATATTGTGTTGAAATGTCAGAATAATGAGTTACTACATGTTGAATCTAATAAATTAGATGGGCTATCTAATGTGATTTTAGCAATATCAGTATTGAAATATGTCAGAAAGGGTTATGATGCTTATCTTTCATATGTGTTGGACACGAAAGTATCTGCGTCAAAGATTCAGTCAGTGCTGGTTGTATGTGAATTTCTTGATGTATTCCCAAAAGAATTACGTGGATTACCACCGGTTAGAGAAGTGGAATTCTCTATAGATCTTGTTCCGGGCACAACACCTATATCCATAGCACCTTACAAAATGACTCCTACTGAAGTAAATGAGTTGAAAGCATAGTTGCAAGAGTTGATTGATAGACGCTTTGCTTGACCCATTTTTTTACCTTGGGGTGCAGTGGTTCTGTAGGTAAAGAAAAAGGATGGATCGTTGAGATTGTGCATTGATTACAGACAGCTCAAAAAAGTTACAAAATACACAAATATCCATCATGGGTAAAATTTTAGACTTTGATTATGTCTTAAATTAGTTGTAGAAATAGATAGATTATGTTACAAGGATTTCAAAAACATAAAAACCATTAAAAACGGGGCCAGAATAGACTTACAATCGAGCTTGGAAGCTTGACAAACCCTAGCCATGGTTTCCCCTTGTGAATTTCGGCCATGGGAGGAAGATGGACAAAAATTGGCTTTTAATTTGGCTTTTTAATTCATTTAATTACCGAATTACTAAAATGCCCTTAATGAAAAACTTTAGAAACAAACCTTACCATGTCCATTTTTGTCCATCAACTTAACCAATGGTCTAATTACCATTTAAGGACCTCCAATTTAAAATTTCATAACAATTAGACATCTTTAACCTATAGAACTCACATTTTGCACTTTTTACAATTTAGTCTTTTTGACTAAATTGAGTGCCCAAATGTCAAAATTTTTGAACGAAATTTTCACGAAATCATTCCATAAAATTATAGACCATAGAAATAAAATAAAAATAATTTTTCTATGTCGTATTTGTGGTCCCGAAACCATTGTTCCGACCAGACGTAAAAATTGTGGTAGTATTCATTGATGATATTTTGGTTTATTCTTGAGATGAAAATGAACATGCTGATCATTTGAGAATTGTTTTGCAAAAATTGCGTTAAAAATAGTGGTATGCTAAAATCAGGAAATGTGAATTTTGGCTACGGGAAGTTGGTTTTCTCGGACATATTGTATCTACTGAAAGCATCAGAGTGGACCCGAGTAAAATTTCAGCTATTGTAAATTGGAAACCACCGAAGAATGTGTCTGAAGTTAGAAGTTTTCAGGGACTAGATGGTTAGTATCTGCAACACCCCTTACCCATATTCGACGCTGGAATAGGGTACGAGGCATTACCAGACTTGTACACGAGGCATTACCGCTCAAATGTAAAACTTTTCATAAACAAACATATCATCCCTAATCAAGCCTATATGGCCCAAAACAAAATTTAAGAATGGTTCAGGATCAAACCAATTTCTTAAAATGATCTATAGAAAAACTTAGAAAAATTCTCATTAAACAGTCTACATGTCCGTGTGGAGGAATGGATACGCCCGTATGGCATATCACATGCCCGTGTTCCACACCCGTCTAGATTTATTTCTCATTTTGAGCCTATAAGAGTTTTCACACGGACTGAAACACGTCCGTATCTATGGCTCGTGTCCCTCACACGGCCAAGACACGCCCGTGTCTTAGGCCGTGTGCAAAAACCTTGACATTCTGTTTCTAACGTCATCACCCTAAATACGTCACACGGCCAAGGTACACGCTCGTGTGCTTAGACTGTATCTTCCACATAGTTGAGACACACAGTCGTGTCTTAGCCCGTGTGGTTGCTACTAGGCATTTTGTTTTTTCAACTTTGAATGCTGGGGGACACACGGCCAAACCACACGCCCATGGGGCAAACCGTGTGTCACACACGGCCTAGACGCACGCCCGTGTGCCTACCCGTTTGGACAAGAACAAGGCTATTTTCCAAGCACTCTCCACCACCACAACTTGTACCAACATAAACTACATCAAGCCACCAACTCATTCGTGCATAATTAAGCCAACTAATCAACCATACAACTTGCACATTCATGAATAACCTCATCATTTCATAGATTAATAAGAAAGAGCCATCAACTATGGCCTTATACAAAAGAATTCATCCTCAAATGAGCCAACATTTGGCCAAAACAATATGACATTCAATTAAATCTAAGTCCCTATACATGCCATACTCAAAATGCTAAATCTAACTATACCAAAATGTGTAGATAGTGTGGGTGATCCTCCGACTATCTTCGTATCTCGAGCTGGCTCTTCGACACTATAAAATAAGGGAAAAGAGAAAGGAGTAAACTTTAAGCTTACTAAGTCTATATGTAAACAATGAACATCATACAACATACTTATCGATCAAGAACATACATATTAACAAAAAGGACTAAATCGTGTAAAGTGTAAAAGTTGAATACTATAGTGAAAAGTGATAGAATGATAATGGCTTTTTAATATGAGGTATTAAACGAGTAAATAGCCCATTTTTAAGTTAGTGGGTGGCATATGACAAGATTAACCTTAAGTTTTGTATTATATAACTTTATATAATAATGTTATATAAGTAAATGAATAAATGTTATAATATATGTTAATAAAACAAAAGAAAAAGCATATCATCTTTTTGGTTGCTGAAGGCCGAATGTATAAGGAAGAAAAATAGGTTTTTAAGCTTCCAAAATTTGGCACTTGTGGGCTAAAATTCAAGGTTAGTTTGATTTCAGTTTTCGATAATTTTTACGTTTTTGTGATTGTTGCTTCGAATACTTCAAGACCCATGCTTGAATTTCTGATTTTGGTGAATATTTTGAAATGTGCCATTGATGAGTTTATGAGTTTTATGATGATAGTTATTGAATTATGAAAGATATATGTTAGATTAATATGTTTTGTCTTTGGATTTTTGGTAAATTTGAGTATTTGGGTTAAATTGCAAAAATGAATTTTTGAGGGGACCAAAATGCAAAATAAATGAAAGAAATGGACTTGTATAGTCCCTATGAATATTTGGCCCTAAGGTGTGATAGTGAAATTTTGTGTATTTTGTGTTTTGTGCAAATAGGACTAAATTGTAAAAATGTGAAACATTAGGGGTAAAATGGTAATTTTCCCATTTATGTGTTTTGGGACTAAATTGAGATGAAATGTGCTTGAATGAGCTAAATTTTAATGTGTCTAGATCAAGAACAAAGAAAAACGGATTTGGATCGGGGAAAGGCGAAGGTTACCGAATAGCCGGCCTACGTTGTCCTTCGACAGTCGAGGTAAGTCCCTAAGCAAGTATATGTTAAAGAATTATTTATGAACATATTAAATGTTAATATTTGTAAATTTTGAGTATAAATCCATGTGATGGCCAAATGGGGTAGTATATATTTTTGGATTGACTTTTTTTTGTTAAAGTAATGTGAATAAGTAAGTTCGGTTTGATATGTGAAAAAAAATACGAAGTATACGAAATCTTTGTGAATTTAGCACTAAGTAATGTGAAATGAATGGTTAATAGTGTTGATATTCGGGCTTCGAGCCTAGCAGGCCTTGTGCCGGTGAGTTATTTCGGGTTTATTGCCTAGCAGGCTTAAGTCCAGTGTTTAAACTTCAGACTTCAGGTCTAGCAGGCTTAATGCCGGTGATTTGCTGTAAATGGAAAATCTGAGAATCAAACAATGTGAGTCACATATAGTGCTATGTGCTAAAAGCTCGGGTAAGAGTTAGCCTACTATATTAGTAAGGAATGAAGTGAGCTAATTTCTTATCGTTTAAATTAAATACGATTTGATGAAATGGAAAATTCAATAATTACTTTATTTTATAATGTTGAGCTTATCATTAACGTGTATGAATGTTACTTATATGTGGAATCGGATTATATATATGTATGTCATAGTGAAAACTCGATTATAAAATGGAAAGACCAATGGTGAAAGAGTCGAATATGTTTTGCATATGTGTATAAGTAGATATAAAAGATCGATGCCTAATGTTGGTTCATGTGATTCGAAATATGCGATATAATATGATATTCATGTGATTTGATTATGTACATGTTCATGATGACATAGTGATAATATTTAAATCAAGTGTGTTACTAGTATTCGGCTATGTACATTTTACATATTGAATATTTATGTTCAATACTATAAGCTTTGGGATTAAAATGTTTACATGTATGTTCATTATATTTATATTTGCTTGAGACTTACTAAGCTAGTGAGCTTACTTTGTGTGTATTTGCTGTTCGTTTTATAGAATTTGGTCAAGCTACGGGCTGAAGACAACCACACTGTCACCCCTTTTTGGTACTTTCCAGCTAGTTGATTTCGAATTAAAGGCATGTATAGGCTAGATAAATGTTTGAATGATGTTCTATTCACATATATTTATATAGCCATACGAAAATGGCTTGATCATTTTGTTTAAGTTGGTTTTATTTGTTCTTGGCTATGTGTGTGGTATGTTGGTTTCAATATTTCGGCTATGGTCTGTTTCTTTTAGTCAAATATATGTAATATGCATTCGACACAATTGCTTGTTTAGGATACTAATGTTTGAGTTAATTTAGTCATGTATTTTGGCATTAGGTTAATGGTTTAATTTCATATGAAGGTCCATCTTTTTTGTTTTATGTATTGGGTCATGATTCGAATTGTGGTAAAGCATGCTTCATGGTAGTATTCTTGAGATTGTTGGCCTAGATAAATTTGAAGTAATGAAACTGTTAAAGTTATTCAACTTTGCAAATAATTTATTTGGAATTGATTTTAAGGTACGGTTTGGTATAAATTAAAATGAGAAATGGATACAAGCTATATATATGTGTTTCGGTTATGATAATTGATCATTTGTTCGATTTCCAAAGTGCATATGTATATTTGGTTTGTTAATGGATATGATGTGGCGGATGGCATAATTACATAAGTATAATGAATTAAAGGTTCCTTATGACCGAATAGGTAATTAATTTATTGGTTGAATGTGCATATTTTAACTATGCTATTAGATCATTCGTAATAAGTGAATTATTAATTGCTATATGTGTTCAAGATGCTTTAAAGAAAAATTTATTATCATAGTTTATGTGCCTGATCTTGTATTGAATCAAATTGGTAGAGTATATGATAAGTTTGGTATATGTACTTTGGATTGTTTATAAGCAAGTGAACTTGATATGCTATGAATTGTTCTTTATATTTATTAGTACACAATGAGATCAAAGTTATATGTTTGATATCCAGCTTATGAAATATTAGTTTGAAGTTGTGTTTTTTTGTTGGTAGTGCCTTATAACCTTAGTCCGGCGACGAAGACGAGTTAAGGGCTATTACATTTGATTGGTATCAGAGCTTACGATTTAGTCGATTCTAGGACTACCGTAGCGCATGAGAGTCTAGCTATACATGCCTTAAGTTTTATAATACGATAGTGTGGTGACTTCTGACATTTCAAACTGTGTTTTATATAGTAAATGGATTCCGATCCTGACAGAGCCGTAGCAGTTGAAGTAGAGAGTGTAGCACCTGATCGCGCATGCGATCGCGGTCTTGATGAGATTCTCAACCAGTTTCGGGTAGCCATGAGGGGGAGGCTAAGGAAGCCTTCTACCAGATGATGAATGAATGGTTTACTCAGTTTGTTCAAAATAATCCGGCTGTACAACAACCTCCACCCCCGAATAATCCAACTCCGGTACCTTCAGTACCTCCGATGATAGATCCGATGAGATCTAGTAGGCTTCCCGTTGATAAAATCAGGAAATATAGGGCCGAAGAATTCAAGGCCAATGATGATGATGATGCAGAGCGAGCCGAGATGTGGCTTGATAACACTATTCGGGTACTTGATGAGGTATCCTGTACTCTAGATGAATGCCTGAAGTGTGCTATATCTCTACTTCGGGACACTGCATATCACTGGTGGAATACACTAGTATCAGTGGTTCCGAAAGAAAAAGTGACTTGGGATTTCTTCCAGATCGAGTTCCGTAAGAAATATATCGATCGAGATTCATTGATCGTAAAAACAAAAAGAATTTTTGAACTAAAAGCGGTCGCATGCATCGTGACGGAATATGAGCGAGAAGTTTGTCGATTGAGCCGTTATGCCCGAGAGTGTATATCAACCGAAGCCATTATGTGCAAAAGATTTGAAGACGGTCTGAATGAGGACATAAAGTTGCTTGTTGGCATTCTTGAAATCAAAGAGTTCGTGGTGCTAGTCGAGCGAGCTTGCAAAGCTGAAGAGCTCGGAAAAGAGAAAAAGGTGAAATAGAAGCTAGAGACACACGTAAGAGAACATCGAGTAAGACTTTCCAGTCGGTAGCTTAGAAGTTCAAAGATGACATCGGCCGACATAGAGCTACTTGCACTGTCTCAGACGAGATCGACCTCTAGTGAGTTCCCAAGCCACTTCGATGGCTAGTGTTGGTAATGTTTAGCAGAATTGGGCTGAGTGCAAGCTTTGAGGAAAATGGCATTCTGGGAGTTATAGATTCCGTGATGGTCCTGCTTTAAATGTAAATCGTTGGACCATTTCATTCGAGAGTGCCCGATGCTAGCCGAGTAAAATACAGCTCAGAACACTAAACCGAGCAGCGCACCAACATGGGGCAGACCATCTAGATATTCAGGCAATGTAGGTGGCAGTTAGAGAGGGACGAAGGACACTGCAGTTCGATCAGAGGCTCGAGCTCCAAAGAGAGCTTATACTATACTGAGCCGAGAGGATGCTTCTTCCCGAGATGTCATTATCGGTACTTTTACACTTTATGATACTCTCGTGATTGCATTGATTGATCCTGGTTCGACTCATTCATATGTGTGTGAAACTCTAGTATCCAAAGAAGACTCTGCCGCTGAGTCTCACGAGTTTGTGATCCGTGTGTCCAACCCTTTGGGTAGATGTGTTCTCGTTGATAAAGTGTGTAAAGGTTGCCCGTTGATGATTCGGGATTCCTGCTTTCCAACCGATTTAATGTTGTTGCCCTTCGATGAGTTCGATATAATTTTGGGCATGGACTGGTTAACTTTGCATGATGCAGTGGTGAATTGCAAAAGAAAGATTATTGATTTGAGATGTCAGAACGGTGAGATCTCCGAGTTGAATCTAGTGATTTAAATGGGTTACCTACAGTAACATCCTCGATGCTAGCCTGAAAGTATGTGAGAAAAGGATGCCAAGCTTATTTGGCCTATGTATTGGATAATAAAGTGTCTGAAAAACAGATTGAATCTATACCGGTTGTGTGTGAATACCCATATGTGTTTCCTAAAGAATTACAGGGTTTATCACCAATACGAGAGATCGAGTTTGGAATTGAATTAGTACCGGGGACGACTCTGATTTCGATAGCTCCGTATCGGATGGCACCTACTGAGTTGAAAGAGTTGAAAGCATAGTTGCAAGAGTTGACAGATAGGGGCTTTGCACGACCGAGTTTCTCTCCTTGGGGTGCACCAGTTCTGTTTGTGAAAAAGAAAGACGGGATTATGCGAATGTGTATTGATTATCGGCAGCTGAATAAAGTGACAATAAAGAATAAATACCCGTTACCTCGAATTGATGATTTGTTTGACCAGTTAAAAGGGGCTTCAGTGTTCTTAAAGATAGATCTGAGATCGGGTTATTATCAGTTGCGAGTCAGAGATTCAGATGTGCCAAAGACTACATTCCGAACGAGGTACGGACACTTTGAGTTTCTGGTTATGCCTTTTGGACTTACTAATGCGCCTGCTGTTTTTATGGATTTGATGAATCGGGTTTTCAAGCTACGGGCTCGAAGGATCGTTGGTGAAGACAACCACACTATCATCCCTTTTTTGTACTTTCCAGCTAGTTGATTTCGAATTAAAGGCATGTGTAGGCTAGATAAATCTTTGAATGATGTTCTATTCACATATATTTATATAGCCATGCGAAAATGGATTGATCATTTTGTTTAAGTTGGTTTTTGTTTAAGTTGGTTTTATTTGTTCTTAGTTATGTGTGTGGTATGTTGGTTTCAATATTTCGACTATGGTCTGTTTCTTTTAGTCAAGTATATGTAATATGCATTCGACATAATTGCTTGTTTAGGATACTAATGTTTGAGTTAATTTAGTCATGTATTTTGGCATTAGGTTAATGGTTGAATTTCATATGAAGTTCAATCTTTTTTTTTTTATGTATTGGGTCATGATTCGAATTGTGGTAAAGCATGCTTCATGTTAGTATTCTTGAGATGGTTGGCCTAGATAAATTTAAGTAATGAAAATGTTAAAGTTATTCAACTTTGCAAATAATTTACTTGGGAATTGCTTTTAAGGTACGGTTTGGTATAAATTAAAATGAGAAATGGATGCAAGCTATATATATGTGTTTTGGTTATGATAATTGATCATTTGGTTCGGTTTTCAAAGTGCATATGTATATTTGGTTTGTTAATGGATATGATGTGGTGGATGGCATAGTTACATAAGTATAATGAATTAAAGGTTCCTTATGACCGAATAGGTAATTAATTTATTGGTTGAATGTGCATATTTTAACTATGCTATTAGATCATTCGTAATAAGTGAATTATTAATTGTTATATGTGTTCAAGATGCTTTAAAGAAAAATTTATTATCATAGTTTATGTGCCTGATCTTGTATTGAATCAAATTGGTAGAGTATATGATAAGTTTGGTATATGTACTTTGGATTGTTTATAAGCAAGTGAACTTGATATGCTATGAATTGTTCTTTATATTTATTAATATACAATGAGATCAAACTGATATGTTTTATATCCAGCTTATGAAATATTAGTTTTAAGTTGTGTTTTTTGTTGGTAATGCCTCATAACCTTAGTCTGGCGACGAAGATGGGTTAAGGGGTGTTACACCCCTAGCCATAGCATCAGCCGGCCAGCAGCTGCTCCAACACACGCCTTCTGCTCCAGAACTCCCCCACGCCAGCGCCATCTCCTGCCTAGGTCGGGGCCTCACGTTGCTACCTCTGCCCCGTGCGCTTGTTGCACACCAACGCCCCACGTCAACCAGCCTAGGCGCTCTATTGCACTGTACCTTGTGCACCACTTGCCCAACACCCATCGCACCTTGCTGCTTTGTGCGCCTATGCGCACATTCTCCCTTTCCCCAACCTAAGCCAACCCTCCTTTAAATTCTCTCTTTTAATTCATTAGTATAGTTTTACTTTAGGAGTTCTTAAAATTTACAAGAAAGGTGGTAAGAATAATTTTCTTTCTTAAATTTAATTTTTATTCAATTACTTAATTTTTCAATTTATTGAAATATTAGTAATTTTTATTAAATTTTATTTTTAAAAAATTAATTTTTTTCAATTAATTAATATTTCAATTTATTGAATTATTAGTAATTGTTATTAAATTTTATTTTTATTCAATTACTTAATTTTTTAATTTATTGAAATTTTAGTAATTTCTATTAATTTAAATTTTAACTGATTTTTATTTTTCTTTCCATCTTATGTTCACGTTAATCATGACTCGCAAAAGAACTCGTGCCTCCGCTCAAATTGACAAAACACAAAGCAAATTTCACTGTGTAGAAGCCAAAGTAAGATAAGAAAGTATCTTCAAAAATCAACAGATGCATCCAGAGAAAGGCTTCACATTAAAGGAAAGCGACTACAGAGACTTTATGGCACGTATTCGTCAAGTTGTTTGAAGCCCTCAATTGGGAATTGTTTTGTGAAAAGAGGCCAAATGTGGATGAAGAACTAGTTCGTGAATTCTACGCAAACTTAACTTCCAGTGAATTAACTGAAGTTCCAGTTCGAGGAATCAAGGTACCAATAAATTCCAATGCTATTAATGAGTTCTTTGAATTACCTAATTTCGACAACGATGAATATTCCTCTTTGTTGAGCAATATTAAGCCTGAAAATCTGCAAGAAATCCTCGAAGAACTCACAGTTCCAGGTACCAAGTGGACTGTGTCAAAGCAAGGAATCCACACCTCTTGGAAATGTATGGTTCTATTTCATCCGTTTCAGCCTTATGCCTAGTTCGCATGGGACTACAATTTCATTAGAGCGAATGGTCCTATTATACTCGATTCTAACCGGAAAGACCATTGATGTGGGCAAAATCATCCTGAGAGAAATGCGAAATTGTGCCATTAGACGGTCTGGCCTTGCCTATTTCCCCTTTATGATCACAATTCTGTGCTTAAAAGCAAAACTCCTTGCGGACGTAAAGAAAATAGAGTATAGTCAAGGCACAATTACCGATTGGGACCTCTACCAAGTAGCTGGAGATTCTGTTCTTCAGCAACGAATTGAAGAGAGCGAGGATCCCGAAGAAGCAGAAGATGAACCCACAGAAATCCCACCAAAGCACTTAACTGAAGTCCCTAATGAGGCAGAATAAATGGAACCAGAAGCTGAACCTGATATCGAGCCCTAAATGTTTAGAGCTCTACCGCCTAGCCCAGATCTTCGTGATGAGCTGTTGAAGCTGATGGACTTAATGCAACACATGCAATGGCATCAACAAGCCTACTGGCGATATGCAAAAATAAGAGATGACTCGATAAGGAGTGCCCTCAAGAAAATTTATAATGACCCATTTATTTTTGTGCCTGAGTTTCCAGATTTCATATTTGAACCATGGGTTTCATCATCGAAGAAGGAGCAAGGCGATTCATACAAAGATAATACTAATGAAGCAAAAGATGAGTCAAATTCGGAAGGATCGGCGAACAAATAAAAAAAAGGGGAGGACTTCAACTTTCACTTATTTCTTTCTTAAGTATTTTAGGATTAGGTCAATTAGGAATTTTTATTTTTGCACAATAAAACAAGAGATAGGAATCATGAATAAAATCTGAACAAGTCACAGTTAAAGTGTGGTAATAGATATATATATGTCTAGGGTTGGAATTTAGAAAGAGCCTGGTACTTAAGCAGTCAATTTGACTCACCTTCTCTTTGCTAATTATCCTATCTGATGTATAGTATCTATTCACTTTAAACAATGAGGACATTGTTCACTTTAAGTAGGGGGACCGAATATTTGAAATTGATTCTACTCAGAATAAACTTTTCTTTTAGTTCTGATTTAGGACATATTTTTGTTCAATAATTTGAGATTTTGTTAAATATGCTAAAACTTCAGTATTAATAAAGTTCTCTTATTTCAATAATTTATTATGTTAGCTTGATAAAGATGTGAATGTATTTTTAATAAAGCATGTAAATTCGTACCATAAAATTTTTAGTTCCTTACGAAAAAATTAGGCATGCATGAAAGCTTAAGTCTTTAGAATTGACTTAGTAATTTCTTGAGGCGAAATCCTAGGAAACATGGAATGTTGAAAATGATTTAGGCAACTATTGTTTGGACCGTTTGAGCCTGTCAAGCCTTGATAAAATTATCCTTTGAAGCCCAGTTTTGAGACTTTATGGCCTAATTTTATTCAAACCTATGCAATATTTAGCCATCAATTTTTTCTTCATTACTCTTAAAATTGTCCCAAACACTAGACTCAATATTATTTAGAAGATCGTTCGAAAATAAGTTTGGGGGAGTTAAAAAGAAGTATCAAATGTTAAAAAAAAAAGTGTAGTACATGAAGCAAGTGCTCGAGTTTGAGCTTCAAGTTGCAAAATAAAAAAAAAACAAAATGTACTCAAAATGAAATAAGTGATCAAAAGAGCATAAGTTGGGTATCAAGGGTGAAAGTTTCGAAGGTTTGATTTTAATCTGAGTCTAGGGTTTTTAAGCCAAAAATTTATCTATCTTTTACCTACCCTTAAGCCCAACCACGTTACAACCTTATTAAAGACCTATTGATTCCAGATTCCCATGTTACCTACATTAGTGGAGAGAAATTGCTTTGCTCAACATATGAAGACATTAGTTAAGCTTAACGATTGCAGTCTACTTTTTGAATAAGGAATTAAAATCAATTTGGTAGCGAGTAACATGTCTTTATTAAGGAACATTTAGTCTAATTTTGCTAGTATAATAATTGTTGGGGTAATTTGAACGATATGAATGCTTAAGTAACATAATTATCAAATTTCTTATTATTGAGCCTAAGTATATTCAATTCATAACTTTGAGAAGAAGTTGTTCTGAAGGAGTTTTTCAAAGGTGTTTCCGAGAAAACTCTTTTCAAATTTGTGCATTACTCGGGACGAGCAATGAATTATGTTTGGGGGTGTGGAAACACGAAAACTTATATACTTTTTCATACCCTTTTTGACCCAAATTCATGTGGTTTCGAGTAAATTCTTGTCAAAAAATAATTAAATATTATAAAATAATTAATATGCACTAAAAATATGAACATGCTAAATTTTAATTAATTCTATAGTTAATTTTTGATTTATTTTGACTATTTTCGATAGAATCGCACAAAGGGCAAAAATCGGCTCGGCAGACACTGCTCGAAGAATAAAATCGAGAAGTGATTTGAAGTGTCAAGGCGACATTATTTCCAGCCCAAGATGGTCCAATTATGAAGATTTAATCATTATATAATTAATTTTAATTTATTCCCAATTTAATTTGGGCTAAATAAATTATTTTTAATTAATTATGGAAAAGGGGCCCAGTTGAACCGCATCAGTTGAACCGAACCGATTGAACCGAACCAGCCACCAATTGGGCAGCCCAAACCGTCCACAATGAAGGCCCAAATCAGCTTATTAGCTGATTAATTCAGCTTGCAAAGGAGCCCTTGAAGATCTTTCAAAATCCCATTCAAATCCCTCCAAATGTTAAGGCTTTAAAGATTTGCCCCATGCTATATTTAGCAATGTTGAATTCTTCAACTTTGCCACATGGGATGGCCGGCCAAGGGAGCCTCTTTTGCTACTGCTATTTCCTATTTTTAGCAGCCTTGATCGCCTATAAATACAGCCCCTAGCTGCTCATTCATTCCATCCATCAATTCTCCAACATTCTCTCATTCTCTCTTCTTTTCTCTCAACTTTTCTCCCTTCGTTTCCATTCCATTTTCCCCTTGTTCTTGTGCCGATTTCTCCTCTTGGAAAAGAGGTGTTTTCCAGCCATTTGGAGCAGCAACTGGAGTGTTCATAAGTCACCTTGATAGCCGAGGCCAACGTAGAACGAAGCACGGAGCAATCTGTCAAGCCACGGAGAAACATCAGATTTGCTTCTTGTTCCCTATCTTTTTAAATTACATTGTTGTTTTGACAAATATGTTTATGAATATTTATGCTGTTGGAATGTTTATTTTAATCAATTTAGCTGGAATTTAATTAGTTTTGGGTTGATTGCATTTCGATTTGTTAAATTATTAAAATCGTGTTTATGCTGTTAAAGGTCTCGGTGAAATGTTTGATTAAGTAAAATCATGTTAAGTTATCTGACATTATAATTGTTTAGATAGCTTATGGATTAATTATTTAAAAGCATTGAAATTGCAATTAATGGACACAATGCTTAATTTGTGCATGTTTAATTCTTCTAAGGGAGCTGAAGATTAAATTAGCATTCTATTTGACGATACATATGCCTTGCATAGCTTGCAGGATTTTTGTGATTAAATTGTTTCAAGGTAGTTTGTTACCTCACAAGATCTTTTATATGCTTGTTAGATTAATTAGTCGTTTGAATCGACATAGGAATATGCGAGAGATTGTTTAATTTAATAAGTATGTATGTGCAATAACATGTTTAGTTTTATAAATCTGTTTAATCGGTCGAATTGACATAGGAATATGTTCAAGAGATGAATGGATTTTTATTTGTAAGTATGTTCATAAGGTAGCAAATTCCTGAGTTGCCACGTTTTAACAAGTATAAACACAAGCTTAATAATTATAAGACCAGAAATGCTGTTAATCCAACACAATTATATCATCTTGATTAAAATCTGTTTTTGAAATCGCACATTTGAACTTTGTTTTTTTGTTTTTCTTTTAGTGTTAAAAATATTTCTCCAAACCAATTATTTTTCCGTCACCAAAGTGTGTGAAATCATTTTCATAAATAATTCTTTTACAGTCCCTGTGGGTACGATAACTCGACATTATCTTGTCACTTTATTACTTGTTACGATTGTGTACACTTGCACATTTCCACCGTTCCAAGTTTTTGGCGCCGTTGCCGGGGACTGTTTTTCAAAGTCATTATTTGTGAATCTATTTACATTTTGGTTTATTTATTTTCCTGTTTAAATTTTAACTTAATTAATTTTTCTGTAAATATTTCAGGTGTTTATGAGTATTGACCAGATTATTGACTTACTCCCTCTGGACCCTGAAATAGAACGAACGTTTCGACAACAAAGAAGACAAGCAAACCAGAGAAGGACCGAAGAGATGAATTTTGAGAATATGAACCAATGAAACAGAGCAAACCCTACTCAGAATCCTATCCTTATTGCTGATGATAGGGATAGAGCTTTAAGACAATATGCCGTGCCAGTGTTTAATGATCTTATTCCTGGTATTAGGAGACCCAAAAATTGAGGCACAACAATTCGAGTTGAAGCCGGTCATGTTCCAGATGCTTCAGACAGTGGGCCAATTCAGCGGAATGCCTACTGAAGATCCTCATCTTCACTTAAGACTATTTATAGAAGTGAGTGATTCTTTCAAGTTAGCCGGAGTACTCGAAGATGCCTTACAATTGAAGTTGTTCCCATATTCATTAAGGGACAGAGCTCGTGCCTGGTTGAATTCATTACCACCAAACTCCATTTCTACATGGCAAGAGTTAGCCAAGAGATTCCTCGTGAAGTATTTTCCGCCAAGCAAGAATGCCAAACTGAGGAACGAGATCACTGCTTTCCACCAAATGGATGACGAGTTCTTGTATGAGGAATGAGAAAGATTTAAAGAATTATTATGGAAATGCCCTCATCATGGAATCCCTCATTGCATTCAACTTGAGACATTCTATAATGGTCTCAATGCCCACACAAGGATGGTAGTGGACGCCTCTGCTAATGGTGCTCTCCTTTCTAAGTCTTATAACGAGGCTTATGAAATTATTGAGAGGATTGCCAGCAACAATTATCAATGGCCAACCAGCCATGCAGCCTTAGGAAGACGAGTCGCTGGAATTAATGAAGTAAACGCTCTTACTTCACTTTCATCTCAGGTATCATCAATATCCTCAATGCTTAACAACCTTACTACTAACTCTGCTAATAATATGGTTTAAAGACAAATTACCTAATCAATTTGAGAATATAGCCTGTGTCTATTGTGGGGAGGGACATTTGTTTGAGGAATGTCCGTTGAACCCAGAATCTGTGTACTACATGGGTAATCAGAACCAAAACCAAGGAAGGCAAGGGTTGCAATCCAACTTTTATAACCCATCCTAGAGAAACCACCCGAATTTTTCCTGGAGTAACCAAGGGGCTAGAACCAGTACCACTTACACCCAACCCAGACCAACCCAGCCGCCTAATTTTCCGCAACAAGTTTAGAAACCAGTTCAAGCTGAAGCATCCAATAGCTTGGAGAGTTTGCTAAAAACCTACATAGCAAAGAATGATGCTTTAATCCAGAGCTAAGTAGCTACATTGAAGAATTTGGAGAATCAAGTGGGCTAGCTTGCAACTGACCTCAGGAACCGACCATAAGGTGCTTTTGTAAAACCCCAAACCCGGCCCATTCGTTACGACTGAATTTGAAATACCACTGCGGAAAACGTTTGAAAATACTCTTACTTAAAAGTAAATACCGTTAAAAATTTGTTTCCTTTAATAAAACATTTTCGTAATTTAAAACATTCTAAGTAAAAATTAAGTTGTTATAAAAATATCCGGATTAAAACTTTATTATAAATAAATTTAAGAAAAATATAACCATTTGCAAATAGCATCTCAATTGTCAATCCATAATAAAACATAATAATAAAGATACTTAATAAAAATACTTAAATACTTTGATGGGCCTTATTACAGTAAACACTTAATCAGAACTACTGAAAATATAAATACTTAATTAATTAAAATATCTTTCTGCATGGAAATCTACTTCTGCATGGCCACCTTTGTATCCACTCCAACCCGGTCCAAAAATCACGATCACCTGCGTTGTTTAGTAAAATTTTGGGTGAGTCTAACAGACTCAGTGTGCAATTAGTCTACTGAATTCCACCCACATGTCAAGCCACATAGTAACCCATATAACAAATAGTAATGCAACTTATTCACATATGTTCACTTATTGGGCTTGGCCCATAACCATATCACATTCTTATAATAGTGGAATTAACCACATGTTTCCACATACTAGGCTCGGCCCATTTCACATTAATCCACATCACATACTGGGCTTGGCCCATTTCACATTAATCCACATCACATATTGGGCTTGGCCCATTTTCACATATATTCACATGCAAAGTTATGCAATTATGATGCCTAACCCAGCCTAGGGTCCATCCGCTACACACCCCCGTATCCAGCCTACCACACACGAGGGGATTATTAAATCACCCTCTCCTTTTCACTCCAAAAGGCAATCAATGCCGTCCACGTGCAATTAAGTACAAAAATCCACAACGCGACCTCAGTCAGCGCCAATCGACGATGTAGCCGTAGCTAACACCAAAACCACGATGGGACACATAGTCACTCATCAACCACGATATGGCACATAGCCGATATCAACCCCGATGAGGCACATAGCCACTCATCAAGCCATGCGAACTTAATCGCAAATAATCCACAACGTGACCTCAGTCAACGTCAATCCACGTAAGGCTCATGGCCATCACAAAACCACATTCTCGAAGTACACCCGTACCTTCTTTCATATCATATCCCACCCATGCACATGCCACATAAAATAATGATACAATGTAATGATGCATGAGCATGTTCATCAAGCATATTATCACATATTCATATTAATAATCACATATCATCAGGTTTGTTACTTACCGGATTATTGACATACCCCTTGAGGGTATTCTTATCACAATTCCCACTGCACTAGTTAGCACATTCATAACACATACACATATCACATACATATCATATACCCAGAAAACGGTGGGTTAATCACACACCTGACTATTTAGCGAAATCCTTAGCTACTTGAATTTAACACGATCCTGAAACTTCCTTATGCCTGTCGATATCTTCCTTACTTATCCAAATCCCAAATACTTGCTCTACTTCTGTCAACTTGATCCTTGAGTAGTGGAAATTCCTTACCCTGATGACTTCAATTCTCGAAAGGCTCCCCTAATGTCGGCACTATACGTTGCTTACTCCTAGCGATCAACTTCCCGGATCACCCTCATAGGTTCGGCCACCACCAAGAAATAGAGTTATATCTCCTACTTTCAGTTTCTACCAAACTTTGGTCTCTGAGAATGGGGATGATATTTTGACATTTATGTGGTGAAGAGAAAAGAGAAGAGATTTGAAGGCTACAAGATTCGGTTATCACTCTAGTTACAAATAAAGCATTCGGTCATACATGAAAAGGATTTAGAACCAAGGTTGAAGGAAGAAAAAGAATTAAAAGAGAAAAGTTAAGGGAATTTCGGCAATGGTGAAATAATGGGAAATTTGGCTTCCAAAGGAGAAAAAGAGAGAATCCTATCTTCAAAAATTTTCGGCTAAAGCTGGATACTCACACAACTAAAATTCGGCACCACTACTTCAACTCTTATCAAATCCCAAATTTTCCTCTCCTATTTTTCCTTTCTAATTCTCATTCAAAAATTAACAAATAAATCTACAATTATCCTTTTATCTACCTACTTAAACTAAATTAAAATAATCCACACTTATTCAAAAATAAATAAAATAAGGCCACACTTATCTTCTATCTATACACTTAAAATAAATAAATAAAATCAGTATTTATCCATCATCCACCTATTTAAAATAAAATAAAACCTCAATTTATCTCCTATCTTTTAGCCAAAATTTAAAAAGAAAACCAACTTATCTTCATCTAATTGAAGTCCAAGTGCCGTCCACTTTTCCCACTATCTACCTTGACGCCAAAGCAAAATAAAAGCCTCACTTATGCTGCCACCAAGTCCCGAACATGAGACCTGCTGGAACCGCCTCACGCTACCAGCCACTTTGCTGCTAGCTCCTTTGCGTCATAAACCCCAACAATTCTTTTTAAGGCCTTCTTCTCCCTAACACCAGAATGCAAAATAAAACATCAAACTGCTGCCCCCAAGGTTCGAACATGGGACCTGCTGGAGCAAGCTACAGGTAACGCCCCAGGCCACTCTGCCACGGCGTCTTTTTGTGACATAAACTCGCCATAATTTCCTTTAAAGCCTCCTTCACCTAGCTCCCTCTTGTCTTAACACCAAAAGCAAAAATAAACCACTACTTGCTGCCGCCACGATTCGAACCCAAGACCTGCGCCAGGCGTCACTTACAGGCCCTTAAGTGGCACCTTGCAGCCACTTTACCAAGGCCTGTTTTATGCCAAACACGCCTAAGATTTTTCCTTTAAGGCCTCCCTGGCCTTGTTCCCCTTTAACGCCAAAAATAAAACTCCTAAGTGCGATTCCTGCTGCTCGAACCCCTTCCCTCCTGAAGTCCCCTTGCACCTTAGCGCCCCAAGCCACTTTGCCAATTAATTCCTTATGTCCTAAACCCCACACAATTTCTTTTAAGGCCTCTTTGCCTAGTTTCCTCTTTTTAACCTAAAATCCAATTATTTCCCAAAGCTTTCACCTTCATTCTAGAGTTCTAAAAACTCTTAAAACATCTCCAGATACCCTTAAAACCCACTAGCACTTGAGTTATGCTCCAAACGCATAACCCCTAATCTAGGATGTTATAGCTTTACCCAGTGACACAGAAAATCTGAGAAATCCGGGGAAAGAACATTGTAAAGCGTTTCATTTGAGGAGCGGGAAGATAGTATAGCCCAACACTGTCGAAATTGACAAGGAGCAAGCCGATGCTCAAGAAGAAGTTCAACCAAGTGTTGAAACCCTATTTTCACCAGAACCAAAATCTGCAAAACCCGACAAAGTAACCTCATGACCAGTCAATTCTGATCATCCAACAACTTCTTTAGATGTAGAATTACCACCAAAGGCGAATCAACTAGAATCAGTTCCAGTAATGAAACCACCACTACCCTACCCTGAAAGACTTCAGAAGCCGAAACAGGAGATTCAATTCAAGAAGTTCCTTGACGTACTCAAGCAACTTCACATCAACATTCTGTTGGGCGAAGCACTTGAGCAAATGCCGAACTACTTCAAGTTCACGAAAGATATCCTGTCTAAAAAACTAAGACTTGGAGAATTTGAGATGGTAGCTCTGATAAATGAATGTAGTGCGTATCTTCAGAACAAACTACCCAAAAATTGAAGGATCCTAGATGTTTCACCATACCATGCAATATTGGGTCATACTATTGTGGTAAAGCATTATGTGACTTAGGTGCAAGTATCAACTTGATGCCTATGTCAATATTTAGGAAGTTGGGGATAGGAGAAGTTAGACCAACTATGGTTACACTTCAACTAGCAGATCAATCCTTGGCACATTCAAAAGGAAAAATCGAAGACGTATTAGTACGCGTAGATAAGTTTATCTTTACTGCTGACTTTGTAATTCTAGACTTTGAAGCAGACAAAGAAGTGCCAATTATCTTAGGAAGACCATTCCTAGCAACTGGAAGGACTCTTATTGATGTGCAAAAGGGCGAGCTGACTATGCGTGTTTAGGATGATCAGGTAACATTTAATGTTTTTAAGTCAATGCGATTTCCTGACACAATGGATGATTGCTCTGCAGTAGCCAATTTAGAGGAATTAATAGTAGAGAAGGAACTTAATTGTGTTGATGACCCATTGGAAAGAATTTTGACATCGAATTCCCCGAATGATGAAAAGAAGGATGAATACTTAGCTTCACTCGATGCTTATCAAAAAGGATTTAATCTTCAATCCCATTTTGAATCTTTGGAATTAGAGAAAAGAGATTACATGCAGCCAAAAGCATCAATTGAGGAGCCACCTAAATTAGAACGCAAGGTATTACCTTCACACTTAAAATACTTTTATTTAGGTAATGCCTCTACTCTACCTGTGATTTTTTCAGCTGAATTAACTACTGAGCAAGAAGAGAAACTTATATAGTTTTGAAACAATTCAAGAAGGCTATCGGATGGACCATAGCCGATATTCGCGGTATTAGCCCATCTGTATGCATACACAAGATCATATTAGAAGATGGCGAGAGAGGAATGATTGATGGACAACAGAGACTGAACCCAATCATGAAAGATGTAGTGAAAAGGAAATCATCAATTGGTTGGATGCGGGTATAATTTACCCCATCTCAGAGAGTTCATGGGTGAGTCTAGTCCAGTGCGTGCCGAAGAAAGGAGGTATAATGGTCGTGGAGAACGAGAACAACGAGTTGATACCAATGAGGACAGTTACAGGATGGAGAATCTGTATTGATTACCAAAAGCTGAACAAGGCGACTAGGAAAGATCACTTTCCTCTGTCGTTTTTGGACTAGATGCTGGATAAACTCGCAGGTTGAGACTACTACTATTTTCTAGATGGACACTCAGGGTATAATCAGATTACGGTAGCACCAGAAGATCAACACAAAATGACATTCACCTATCCGCACGGTACATTTGCATTCAGACGCATGCCATTTGGTTTATGTAATGCACCTGCTACATTTCAAAGATGTATGATGGCTATTTTTACTGACATGGTTGAGAAGTATTTGGAAGTTTTTATGGATGATTTCTCAGTATTTGGAGATACTTACGATGATTGCTTAGCCAATCTAGTTAAGGTACTGAGGTGATGCGAAGAAACAAATCTCGTACTTAATTGGGAAAAGTGCCATTTCATGGTACAAGAAGGAATTGTTTTAGGCCATCGGATAATGAGACATGGGATCGAGGTGGACAAAGAGAAGGTAGACGTTATTGAGAACTCCCACCTCTAACATTTGTAAAAGGTGTTAGGAACTTTTTGGGCCACGCCGGTTTCTATCAAAGATTTATCAAGGACTTCTCCAAAGTGGCTAAACCCTTATGCAAGCTATTGGAGAAAGACTCGATATTCAAGTCTGATGAGGAATACTTAAAAGCCTTCAACGATCTGAAGAGTCGATTAGCCACGGCACCTATAATCATCACACCAGACTGGGATTCACCATTCATATTGATGTGTGACGCCAGTGACTTGGCGAAGGAACAAAGTTTTTCATCCTATCTACTACGCAAGTAGAACTCTAACTGAAGCCCAACTGAACTATACGGTAACAGAAAAAGAGTTACTTGCTATTGTGTTTGCTTCCGACAAGTTTCGATCTTATCTTGTAGGTACCAAAGTGATTGTCTATACGGACCACTCCGCGATTAAGTACTTATTGGCCAAGAAAGATGCTAAGATGAGATTGATCTGGTGGGTGCTTCTACTTCAAGAGTTCGATCTAGAAATTCAAGATCGAAGGGGAGTAGAAAACCAAGTAGCTGATCACTTATCCAGATTGGAGCCGCAAGAGGAAAATTCTCCACTTTTACCGATCCAAGAGACATTTCCAGATGAACGCTTACTAAAGGTAAATCATGTCCATAATACTCCTTAGTTTGCTGATTTTGCTAACTATTTAGCTTGTGGTTTGATGCCGATTGATAAAACATATCAGCAAAGAAAAAAGTTTCTTCACGATGCGAAGCACTATTTTTGGAAAGAGCCGTATTTATTCAAAAAGTGTGCAGATCAGATGATTAGAAGATGTGTGACAGAAGACAAAATATCGAAGATTTTATACCACTGTTATTCAGCTTCGAGTGAGGGACACTTCGGAGGTACTCGTACAGCAGCCAAAGTATTGCAAGCCAGATTCTTTTGGCCAATACTAATCAAGGATGCATACGCTTACGTATGAATTATGATCGATGTCAGAGGGTTGGAAACGTCACCAACAGAAATGAAATACCTCGAACGAATATCATTAAAGTAGAATTGTTCGATGTTTGGGGTATTGACTTTCTTGGTCCCTTTCCTCTGTCTTTTGGTCACAAATACATATTGGTACCAGTAGATTATGTGTCCAAATAGGTCGAGGCTAAAGCTTACCTGACGAACGATGCCAAGGTTGTGATGAAGTTCTTGCAGAAACATGTGTTCACAAGGTTTGGAACCCCAAGAGCTATTATCAGCGATGAAGGGGCCCACTTTATGAACAAGTGGTTAAAATGGTTGCTAGATAAACATGGAGTGAAACACAAGGTTGCTACAGCTTACCATCCGTAGACAAATGGGCAAGCTGAGCTAGCAAATAAGGAGATCAAAGGCATATTTGAGAAGGTAGTTTGTCCGAATCGACGAGATTAGTCCAATAGAATAGATGATGCTTTATGGGCTTACAGAACAGCATATAAGACACCATTAGGAATGTCACCCTACAGGTTGGTCTTTGGGAAAGCATGTCATCTACCTCTGGAGTTAGAGCACAAAGCTTACTGGGCTCTTCGACAACTCAATTTGGATCTCAAGCTTGCTAAAGAGAAACGAATGCTCCAACTCAACGAACTAGAGTAATTTCGAATGTCCTCATATGAAAATGCCAAATTACTCAAAGAAAGACTCAAGAAATGACATGACAAGCATATTCGAGTTCGAGAGTTTGAAGCAGGTCAGCAAGTCTTGTTATTTAATTCCAGATTAAAGTTCTTTCCTAGTAAGTTGAACTCACGTTGGTCCGGTCCATTTACAATTTATCGCGTCTATCCATATTGAGTTATTGAACTCCAAGGTAAGAGAGGTAATTTTCAAGTCAACGCTCAGCGTTTGAAACATTATTACGGAGAAAACCCTGAACGGGATAAAATCACGTTCAGTTTATCTGACCCTTAGTTTTTTACTGCTTTCAATAAATTATTTAGGGTATATTTATGGGTTTATTATGTTCAAATTAATTCTGTCTAGGAGATTGGAAGTTAAGCGGGACCGTTTGTGACCCCTCCAATCTTTCTTGGGAATTGATTTTTGCATAATTTTCCAAGAAATTAGCCCTAAATAACAAAATAAATTTTTGATTTTTCAAATAAAAAGGTCAATTTTGACCCAAGTCTTTAATTGCAACTCAATTTCAAATTTTCAGTAAGTCCAAGGACTTAATTGAATTATTTTTAAAATTTGATTGCTAGTTTCGTAAATAATAAAAACTAGGTGCCTTTTCTTGTAAATATTGTTTTAGGCATCTAAAATAAATATTTTTATTTAAGTTTATACTTATAAATTATTGATAAACATTAATATATAATTATATTCTTTACAATTTATATTAACTTTTATCAATTTAGCATAGGATTAGAATTAATTTTATTTTTATCTTATGTTTATCTTGGTAATTTAATAGCAATTGATAATTTATATGTGTTTGTTTAATTATTAATTGTTGTTTATCATAAGTAAAATGAATTAAACTCTTATTTTTAATTCTCTAATTGTTCTAGGAGTTCTATTCTAAATTATACTCCTCCCTCTATAAATTTCACCATTGATACACCCCATTCACTCATCGCTCAAACTCCCATCCACCAAAGCACAAGTGCCGCAAGCCCCTTATAACATTCCAAATTTGACCCTAATCAAAACGGTGGTTTCAGGACCACAAATCTGAGTCTGAAAAATATTTAAATGATATATTCTGTGTTTATTTTATGTGATGTAATGTGTGTGAAAGTTTCGTAGAAAAATTTAATCATTTGTGTGTTCAATTTAACAAAAAAGACTAAATCGTGTAAAGTGTAAAAGTTGAATACTATAGTGAAAAGTGATAGAATGATAATGGCTTTTTAATATGAGGTATTAAACGAGTAAATAGCCCATTTTTAAGTTAGTGGGTGGCATATGACAAGATTAACCTTAAGTTTTATATTATGTAATTTTATATAATAATGTTATATAAGTAAATGATTAAATGTTATAATATATGTTAATAAAACAAAAGAAAAAGCATATCATCTTTTTGGTTGGTGAAGGCCGAATGTATAAGGAAGAAAAATAGGTTTTTAAGCTTCCAAAATTTGGCCCTTGTGGGCTAAAATTCAAGGTTAGTTTGATTTTAGTTTTCGATAATTTTTACATTTTTGTGATTGTTGCTTCGAATACTTCAAGACCCATGCTTGAATTTCTGATTTTGGTGAATATTTTGAAATGTGCCATTGATGAGTTTATGAGTTTTATGATGATAGTTGTTGAATTATGAAAGATATATGTTAGATTAATATGTTTTGTCTTTGGATTTTTGGTAAATTTGAGTATTTGGGTTAAATTGCAAAAATGAATTTTTGAGGGGACCAAAATGCAAAATAAATGAAAGAAATGGACTTGTATAGTCCCTATGAATATTTGGCCCTAAGGTGTGATAGTGAAATTTTGTGTATTTTGTGTTTTGTGCAAATAGGACTAAATTGTAAAAATGTGAAACATTAGGGGTAAAATGGTAATTTTCCCATTTATGTGTTTTGGGACTAAATTGAGATGAAATGTGCTTGAATGAGCTAAATTTTAATGTGTCTAGATCAAGAAGAAAGAAAAACGGATTTGGATCGGGGAAAGGCGAAGGTTACCGAATAGCCGGCCTATGTTGTCCTTCGACAGTCGAGGTAAGTCCCTAAGCAAGTATATGTTAAAGAATTATTTATGAACATATTAAATGTTAATATTTTCAAATTTTGAGTATAAATCCATGTGATGGCCAAATGGGGTAGTATGTATTTTTGGATTGACTTTTTTTTGTTAAAGTAATGTGAATAAGTAAGTTCGGTTTGATATGTGAAAGAAATACGAAGTATACGAAATCTTTGTGAATTTAGCACTAAGTAATGTGAAATGAATGGTTAATAGTGTTGATATTCGGGCTTCGAGCCTAGCAGGCCTTGTGCCGGTGAGTTATTTCGGGCTTATTGCCTAGCAGGTTTAAGTCCAGTGTTTAAACTTCGGACTTCAGGTCTAGCAGGCTTAATGCCGGTGATTTGCTGTAAATGGAAAATCTGAGAATCAAACAAGGTGAGTCACATAAAGTGCTATGTGCTAAAAGCTCGGGAAAGAGTTAGTCTACTATATTAGTAAGGAATGAAGTGAGCTAATTTCTTATCGTTTAAATTAAATACGATTTGATGAAATGGACAATTCAATAAGTACTTTATTTTATAATGTTGAGCTTATCATTAACGTGTATGAATGCTACTTATATGTGGAATCGGATTATATATATGTATGTCATAGTGAAAACTCGATTATAAAATGGAAAGACCAATGGTGAAAGAGTCGAATGTGTTTTGCATATGTGTATAAGTAGATATAAAAGATCGATGCCTAAGGTTGGTTCATGTGATTCGGAATATGTGATATAATATGATATTCATGTGATTTGATAATGTACATGTTCATGATGACATAGTGATAATATTTAAATCAAGTGTGTTACTAGTATTCGGCTATGTACATTTTACATATTGAATATTTATGTTCAATACTATAAGCTTTGGGATTAAAATGTTTACATGTATGTTCATTACATTTATATTTACTTGAGACTTACTAAGCTAGTGAGCTTACTTTGTGTGTATTCGCTGTTCGTTTTATAGAATTTGGTCAAGCTACGGGCTGAAGACAACCACACTGTCACCCCTTTTTGGTACTTTCCAGCTAGTTGATTTCAAATTAAAGGCATGTATAGGCTAGATAAATGTTTGAATGATGTTCTATTCACATATATTTATATAGCCATACGAAAATGGCTTGATCATTTTGTTTAAGTTGGTTTTATTTGTTCTTGGCTATGTGTGTGGTATGTTGGTTTCAATATTTCGGCTATGATCTGTTTCTTTTAGTCAAATATATGTAATATGCATTCGACACAATTGCTTGTTTAGGATACTAATGTTTGAGTTAATTTAGTCATGTATTTTGGCATTAGGTTAATGGTTGAATTTCATATGAAGGTCAATCTTTTTTGTTTTATGTATTGGGTCATGATTCGAATTATGGTAAAGCATGCTTCATCTTAGTATTCTTGAGATTGTTGGCCTAGATAAATTTGAAGTAATGAAACTGTTAAAGTTATTCAACTTTGCAAATAATTTATTTGGAATTGATTTTAAGGTACGGTTTGGTATAAATTAAAATGAGAAATGGATACAAGCTATATATATGTGTTTCGGTTATGATAATTGATCATTTGTTCGATTTCCAAAGTGCATATGTATATTTGGTTTGTTAATGGATATGATGTGGCGGATGGCATAATTACCTAAGTATAATGAATTAAAGGTTCCTTATGACCGAATAGGTAATTAATTTATTGGTTGAATGTGCATATTTTAACTATGCTATTAGATCATTCGTAATAAGTGAATTATTAATTGTTATATGTGTTCAAGATGCTTTAAAGAAAAATTTATTATCATAGTTTATGTGCCTGATCTTGTATTGAATCAAATTGGTAGAGTATATGATAAGTTTGGTATATGTACTTTGGATTGTTTATAAGCAAGTGAACTTGATATGCTATGAATTGTTCTTTATATTTATTAGTATACAATGAGATCAAAGTTATATGTTTGATATCCAGCTTATGAAATATTAGTTTTAAGTTGTGTTTTTTTGTTGGTAGTGCCTTATAACCTTAGTCTGGCGATGAAGACGAGTTAAGGGCTGTTACATTTGATTGGTATCAGAGCTTACGATTTAGTCGATTCTAGGACTACCGTAGCGCATGAGAGTCTAGCTATACATGCCTTAAGTTTTATAATACGATAGTGTGGTGACTTCTGACATTTCAAACTGTGTTTTATATAGTAAATGGATTCCGATCCTGACAGAGCCGTAGCAGTTGAAGTAGAGAGTGTAGCACCTGATCGCGCATGCGGATCAATGCCGGTAGATTCTCAACCAGTTTCGGGTAGCCATGAGGGGGAGGCTAAGGAAGCCTTCTACCAGATGATGAATGAATGGTTTACTCAGTTTGTTCAAAATAATCCAGCTGTACAACAACCTCCACCCCCGAATAATCCAACTCCGGTACCTTCAGCACCTCCGATGATAGATCCGATGAGATCTAGTAGGCTTCCCGTTGATAAAATCAGGAAATATGGGGCCGAAGAATTCAAGGCCAATGATGATGATGACGCAGAGCGAGCCGAGATGTGGCTTGATAACACTATTCGGGTACTTGATGAGGTATCCTGTACTCTAGATGAATGCCTGAAGTGTGCTATATCTCTACTTCGGGACACTGCATATCACTGGTGGAATACACTAGTATCAGTGGTTCCGAAAGAAAAAGTGACTTGGGATTTCTTCCAGATCGAGTTCCGTAAGAAATATATCAGTCAGAGATTCATTGATCAGAAACGAAAAGAATTTTTGGAACTAAAACAGGGTCGTATGACTGTGACGGAATATGAGCGGAAGTTTGTCAGATTGAGCCGTTATGCCCGAGAGTGTATATCAACTGAAGCTATTATGTGCAAAAGATTTGAAGACAGTCTGAATGAGGACATAAAGTTGCTTGTTGGCATTCTTGAAATCAAAGAGTTCGTGGTGCTAGTCGAGCGAGCTTGTAAAGCTGAAGAGCTCGGAAAAGAGAAAAGAAAGGCTGAAATAGAAGCTAGAGACACTCGTAAGAGAACATCGAGTAAGACTTTCCAGTCAGCGCCTAAGAAGTTCAAAGATGACATCGGCCGACATAGAGCTACTTCAGACCTGTCTAGACGAGATCGACCTCTAGTGAGTTCCCAAGCCACTTCGATGGCTAGTGTTGGTAATGTTTAGCAGAATTGGGCTGAGTGCAAGCTTTGAGGAAAATGGCATTCTGGAGTTGTAGATTCCGTGATGGTCCTACTTTAAATGTAAATCGTTGGACCATTTCATTCGAGAGTGCCCGATGCTAGCCGATCAAAATACGGCTCAGAACACTAAACCGAGCAGTGCACCAACATGGGGCAGACCACCTAGACATTCAGGCAAAGTAGGTGGCAGTTAGAGAGGGACGAAGGACACTGCAGTTCGATCAGAGGCTCGAGCTCCAGCTAGAGCTTATGCTATACGAGCTAGAGAGGATGCTTCTTCCCCAGATGTCATTATCGGTACTTTTACACTTTATGATACTACTGTGATTGCATTGATTGATCCTGGTTCGACTCATTCATATGTGTGTGAAACTCTAGTATCCAGCAAGACTCTGCCAGTTGAGTCTACTGAGTTTGTGATCCGTGTGTCCAACCCTTTGGGTAGATGTGTTCTCGTTGATAAAGTGAGTAAAGGTTGCCCGTTGATGATTCGGGATTCCTGCTTTCCAACTGATTTAATGTTGTTGCCCTTCGACGAGTTCGATATAATTTTGGGCATGGACTGGTTAACTTTGCATGATGCAGTGGTGAATTGCAAAAGAAAGATTATTGATTTGAGATGTCAGAACGATGAGATCATCCGAGTTGAATCTAGTGATTTAAATGGGTTACCTACAGTAATATCCTCGATGCTAGCCTGAAAGTATGTGAGAAAAGGATGCCAAGCTTATTTGGCCTATGTATTGGATAATAAAGTGTCTGAAAAACAGATTGAATCTGTATCGGTTGTGTGTGAATACCCATATGTGTTTCCTGAAGAATTACAGGGTTTATCACCAATACGAGAGATCGAGTTTGGAATTGAATTAGTACCGGGGACGACTCCGATTTCGATAGCTCCGTATCGGATGGCACCTACTGAGTTGAAAGAGTTGAAAGCACAGTTGCAAGAGTTGACAGATAGGGGCTTTGCACAACCGAGTTTCTCTCCTTGGGGTGCACCAGTTCTATTTGTGAAAAAGAAAGACGGGACTATGCGAATGTGTATTGATTATTGGCAGCTGAATAAAGTGACAATAAAGAATAAATACTCGTTACCTCGAATTGATGATTTGTTTGACCAGTTAAAAAGGGGCTTCAGTGTTCTTAAAGATAGATCTGAGATCGGGTTATTATCAGTTGCGAGTTAGAGATTTAGATGTGCCAAAGACTACATTCCGAACGAGGTACGGACACTTTGAGTTTCTGGTTATGCCTTTTGGACTTACTAATGCGCCTGCTGTTTTTATGGATTTGATGAATCGGGTTTTCAAGCTACGGGCTCGAAGGATCGTTGGTGAAGACAACCACACTATCATCCCTTTTTTGTACTTTCCAACTAGTTGATTTCGAATTAAAGGCATGTATAGGCTAGATAAATCTTTGAATGATGTTCTATTCACATATATTTATATAGCCATGCGAAAATGGCTTGATCATTTTGTTTAAGTTGGTTTTTGTTTAGGTTGGTTTTATTTGTTTTTAGCTATGTGTGTGGTATGTTGGTTTCAATATTTCGGCTATGGTCTGTTTCTTTTAGTCAAGTATATGTAATATGCATTCGACATAATTGCTTGTTTAGGATACTAATGTTTGAGTTAATTTAGTCATGTATTTTGGCATTAGGTTAATGGTTGAATTTCATATGAAGGTCAATCTTTTTTTTTTATGTATTGGGTCATGATTCGAATTGTGGTAAAGCATGCTTCATGTTAGTATTCTTGAGATGGTTGGCCTAGATAAATTTAAGTAATGAAAATGTTAAAGTTATTCAACTTTGCAAATAATTTACTTGGGAATTGCTTTTAAGGTACGGTTTCGTATAAATTAAAATGAGAAATGGATACAAGCTATATATATGTGTTTTGGTTATGATAATTGATCATTTGGTTCGGTTTTCAAAGTGCATATGTATATTTGGTTTGTTAATGGATATGATGTGGTGGATGGCATAGTTACATAAGTATAATGAATTAAAGGTTCCTTATGACCGAATAGGTAATTAATTTATTTGTTGAATGTGCATATTTTAACTATGCTATTAGATCATTCGTAATAAGTGAATTATTAATTGTTATATGTGTTCAAGATGCTTTAAAGAAAAATTTATTATCATAGTTTATGTGCCTGATCTTATATTGAATCAAATTGGTAGAGTATATGATAAGTTCGGTATATGTACTTTGGATTGTTTATAAGCAAGTGAACTTGATATGCTATGAATTGTTCTTTATATTTGTTAATATACAATGAGATCAAAGTGATATGTTTTATATCCAGCTTATGAAATATTAGTTTTAAGTTGTGTTTTTTTTTGGTAATGCCTCATAACCTTAGTCTGGCGACGAAGACGGGTTAAGGGGTGTTACACCCCTAGCCATAGGATCAGCCGGCCAGCAGCTGCTCCAACACACGCCTTCTGCTCCAGAACTCCCCCACGCCAGCGCCATCTCCTGCCTAGGTCGGGGCCTCACGTTGCTACCTCTGCCCCGTGCGCTTGTTGCACACCAACGCCCCACGCCAACCAGCCTAGGCGCTCCATTGCACTGCACCTTGTGCACCACTTGCCCAACACCCATCACACCTTGCTGCTTTGTGCGCCTATGCGCACATTCTCCCTTTCCCCAACCTAAGCCAACCCTCCTTTAAATTCTCTCTTTTAATTCATTAGTATAGTTTTACTTTAGGAGTTCTTAAAATTTACAAGAAAGGTGGTAAGAATAATTTTCTTTCTTAAATTGAATTTTTATTCAATTACTTAATTTTTCAATTTATTGAAATATTAGTAATTTTTATTAAATTTTATTTTTAAAAAATTAATTTTTTATTCAATTAATTAATATTTCAATTTATTGAATTATTAGTAATTGTTATTAAATTTTATTTTTATTCAATTACTTATTTTTTTAATTTATTGAAATTTTAGTAATTTCTATTAATTTAAATTTTAACTGATTTTTATTTTTCTTTCCATCTTATGTTCACGTTAATCATGACTCGCAAAAGAACTCGTGCCTCCGCTCAAATTGACAAAATACAAAGCAAATTTCACTGTGTAGAAGCCAAAGTAAGATAAGAAAGTATCTTCAAAAATCAACAGATGCATCCAGAGAAAGGCTTCACATTAAAGGAAAGCGACTACAGAGACTTTATGGCACGTATTCGTCAAGTTGCTGAAGCCCTCAATTGGGAATTGTTTTGTGAAAAGAGGCCAAATGTGGATGAAGAACTAGTTCGTGAATTCTACGCAAACTTAACTTCCAGTGAATTAACTGAAGTTCCAGTTCGAGGAATCAAGGTACCAATAAATTCCAATGCTATTAATGAGTTCTTTGAATTACCTAATTTCGACAACGATGAATATTCCTCTCTGTTGAGCAATATTAAGCCTGAAAATCTACAAGAAATCCTCGAAGAACTCACAGTTCCAGGTACCAAGTGGACTGTGTCAAAGCAAGGAATCCACACCTCTTGGAAATGTATGGTTCTATTTCATCCGTTTCAGCCTTATGCCTAGTTCGCATGGGACTACAATTTCATTAGAGCGAATGGTCCTATTATACTCGATTCTAACCGGAAAGACCATTGATGTGGGCAAAATCATCCTGAGAGAAATGCGAAATTGTGCCATTAGACGGTCTGGCCCTGCCTATTTCCCCTTTATGATCACAATTCTGTGCTTAAAAGCAAAACTCCTTACGGACGTAAAGAAAATAGAGTATAGTCAAGGCAAAATTACCGATTGGGACCTCTACCTAGAAGCCGGAGATTCTGTTCTTCAGCAACGAATTGAAGAGAGCGAGGATCCCGAAGAAGCAGAAGATGAACCCACAGAAATCCCACCAGAGCACTCAACTGAAGTCCCTAATAAGGCAGAATCAATGGAACCAGAAGCTGAATCTGATATCGAGCCCTCAATGTTTAGAGCTCTACCGCCTAGCCCAGATCTTCATGATGAGCTGTTGAAGCTGATGGACTTAATGCAACACATGCAATGACATCAACAAGCCTACTGGCGATATACAAAAATAAGAGATGACTCGATAAGGAGTGCCCTCAAGAAAATTTATAATGACCCATTTATTTTTGTGCCTGAGTTTCCAGATTTCATATTTGAACCAGGGGTTTCATCATCGAAGAAGGAGCAAGGCGATTCATACAAAGATAATACTAATGAAGCAAAAAAATGAGTCAAATTCGGAAGGATCGGCGAACAAATAAAAAAAAGGGGGAGGACTTCAACTTTCATTTATTTCTTTCTTAAGTATTTTAGGATTAGGTCAATTAGAAATTTTTATTTTTGCACAATAAAACAAGAGATAGGAATCATGAATAAAATCTGAACAAGTCACAGTTAAAGTGTGGTAATAGATATATATATGTCTAGGGTTGGAATTTAGAAAGAGCCTGGTACTTAAGCAGTCAATTTGACTCACCTCCTATTTGCTAATTATCCTACCTGATGTATAGTATCTATTCACTTTAAACAATGAGGACATTGCTCACTTTAAGTAGGGGGACCGAATATTTGAAATTGATTCTACTCAGAATAAACTTTTCTTTTAGTTCTGATTTAGGACATATTTTTGTTCAATAATTTGAGATTTTGTTAAATATGCTAAAACTTCAGTATTAATAAAGTTCTCTTATTTCAATAATTTATTATGTTAGCTTGATAAAGATGTGAATGTATTTTTAATAAAGCATGTAAATTCGTACCATAAAATTTTTAGTTCCTTACGAAAAAATTAGGCATGCATGAAAGCTTAAGTCTTTAGAATTGGCTTAGTAATTTATTGAGGCGAAATCCTAGGAAACATGGAATGTTGAAAATGATTTAGGCAACTATTTTTTGGACCGTTTGAGCCTGTCAAGCCTTGATAAAATTATCCTTTGAAGCCCAATTTTGAGACTTTATGGCCTAATTTTATTCAAACCTATGCAATATTTAGCCATCAATTTTTTCTTCATTACTCCTAAAATTGTCCCAAACACTAGACTCAATATTATTTAGAAGATCGTTCAAAAATAAGTTTGGGGGAGTTAAAAAGAAGTATCAAATGTTAAAAAAAAAAAGTGTAGTACATGAAGCAAGTGCTCGAGTTTGAGCTTCAAGTTACAAAAAAAAAAAAAAAAAAAAAAAAAAAAAAAATGTACTCAAAATGAAATAAGTGATCAAAAGAGCATAAGTTGGGTATCAAGGGTGAAAGTTTCGAAGGTTTGATTTTAATCTGAGTCTAGGGTTTTTAAGCCAAAAATTTATCTATCTTTTACCTACCCTTAAGCCCATCCACGTTACAACCTTATTAAAGACCTATTGATTCCAGATTCCCATGTTACCTACATTAGTGGAGAGAAATTGCTTTGCTCAACATATGAAGACATTAGTTAAGCTTAACGATTGCAGTCTACTTTTTGAATAAGGAATTAAAATCAATTTGGTAGCGAGTAACATGTCTTTATTAAGGAACATTTAGTCTAATTTTGCTAGTATAATAATTGTTGGGGTAATTTGAACGATATGAATGCTTAAGTAACATAATTATCAAATTTCTTATTATTGAGCCTAAGTATATTCAATTCATAACTTTGAGAAGAAGTTGTTCTGAAGGAGTTTTTCAAAGGTGTTTCCGAGAAAACTCTTTTCAAATTTGTGCATTACTCGGGACGAGCAATGAATTAAGTTTGGGGGTGTGGAAACACGAAAACTTATATACTTTTTCATACCCTTTTTGACCCAAATTCATGTGGTTTCGAGTAAATTCTTGTCGAAAAATAATTAAATATTATAAAATAATTAATATGCACTAAAAATATGAACATGCTAAATTTTAATTAATTCTATAGTTAATTTTTGATTTATTTTGACTATTTTTGATAGAATCGCACAAAGGGCAAAAATCGGCTCGGCAGACACTGCTCGAAGAATAAAATCGAGAAATGATTTGAAGTGTCAAGGCGACATTATTTCCAGCCCAAGATGGTCCAATTATGAAGATTTAATCATAATATAATTAAATTTAATTTATTCCCAATTTAATTTGGGCTAAATAAATTATTTTTAATTAATTATGGAAAAGGGGCCCAGTTGAACCGCATCAGTTGAACCGAACCGATTGAACCGAACCAGTCACCAATTGGGCAGCCCAAACCGTCCACAATGAAGGCCCAAATCAGCTTATTAGCTTATTAATTCAGCTTGCAAAGGAGCCCTTGAAGATCTTTCAAAATCCCATTCAAACCCTCCAAATGTAAAGGCATTAAATATTTTCCCCATGCTATATTTAGCAAAGTTGAATTCTTCAACTTCGCCACATGGGATGACCGGCCAAGGAGCCTCTTTTGCTGCTGCTATTTGCTATTTTTAGCAGCCTTGATCACCTATGAATACAGCCCCTAGCTACTCATTCATTCCATCCCTCAATTCTCCAACATTTTTTCTTCTTTTCTCTCAACTTTTCTCCCTTCGTTTCCATTCCATTTTCCCCTTGTTCTTGTGCCGATTTCTCCTCTTGGAAAAGAGGTGTTTTCTAGCCATTTGGAGCAGCAATTGGAGTGTTCATAAGTCACCTTGATAGCCGAGGCCAACGAAGAACGAAGAACGGAGCAATCAGTCAAGCCACGAAGAAACACCGGATTTGCTTCTTGTTCCCTATCTCTTTAAATTTCGTTGTTGTTTTGACAAATATGTTTATGGATATTTATGCTATTGGAATGTTTAATTTAATCAATTTAGCTTGAATTTAATTAGTGTTGGGTTGATTGCATTTCGATTTCTTAAATTGTTAAAATCATGTTTATGCTGTTAAAGGTCTAGGTGAAATGTTTGATTAAGTAAAATCATGTTAAGTTATCTGGCATTATAATTGTTTAGATAGCTTATGAATTAATTATTGAAATGCATTGAAATTGTAATTAATGGACAAAATGCTTAATCTGTGCATGTTTAATTCTTCTAAGGGAGCTGAAGATTAAATTAGCATTGTATTTGATGATACATATGCCTTGCATAGCTTGCAGGATTTTTGTGATTAAATTGTTTCAAGGTAAAACTACTTTGTTACCTCACATGATCTTTTATATGCTTGTTGGGTTAATTAATCGTTTGAATCGACATAGGAATATGCGAGAGATTGTTTAATTTAATAAGTATGTATGTGCAATAGCATGTTTATTTTTATAAATCTGTTTAATCGATCGAATTGACATAGGAATATGTTCAAGAGATGAATGGATTTTTATTTGTAAGTATGTTCATAAGTTAGCAAATTGCCGAGTTGCCATGTTTTAACAAGTATAAACACAAGCTTAATAATTCTAAGATCAGAAATGTTGTTAATCCAACACAATTATATCATCTTGATTAAAATCTGTTTTTGAAATCGCCCATTTGAACTTTGTTTTTTTTTATTTTAATTTGTTTTCTTTTAGTTTTAAAATATTTCTCAAAACCAATTATTTTTCCATCACCAAAGTGTTTGAAATCATTTTCATAAATAATTCTTTTACAGTCCCTGTGGGTACGATAACTCGACATTTTCTTGTCACTTTATTACTTGTTACGATTGTGTACACTTGCACATTTCCACCGCTCCAGCTTCTGCATTGATTAAGTCGTCGATTAACACATTTTGCACCGAGGTAAGTTTATATGTAAATGATACATCTTTGATAGACATGTGGTTACTTCTTAGTGTATTGTATAAATGAGACCAATTATGATTGAAATTGATAGATGGTGAGTACTTCTTGTATGAACCTCGGAATAGATACGTAAGCATGAAAAAATATTCGTAATGATTAATTGGTGGGCTATGTGCGATACCACCATGATCATCCTTTTTGGTGGGATGTGTGTGATACCACCTTATTACTTAATCAAGATGGACTGTGTGCGATACTGTCCTTTATATTATCATTTAGAGGGCTATGTGCGAAACCATCTTAATTACTCTTGTTGGTAGGCTATGTGCGATACCACCCTATTATTGATTGACAGTGGGTTGTGTGCGAAACCACCAGGTACATAGTATTATTCTGAGGGGTTCATCGAGAAATGGTATAAGTAAATGTTTCATGTTGCTTTGTGGTGATGAGTGCAGGAAATGTGTACAAACAATTGCGAGCAATATAATTGTTACGTGATTGGAATGTGGTAAGATGTGAGATGAGTAAGCATGATTAGGGAAATGTGAATTGTTCTTGCTTAGTATGTGATGTTATTGATTGATTAGCATATGTGATGATGCTTATTGTTTGCATGTAAACTTGCTAAGCTTAAAGCTTACCCCCTTTCTTTTCCCTTTTTTTATAGTGTCAAAGAGTCGGCTCGGGACTATTAGCTCATTTCGGTATATCTAGACTTAGCATTTTGAGTATGGCATGTATAGGGGCTAGACTTAGGGAAATATATATTTTTTTGTTTTGGCCATGTGTGTTGGCTATTTTAAAGATCAACTCTTTTGTAATTAGCCATAGTTGATGGCTCATTATTACTTATTTATGAAAAGACGAGGTTATTCATAAATATGTATGATGCATGATTGGGTTGCTTGGTAAATGGTTGTATGGATTTATGTTGTATGAGTTAGGGTGATAAAAAGGAGCTTGGTAAATAGTCTTGTTCTTGTCCACACGGGTAGGCACACGGGCGTGTGTCTAGGGCGTGTGTGACGCACGGTCTGTAACACACCTTACCCGTATCCTACGCCGAAATCAGGCCGGACTTAACTCACTTGGTTATACAACTTTAGTCTATTTCATTCCAACTTAAAATATCTCTTTCACCATCAAAACATTCTCATTAAGGACTTACAAGGCCTTAAACATGCATACGGAGGGTTTCAGAACCCAACCGGAAAATTTTGTGCACTTACATTTTTTTACCTAAACAGGGGCCCATGTGAAATGGGACACGCCCTTGTGGGCAGGCCGTGTGGTCACACAATGTCCCTAACCCGTGTGGGATTTATTTTCATTTTGAACCTACAGGGGGTTTTCACACGGCCGGACACATGCCTGTGTTCTTGGCCCGTGTGCTCCACACGGCCTAGACACGCCCGTGTCCTCGCCCGTGTCTAAAAACTTGGGTATTCTATTTGTGACGTCAGCAACCTCATATGGGACACACAGCCTAGGCACACGCCCGTGTGGCTAGCCCGTGGTCGACACTAACTTGCAACACTAGCATGCAGAGGACACATGACCTGGTCATACACCCATGAAACTGACCGTGTGTCACACACAGCCAAGACACACGTCCTTGTGCCTACCCGTGTGGACAAGAATACGGCTATTTGCCAAGCTCTTTTCACCACCCTAGTTCACACAACATAATTCCATTCAACAAATCACTAAGCAACTTAGATTTGCCCATACACTTCCATGGATAACTTCATCTTTTCATAAATTAGTAATAATGAGGCCGTCAACTATGGCTATATACAAAAGAGTTCATCTTTAAAGGAGCCAACACACCCTTGGCCAAAATAACAAAACAATTCACCTAGTCTAGCCCCTATACATGCCATACTCAAAACACTAAGTCTAGATATACGGATATGAGCTGATAGTGTGGGTGATCTTCCAATTATCTTCGTATCCTGACCCAGCTCTTTGACACTATTAAACAAGGGAAAAGAAAGGGAGTAAGCTTTAAGCTTAGTAAGTTTACATGTAAACAATAAACATCATAATATGTGCTAATCAATGAATAACATTACATACTGAGCAAGAATAATCCATATTCCATGGCCACGCTTACTCATTTCATCTCTTACCACATTCCAACCATATTACAAGCCAAATGCTCACATTATTTAACATACATCCCTACACTTGTCACCACATGATCACATGAAACAACACTTAACAATTTCATAATAAGCCATTCCTAGTAATACCAAACACTCGGTGGTTTCGCACTTAGCCCACCATTAATCTTTAACAGGGTAGTATCGCACATAGCCCACCGAATGAAATTATAAACGATGGTATCGCACATAGCCCATCGTGATTAAGTAAATAGGGTGGTATCGCACATAGCCCACCAAATGAGATTATAAATGATGGTATCACACATAGCCCATCATGAATAAGTAATAAGGTGGTATCACACATAGCCCACCAACAAGAATAATTAAGGTGGTATCGCACACAACCCACCATTAATTATTACAGATAATATTCCACATTTATATGTCCATTTCAACGTTCATAGGAAAATTATTCATTATCTACCGAATTCAATCCATTTGAATCATAAATGTTCTCAATCATACAATGCACCAATAAGTAACAACATGTGTATTTAAGATGCATCGTTTACGCAAAAACTTACCTCGATGCAAAATGCGTTAATCAATGGTCTATTCCGTAACCTTGCCTTTTCCTTGGTCAAGGTTGATTCCACTCTCTTCTTGGTCTAAAATAACAAAAATTCACTCATTCAATCATTTTATAATCATAATACATCAAAATCTATTTTTAGGCAAAAATGACCATTTTACCCTTACACTTTGGCAAAATTATGATTTTGCCTAGGCTCGTAAATCATTTTTCATCACATTTTCTTATCAAACAAGCCTAGATGAGCATTTATTTTTCTTACAACTACTCACAAATCCAACTATTTCATGCATTTATTACAAAATTACAACATTTACAATTTAGTCCCATTTAGGTGTTTTCATGACAATACCTTTCACAAAAGTTGTTTCTTATCTTCCTAACATTCATTTTCTTCCATAAAAACTCAGATAACAACATAAACACTCTCATGGCAAATATCTAAACTTTCAACCATATTGCAAATTAGTCCCTTCATTAGCTAGCTTAAGCTTTGGGGGATCCAAAAATACAAAAATCATCAATAAAAGACCTTTAAAATCACTTACTTAAAAAGAGATAGCTTGGATGAAAGTTTAAGCTCAAAACATATCTATTTCCTCTTCAATTTTTAGTGGATGAAGAAAGGGGAATAGTAAAAGATGATATCTCATCTTTCTTTGCCTTATTTTATTCATTTTAGTTACCTAATCTCACCAATTTTGACCAAAATTTAATGCTCTTGTCTCCCTAGTCTATATGGTCGGCCAACACACATCTAATGGCCTAATTTAACTTTTAGGACCTCCGTTTTTATATCCTTTAACTATTAGACACCTATAGCTTGAAATTTGAAACTTTCGCCCTTTAAGCGATTTAGTCCTTTTTTTGCAATTTAGCCTTCAATCGCTAAAATTAAAGCACCAAAATTCTCAATGCATCATTATAAACATATTATAACACATAAAATAATATCAAAATAATTTTTCTCAACCTCGATTTAGTGGTCTCGAAACCACTGTTCCAACTAGCCCCAAAACTGAGCTATTACATGGTCAGTTCCATGGGTGTGTGACCAGGCCGTGTGTCCCCTGTATGTTAGTGTTGCAAGTTAGTGTCGACAACAGGCTAGACAAACGGGCGTGTGCCTAGGTCGTGTGCCCCTTATTTTGTTGCTGACGTCACAAACAAAATACCAGGTTTTCACACATGGGTGAGGACACGGGCGTGTCTATGCTGTGTGGAGGACACGGGCCAAGGACACGGGCGTGTGTTCGGCTGTGTGAAAACCCCTGTAGGTTCAAATTGAAAAATAAATTCAACACAGGCTAGGGACATGGGCGTGTGTGACCACACGGCCTGCCCACACGGGCGTGTCGCATTTCACACGGGCGTGTGGCCCTATTAAGGCAAAACAAAATTAAGTATAAAAAAGATCTCGGTTTGATTCCGAGACCCTCCGTTTGCATGTGTAAGGACTCGTAGGTCCATAATAAGAATGTTATGAATAAGAATGAAAGATTTTATAATGGAATGAAATTTGATAGCCCAAAGTTGTATATTAAAGTGCATTAAGTCCGGTAATGCTTCGTACCTGGTTCTGGCATTGAATATGGGTAAGGGGTGTTACAATATAAGTGCATGAAAATTTCAGTGCTTTAATTTTAGCGATTTCATGCTTAATCGTGAAAAAGGACTAAATCACATAAAGTATGAAAGTTCAGAATTTCAAGTTAAAGGTGCCTTATAGCCATAGAATATTAATTGGAGGTCTTTAAAGAGAAATTATCCCCTTAAATAAAGGTTGGCCTGCCATAGGGGACAATAGAGGTCAAAATTTGGTCAGGTAGGTGTGTTAGGTGGACTAAATTGGGATTTTATATTAAAATAAAGAATGAAAAGATATCATCTTTTCTCTTACATTTCTCCACCAAAATTAGCAGCAAATGGGGGTTTGAAAGCTCAAAAATTTTAGCACACTCTTCTCCTTACAAGTAAGTGTTTTAGTGATCATTTCTTGAAAATATTTGTACTTTTAGAACCCCTAAAGCTTAAGCTTTCTAAAGAGGGGTCTATCTTGCAAAATGGTGAAAAGTTTAGAGTTTTGTCATGTGAGCTTTTAAGTTGTTTGCTGCATTTTTATGGAAGAGAATGAGTCTTGATTGTTAGATAAACAATGCTTGTGAAAGGTGTTTCCATAAAAACACCTAAAAGGACCTCTTTGTATAAGTTGTGATATTTGTTGTAAACGAGTGAAATAATGAGTTTTGATGGCTACCATAAGAGAAATAAATGTTCAGCTAGGCTCGTTAAAGAAAGAAATTTGATTAGAATTGATTTTCGAGCCTAAGGGTAAAATAGTAATTTTGCCAAAGCATAATTATCAAAATGCATTAGTTAATGTGATTATTAAATGAGTTAATTTGCAATTATAGATAAAGAAGAATAAAGTATTAACCTCGACTGAGGAAAGGGCAAAGTATCAGACTAGATCGACAATCTAGCCTATTTTAAAATCGAGGTAAGTTTGTATGTGATAAATTCAACATCATGCTAGTACATTTGAGAATGTTTGATAATATAATGATGCATAATATTTCTATGAAATTGAGTTATGGTGTTGAATGAGAAGAATGATGAAAGTTGTGATGTTGAAGTCCTAGTTGAACTATAATAAATGTGAGAAAACTATCATTGAGACATGAGATGGATAAGGTCCAGTGTAAGACCATGCCTGGGATATGGCCTCGGCACCAAATTGAGATCCCGTATAAGACTATATCTGGAATATGGCATCTGCACTTAGAGGTGACCCCATGTAAGACCGCATCTGGGATGTTGAATTGGCTTTGTATTTATGTGGATGATGATGAACATGTGCCTTTGAGTATCCCAAGTGATTTAGTGGGATAAATAGTTGAGCTTGAAATTGAAATGAGATTAGTGCTAAAGTTATGTGATTGGGTGAATGCAGGTACCCGTGAGTAATTCACGAGAAATGTTTACAATATGTGACATGGTATGAATTCAATAAGAACAAGTACGAGTAAGTTATGGAAAACTGCTTAAGACTTTGTGTTTTTATCCAATGCCATGGATGAATGACATTATGAGCTTTATGTTGCTATTTATTTTCATGCAAACTTACTAAGCTTTATGCTTACCCCTCTCATTTCCCTTTTCCTTGTAGTTTTACCAAGTTACCTCGAGAATTTGTGGAATGTCGGAGTTTGGAAATCACACTTTCGACTACTCTTGGTATAGCACAGTTAGATTCATTTTGAGTATGCCATGTATAGGATTTGGTCTCTTTTGTTATATCAGATTTGTTAGCCAAAGTGTTGGCTATTAACGTAATCAAATTCGTTTTCTAAGTGGTCATGGGAATATGGGCCAATATTTGACAAGTATATATATATTCAATGATGATGAAATTCATGAAGTGTGTGCTTGATTGGATGACTTGATTTTGAGTCCCTATAAGTGCTTTATGGTCATAATATATGTTGGATTGAATTGGGATAAGTATGTGTGTTGTGTAGGGTGGCATTTGGCTTGGTAGATGGCCTTTCTAATCTCCATATGGGTAGACACACAGGCGTGTGTCTAGGCCGTGTGTCCCCTGCATGCTAGGTTTACAAAGTCAGAATGCTCAGTAGTAAACACACGGGCAGAGACACGACCGTGTGTCTCAGCCGTGTGGGAGGCATGACCTTGGCATGGGCGTGTGCCCAAGCCGTACGATGTCTACACCTGAATTTGGAATTTAATTCACCACACGATCGAAGGACACAGGCGTGCAATAGGCCGTGTGATGCAAGTCAGTTTCAACCACGGGCCAAGCACATGGGTGTGCGATAGGTCGTGTGATGCAAGTTAGTGTCGACCACGTGTGTGGAACACGGGCGTGTGATATGCCACACGAGCATGTCCCACTCTTCACACGGGCGTGTGGCCCTATTTCATGTCAAAATTCGAAGTGTTTGAAAGTTTTCGGTTTGGTCCCAAGGCATTCCAAGTACATGTTTAAGGCCTTGTAGGCCCATAATAAGGATGTTATGTATGTGAATAAGTTGTTTTAAGTTGGAAAGCAAATTTATAGCCCAAAGTTGTATGTTTAAGCAAGATAAGTTATATAATGCCTCATATCTGATTCCGGTGTTGAACACGGGTAAGGGGTGTTACATAATATGTTCTCAACCATTAGTGTGTTAGAAAACTATTACAATATAATACGCACTCAGCGCTCAAACTCCGCCCTATCAAAATGAACCCTATGGAATGCTAACTGTAACACCTCATGCCTGACCAGATCATCGGATTTGAGTATCGAACATCATAGGTTGACCTGATTAGAAAACACACCTTTCTACCTTTTGAAAGCCATTATCCATTTTGGCAGGTGCCCTATTTATTAGTGCAACACTCAAATATCTTTATTAACCAGAAATTAAATAAACTAGGACTAGATTGAGAAGATTAGTGGATTGCAAGATCGCACTAGGTATTTTAGAAATTTAAGTGGCCAAATTTTGATTACTTGGATCCCAATTCTTGTTTGGTTAGGAAGAAACCAACTGCTTCCAAAGTGGAAGACAAAATGGTTAAGAATGGATGGTAGAGATGGCCAATGAGAATCGTGCCTAAGGAGTATATATAAGACATGGGTGGATGTAGAATTTTCTAAATGCTATTGATAAATTTTCTTCTCTTCGTAGCATCATCTTCTTCATTTGTCTTAAAGTAGAAAGAGGATGAGAGTGAAGGAAGCTCTACATGTAGCAGCAAAGTCATGAGTGTAAGGTTGGTAATAGAGAATGGAGGAACTAGCAACAAAATTTTTTAAACTCTATTGATAAATATCTTGGTAAATACAATGATTAGATAGTTTAAATATTAATCGAATAAAAAGTTATAGAAGGGTGTAAAATCACAGTCTGACACCGATGTCAGTGTATCCTTCCCCTTTTTGAATAATATAATTTTTAGTTATTTTATTTTTTATATTTATATTATTTTTATATTTATATTATTTTTAAATTAATTATTTTTTAAAACAATCTAAATTAATGTAATATTTTGGAGTTAATTGCACTATATATCCCCAAACTATAACATTCATTCTAAATTGATCTCAAACTTTAAAACATTCTAATTACATCCCCAAACTATCAATTTTATATCAATAAGGTTCTAATACTAAATTTATTATTTTAACCGTTAAATAAGATGTTAAATTTTATGTTTTATAATTTCAAATGAAAAGTTTAAAGAAAGTTGAATATTGTAAAAATTGATGTTAAAAACATCTTCGTTTTGAGGTTTTTGAAGTTTTTACAAAAGTTTTATTACTCACTCTCTCTTTTCGATTTTACTTTGTTTCTAATTTTCATTTAAATTTACACTACATAAGATTTTACATGTTATTTAATAGTTAAATTAATAATTATAATAATCAAAAAATCTAATTAATATAAGATGTAATTAAAACGTTTTAGTTTCATGTTATTACTATAAAGAGAATATCTAGATGGGTTTTCTATTTGACACTTGTCTAAGTGTCTCCCATAATAGCTAACATTTTAGTTTTATGGTAGAGCTCATTTGCTCTCAGTTGGAAAGTGAAGCAGGAAAGGAGGCACTGAAAGAAAGTGGCACTCGAAAGGAGGGAGCATTGGCTTCTCAGCAGTAATGGTATGACCTTTATCTTTTATTTTGGTTATGAATAGCTAAATTTTTTCTTAGAATTGTGACCGTTTTTTATGCAATGTCAAAGTCTTAAAATTTATAAAGATTATGGTCGAACCTGGAAACTAACTATGACAACTATTTAAGGCAAGCGCACCTATCGAACAGTAGTATAGTTAAGGCAAAACCAGAATGTCGAACCCAAATGAACCAAAAGTACTAATACTAACTCTCTTTTTTATTATTTAGCCTAAGAATTAAGGGAATTATTTATCTAATCTAAAATTAACTAACAATTAAACTAAAGACTCTAAGACAAAGAAGAATGAAATTGGGAAAATAACTTTTAGGAAAAACCAATTGATTAGGACGACACCCAAGGAAGAATCCACCTAGACTTCACTTGTTATCTAACTCTGAACCAAACGATTTATTCATTTGACTTGATCCATAAGATTCCCTAAGTTATATTAATCCCTCTCTTGGGGCAACTAACATCTAACCCTAGGTTGATTAATTGAAATCTCTTTCTAATTAAAACCCCTAGAATTGCATTAACTCGACCTATGGACTCCCATATTAGGTTTCACCCTAATCCGGCAAAATCTCGTCACCCTATCTCTAGGCGCGCGATCAACTCCGCTTAATTATGCTAGATCTACTTTTAGGCAGGGACTTTTGCTCCTCCACCTAAGCACATCACACTTGAATTAATATCCCGGAAATATTAATACAAGATTTAAGAACACATAATTAAGAACAAGTCAAATATTTATCATATAGTTCAGCGAACGATAACAAGATTCTTCTTAGGTTTCATCCCCCTCAGGTATCTGAGGGTTTAGTTCATAATGATAATAAAAGAATACATCTTAAAAGAAAAGATAAAACAAAACATAAGAAATCCCTAAAACCCGCTAAAGGAATTAAAGGAGAGATCCTCCGTCTTGAGTATACTTCCAGCTTCTTGAGATGAATCAACTGGCTATCTTTGAGTAAATATCCACAAATCTACGCTCTTTGGCCTAGTTGGACGCCCCCTGACTAAAGCCCTGGGTTCCCCCCTTTCAAGTCATACTTAAGGTGTTTATATAGGCTTCTGAATATGTTTTTTTGCCCCTAAGTATCATAATTCGAGTGAAACTCTTCTTTCTCACGGCAGGGACACGCCCATGGCACACGCCCGTGTAAGTCGTGGTTAGGCCATGTTCGAACCTATTGAATTGGGCACGACCGTGTGGTCTTGGGCCCAGGCCATGTGGATTTCGTGATATGGCCTATTTACTCTGTTTTGGGCCCGTTTTCCATTCTTTTCATCCTCCAGTGCTCTCCTGGGTATAAAACATGAAAACAAAGGATTAAGAGCACCAAATTACATAATTCGAGGCTTAAATCATCCAAAAGCATGCTAAATATGGGTCTAAAATATGTTACTTTTACGATTTATCAAATGCCCCACACTTAAGCTTTTGCTTGTCCTCAAGCAAAATTATCAAGTTACAATTAAAACAAACTTCCTCAATTCAAAAAATTTATCAATAATGTTTCATCATAATTCAAAGATAATTTATACATGGATAATTCGACTCAAAGAGTCCTAAAGATTCAAACACTCAAAGTCATACACATATAGCCATGAAAACGTTAGGTGTTTCTCTTTACCTAAATAGTTACCTCTAATTTGAAATCGACAGGAGTTGACATCCTCACTAAAGATTCACTCAAATCACTCGAAGTGTTTAATGTTTAGAATTAAGCACTCAATAGTCTAACATGAAAAGTTAATCCCATAGGCTTGCATGAAAATCAAATCTCCACCACTATAATATAAGATGATACACAAATCAAAAGGTCTTTGACAGGGTTGTAACGGGGCTTGGATTAAAGGTGTGCTAGACTGACCTGACAAATTACCTAACTAGAAATATGACTATAAATAATTACAACAATTGAAAATTTGTGATAATACGAGCTTTTTCTTCGAGATTTAGAATTTGCATGTATAAGCTTAGCTAACATAGAACTAATAATGAATATACTTCGTTTTTTTTAAGAACAAGTCAAATACATAATAAAGGATAGATTGAAATAGATAAAATAGTTAGGCAACTTAATCAAATCAAATCTCGACATAAGGGTAGTCAAAAGGAATGGTGATAACAAATACAAAGGGTTTTGGGTTAATATTAGTGGGTGAGTCAATAAAAAGGGTTGTTAGGATTAAACGAGGTTCACTAGGGGTTAATTATGAATGTAGGCTATTTTAGTGGAGTAAGTGGGTTAAAACCTAGGTACCTTTATCATCTCTGTATATCAAATTAAAGGTGTGGTCTCGATATGTATAATCGAAGCAAGTTCTAGAATAACAAATCAATGTTGACACACTCATAATAAAAAGTGAGCATGAAAGAATGTAAGCTTTAAAAGACTCAATATCTCATGAAAAATTATGGGTATTTGATATCAACCTCGTAAATTTCAAACTTCAAGGTAATAATCAGATTCAGGTAGAGAACCTAACATAAATTTTTATTTTTTGAAAAATAGACTCATCATGCATGATTCTCTAGTATCCTTCAAATTTAATCATCAATGCACAATTATCAATGACTTAATCCAAGACATATCAATAAAAATCATAAATCAGGGAAATTTAATTCTAATCATAATATGAGAAACTTTACTTTCGAACAAGGCATAATTTAGGGATTTTCAAATAATAATCTAGTTAACCCCCCACACTTAAGATGTACATTGCCCTCAATGTAAAAAGATAGATAATATCATATTATAGGGAAATCAAAAGATAGGGAGAGAAGTGAAACTTCCTGACTCATGGATGAAATCCTTGGAGGATGTGAAAAAAACGTTGGAGGTGTCGTCTTTTGGTGTGGTGTTACTAACGAGCTCTGCGCTAGATGAAGAAATTGGGGGGGCTCGTGAAGAATTAGCCAGGGATTATTAAGACACATTTAAAATAAACTAATTAAGGACAAGAAAGCTAAAAGGAAAGAAAACATAAAGTAAAATAAAATTAAAAGAAAAGATGAATGGACTGAGGGGTCCTTATTGTTGGATGGTTCGCGAGGTGGGTGTGATTTCTAAGGCTGCGTTGAGGCGGTGGTCGTGGTTCCGGTGTGATTCCCTAGCAGCCTAAAGAACCTAACACTAAGAAACTAAAATAAAATAAACTAAGTTAAGCATAAGAGAGTCAAAGAGAAGGAAAATAAAGGAGAAGAGAAAAGTAAAACAAAAGCTAAATGGTTTCAAAGACCCTTGGCTTGTCGAGTGGATGAAGCGGCGGCATGAACTATGTGTAGATCGGTCTCCTAAGGAAGACTGTTTCTTGATCCTTCCGTCTTTTGACATGGCCTTTGTGGAGATAAAGAGTGAGAAGAATGGTATGGGAGGTTAAAGATCTAAAAAAGGAATGAAAAAGAAAATGATATAGAGGAAGGGAGGTGGGGAGTAGTTAGATGAGGGAGGGGGTGGTTTAAATAAGATTTTGGGGCCTGGTACTTTCCTACGCCCGTGTACCATGGGCGTGGTGTGTCACACGGCCGTGTCGCATGGCCGTGTTATGCTTTTGTTCGTTTCTTCCATGCCCATGGGTGAGGTGACATGCCCGTGTGTGATCTAACAGTGTTGACCACGGTCGTGCGGCCGTGGTGGGGTAGTTCAGTCCGTGACTTGAAAATTGATTCACTCTGACTCGTACCATCTCTGACATGTCAGTACGGAGATTTGGTGCATCCACACGGCCACGGCCACAGCCGTGTACAAGGCCGTGTGGTTTATGAATCTGCGTTTCTGGTCAGTTTACAGTTAGATGCTATAAAATAAAATAAGGTAAAATAAAGATGGAGAGGTTAATGGGGTTAGTACTCGGGTTGCCTCCCGAGAAGCGCTCGTTTATAGTCTTAAGCTAGACTCTCCTCTCATTTGCATATTCATGGTGGTTTGAGGAGTTGAAAGTCTTTCCTCATGCTAGCAGTTCCATTATCATGATAGGGTTTAAGACAAGTAGCGTTTATTTGCAAAGTGCCAAACATAGGGTGACTTACCTCGATCGTTCCATACGGGAAAACATCTATTACCTTGAAAGGGATTTCCTTGTTGGTGTCAGGATCAAGAGGGGACACTCGTGGGTCTGCTTTATCTAGTAATACCTGATCTCAATTTTGAATTTGTTTGTCTCGTAGGGTGGCCTTCGTTCTGCTTCGGGTATCCCTAGTTCTTCTTTAAGGTGCATCTTCCCCTCTTCTAGTTCATCGATCTGAATCCCTTGTTCCTCGTGGGCTATTTCTTTGTTGGCATAGGGTCTAGGATCGGACTCAGTTGTGTTCTTTTATGGTGCTTCCTGAAAAGAAGGGTTAACCGAATAGTTATCAATATAATTTACTTTCTCACCTTTGTTACTTAATGTTCTAGCTGAGTCGAGGGCTTGAAGAGTGACTGTCTCCTCACCTACACAAAGTATGAGTTCACCTGCGTCGACATCAATTTTAGTCCTAGCAGTTGCTAAAAATGGTCTTCCTAAAATTAGGGGGATCGTGTTGTCCTCATCCATGTCTAAAATGACGAAGTCTACTGGGACTACGAATTTATCAATTTTCACAAGTACATCTTCAATTATACCCCTAGGAACTCTAATAGTTTTATCAGCTAATTGAATGCTCATCCTAGTTTGTTTGGGTTTCCCTAGACCTAGTAGTTTAAACAATTTATAAGGGATGACATTTATGTTACCCCTAAATCAGCTAATGCATTATCAATAGATAAACTACCAATTAAGCATGGAATTGTAAAACTCCCTGGACCTTTTAATATTCGTGGTAGTTTATTTTGCAAAATTACTAAGCATACTGCATTCAGTTCCACATGTGATTCCTCGTCAATCTTTTGCTTATTTGTCAATAGCTTCTTTAAAAATTTCCTGGAATCTGGCATCTACGAAAGAGCTTCAAGAAACGGTAAGTTAATATGTAATTTCTTTAAAAGTTTAAGAAACTTACCGAACTGTTCCTCTGTGTCTTCTTTCATTATTGCTTGGGGATATGGTATGCTAGTTTTGTACTTTTTGATTACCGGTTTCCACTTGTTATTGACCTTAACCATATCTTCTTCTACCACCTTCTTTTGTTTTGAATTAGGTGCGTCTAACCCTTCACTATCTTGAGCTATTATGGCTTGAACTTGCTCCCTTAGGTTAGTCTCGGTGTTACTCGGTAGTCTTCCCTGTGGTCTCTTAGAAATCTGCTTAGTAAGTTGCCCGATTTGATCCTTGAACTCCTATGACAATACTTCAAGTTTTGTTTCTACCTTTTGGAAATGTGTTTCTGATGCTGCTATGAAATTTGTTAGCATCTCTTCAAGGTTTGGCTTCTTTTCCTGTGGGTAGGGCTGTTGTTGGAAGTTTGGGGATGGTTGTTGCCTTTGATTTCTTTGACCGCCCCATGAGAAATTAGGGTGGTTCTTCCAACCTGGATTATAAGTACTACTATAAGGGTTATTGTTAGATCGGAAATTGTTACCCATATAGTTCATCTGTTCGCTCTCCATGCCCTGTCCGTAGGGTGGGTACTCAGGATTCACCACTCTTTCACTTGCATCGTACTGCATAACTGGATGTGCCTGCGAAAAATCATGTAAACCATCAAATTTTTTATGTAGAAATTCTACTTGATTTGATGGCGCAGTTACTGCATCGAGGTTGAAAACTCTGGCAGCTTTGGCTGGCCTTGTCCTTGTAACTTGCCACTGATAGTTATTCAGTTACATCTCTTCTATAAACTCGTAGGCCACTTTAGGAGTTTTGTTGTTCAGAGTTCCACCGGCAGCTAAATCTATTAATTACCTTGATGAGGGGTTCACACCGTTGTAGAAGGTTTGCACCTGTAGCCACAAAGGCAATCCATGGTGTGGACACCTCCTTAACAAGTCTTTGTATCTCTCCCATGCATCGTAAAGTGTCTCTGAATCCATCTACACAAAAGAAGAGATATCACTCCTCAATTTGGCCGTTTTGGCCGGTGGAAAGTATTTTAATAAAAATTTCTCGGTCATTTGATCCCATGTAGTGATTGATCCTCATGGAAGAGAATGTAACCACTATTTGTCTTTATTCCTCAAAGAAAAGGGAAATAACCGAAGACGGATGGCATCATCAGAAACGCCATTTATCTTGAAGGTATCACAGAATTCTAGAAAATTCATTAAGTGTGTGTTAGGATCCTCATCCTGCAAACCATCAAACTGAGCAAACTGTTGTATCATCTGTATAGTGTTAGGTTTCAGTTCAAAATTATTTGCAGCAATAGTAGGCCTAACAATACTAGACTCAGTTCCTATTAAACTAGGTTTAGAATTATCATACATAGTTCGAGGAGCATGATTTTAGGCCATCTCTGGCGGTGGTGGATGATTTTCAACCATCTCTTCTGTGGTATTGATTTCGACTTCTTACTCTTCTTCTATGTAGTTTAAGCTTCGCCTTATTTCTCTGCGATTTCTGCGGACAATACCTTCAATATCACTATCATAAAGTAGGGGTCCTGTCGGGTTCTTTCTTGTCATAAACTAGAGGTACCTGAAAGGAACAAAAGAAGGAAGAAAATTTAGAAAAACAAGAATAAAATTTAATTGCAAGAATAAAATAAATATGGCTAAAGTAATAAAAATTAAGCGTTTTTAATATTTGACTCCCCAGACAACAAATACCAAAACTTTATCGTTGTCTTATGTAATGTCAAAATCTTAAAATTTATAAAGAATATGATCGAACCTAGAAACTAACTATGACAATGATTTCAGGCAAGCGCACCTATCGAACAGTAGTATAGTTAAGGCAAGACTGGAATGTCGAACCCAAAGGAACCAAAAGTACTAATACTAACTCTCTTTTTATTTTTTAGCTTAAGAATTAAGGGAAATGTTTATCTAATCTAAAATTAACTAACAATTAAACTAAAGACTCTAAGACAAAGAAGAATGAAATTGGGAAAATAAATTTTAGGAAAAACCAATTGATTAAGACGACACCCAAGGAAGAATCCACCTAGACTTCACTTGTTATCTAACTCTGAACCAGACGATTTATTCATTTGACTTGATCCGTAAGATTCTATAAGTTATATTAATCCCTCTCTCGAGGCGACTAACGTCTAACCCTAAGTTGATTAATTGAAATCTCTTTCTAATTAAAACCCATAAAATCGCATTAACTCGATCTATGGACTCCCATATTAGGTTTTACCCTAATCCGGCAAAATATCGTCACCCTATCTCTAGGCACGCAATCAACTCCGCTTTATTATGCTAGATCTACTCTTAGGCAGGACTTTTGTTCCTCCACCTAAGCACATCACACTTGAATTAATATCCCAAAAATATTAATACAAGAATTAAGAACACATAATTAAGAACAAGTCAAATATTTATCATATAGTTCAGCGAACGATAACAAAATTCATCTTAGGTTTCATCCCCCTCAGGTATCTGAGTGTTTAGTTCATAATGATAATAAAAGAATACATCTCAAAAGAAAAGATTAAACAAAACATAAGAAATCCCTAAAACCCCCTGAAGGAATTGAAGGAGAGATCCTCCATCTTGAGTATAATTCCGGTTTCTTGAGATGAATCAACTGGCTATCTTCGAGTAAATCTCAACAAATTTGCCCTCTTTGGCCTAGCTGGACGCCCCCTGACTAAACCCCTGGGTTCCCCCCTTTCAAGTCATACTTAGGGTGTTTATATAGGCTTCTGAATATGTTTCTTTGGCCCTAGGTATCCTAATCTTCTTTCTCATGGCAGGGACACGCCCATGGCACACGCCCGTGTAAGTCATGGCCAGGCCGTGTTCGAACCTGTTGAATTGGGCACGACCGTGTGGTCTTGGGCCCAGGCCATGTGGATTTCGTGATATGGTCCATTTACTCCGTTTTGGGCCCATTTTTGTTCTTTTCATCCTCCGGTGCTCTCATGGGTATAAATCATGAAAACAAAGGATTAAGAGCACCAAAATACATAATTCGAGGCTTAAATAATCCAAAAGCATGCTAAATGTAGGCCTAAAATATGTTACTTTTACGGTTTATCAAATTGCTAGGGTTGTGCTAGTGCCAAATTTCCCAAAAGTTTTCTCAAATATAATGTGGAGTGTAAGTCATATATTGTTAGCTTGCTTAAACCTTGGGTCAGTGGAACAAAAACATATAATATTATTGCGAAGTAAGGTTTTTAGTGTTATCACAAAGTGGAAGCAATTGGATATTCTAGAGGTGTTTGGCTTGCTTGGAAGGAATCAATTCAATTTGAGGTTGTGCAAAATCATCCCTAATATGTTTTGGTACGGATATGTTCCTATTCTTCCTTAATGTCAGTTTTCATCTATTTTATTTATGGTAGTCTGGATCGACAAAAGTGAAAATCTCTGTGGAAGGATTTGAGTTCGTCTATTCCTTTAGGACCAGTTCCTTGGGTGGTGATTGGAGATTTTAATACAATTATATCCCTTATTAAGAAAAAAAGGTGGGCTTTCTAGTTGGAGGCTATGTCTCCATTTTGGTGAATTCATGGATATGATTGAATTACAGGATTTGGGGTTTATGGGGGCTTCTTTTAACATGGCACAGAGGTGTACTTTTTGAGAGATTGGACCGTGCATTGGGTAATGATGCATGGGTGAATTCTTTTCCTAATATTTTGGTAACACATCTTCCAAAACTTACATTTGATCATCGACCCCTTCTTCTCTCCCTAAGGCTAGAGGTTAACTTGACTAAGGGACGACTTTTTTGTTTCTAGGCGGGGTGGGTTGAAAACCTAAAGTTTGATGATTTTGTAAAAGATAATTGGATATTTAGTGGTGACATGTTAGCTACACTCATTCAGTTAACAAATAATTTAAAGGGGTTGAACAAATTAGTGTATGGTCATATCTATACTTGCAAGAGACAATTATTGAACAAATTGTCTAGTATCCAACAGAGGATGGATTTTTCTGGCTCAAATCAGCTAGCTCAGTCAGAGATGGAGGTTCAATAGGAGCTAGAGAATGTTTTGCACCATGAGGAACTCCTATGGACACAAAAGGCAAGGTGTGAATGGTTAAATTTGGGGGATCGCATTACAAAGTTCTTCCATAACCGCATGCTTCAAAGAAAGAAAACAACTATATAACCGCAAATCGTAATTCATATGGTGAATGGATTTATGATCCGGAGACCCTTCAATCTAAGGCAATTGGATTTTTTAAAAAATTGTATGGAGATGACCCATGCCTCATGGGAAGTTTGCCTCCTAATTCTTTCCACGGCTTGATCTTTGTGAAGTTGATTTTTTGGGGAAAACGATCATTGATGAGGAAATAAGGGTAGCCCTATTTGATATTGTAACAACCCATTTTCAGCGAAATCAGAATAGTGGTTTCGGGACCACAAATCTGACCCTAAAATAAAATTTATTTTAATTTTATTGTATAGTCCGTATTATGATACAGATGTCATGTGAGAATTCTGATAAGAAAATTTTACCAATTGTGTTTAATTACGAGAAGGACCAAAACGCATAAAATGTAAAAGTTGAATTCTAGTAGCTAGAAGGTTAAATAGCTATGGAATTCAAAATTTGAGGTCCTTATATGATAATATGACCATTAATCAAAAGTTAGTAGATATTTTTGATGATTCATCCATGGAAATTTAGAAAAAGGCAATGACTAAATTGGAAATAGAAATAATTAAAAGATGATAAATAATTAAAAAGAAATTAACATCTTATTTTATGTCATCTTCTTCCCCAAAATATATGGAAACCATAGGAAAGAGAAAACAATCTTTCTTGGCTTAATTGGGTAAGTTTTCTTGTCCTGTTTTTAGTAATTTTGATATTTTTGAAACCGGGATAGTCTAATCTATCTATTTGGGGGATTAATTTGAAAAGTTATCATAGTATAGAAATTATGTTATGGATGAATATGCTAAAAATTAGAAATTTATGGTAGAAAATGAAAGAATGTTGATAGATAAACAACTTTTATAAAGTGATTTTTTATAAAAACTTGGTTTAAGGAGTAATTTGTAAAGTTGTAAAAGTTGAAGAAAAATTTTGAAATTTATAAAATATATGTGCTATAAATTGTGTATTGAAATTTCGATTAAGCTGGGAATGGGGAGTAAATTGCATGAATTTCATTTTTTGAGCCTAGGGACTAAATTGGAATTTATGGAAAGTTTAGGGGCAAAATGGTAAATTTTTCCTAGAAAGTAAATTGAGTCCAAATAAATATGAAATGTGAGAAATTGATGATTAAATTCATTTATATAGATTCGGATAACACAAACTCGAGGCTAGATAGAGGAAAAGATAAAGTTTCGGATTAGTAGATTTATATACACGAACAAGTGTCGAGGTAAGTTCGTGTAACTTAATCAAGCTTGTAAATATGTTAAATTGAATATGGTGTTTGTATGGAATGTATCTTATATTCATGTGAATTAATTTGAATGTTGTAATAAAGAAATGAATACATGTTTGAAATGGATTAAAGGGTTAAGTTCCGTTTGAATATTGGATTTCGATGGATAAATATAATTTCCCTTATTGAATGAGGTTCTGCATTTATTGCTGACAGGATTTAGCTCGGACAAGTAATCCTATTGACCTCACTACAAATAGGATTTAGCCTAGACGGCAATCCTGATATAATCTCTCTCGAGCATATGTTATAATTAGGATTTAGCGTGGACTGGTAATCCTATTATATGATATGTGGCTCGAGAGTGTGCTCTCTAATTAAGTACCTTAATGGGTACTCCTGAATATGAATTGATAGGTTATTGAATTGTACACATGAGTGTACTACCTGAGTATCTATCGGAATTTCAATGATTCAACGGATAAAATACTTGACATGATATAAGAGTTATGAGATGAAATGAATAATGTTTTGAAAGAATATAGTATGATGAGCTCATCTAAGTTTACTTGATGTATTTGAGAATTATGTGACTAACATGTTTGGTTGAATGCATGTGTTTAGGAAATTTTGTCAAGTTGATGGAAAACATGTTATTCTATGCATAGATTTAATAAATGAGATTGGTAAGTTTAATTCCTATTATACGAACTTACTAAACATATAATGCTTATTATGTTTTATTTTCTCTGTTTTATAGTGCTCGGTAGCTCGTGAAGGTTGGTGATCGGTTAGAGCATCATCACACTATCCACAAGCTTATTTTGGTATAATGGCGTGTATAAGCTATCTTGACCAGGGATGGCTTGAATATGTTATTTGTAACCTAGCCATTGGAATGGCTAGTAATGGTATGTTTTGGTATTTATAAAGTATAATGTCATGATAAACACCTATGTGTTAAATAGGAATGATCAAATGATGTTTTATGTTTATATTAAACCATGGTAAGATTTTAAACATGTATGGATGCAATGTCATATCATATTATATGTAAACATTTGCTTGAATTTAATGCTTGGACTGGTTGATATTTGGATGTAAGTTTGGTGCAGTTTATTGGTAAAATTTTGGGTGAGAAATGAAGCTAGAAATGACTTTATTTTGTCTACACGGGCAGACACACAGGCGTGTGTCTAGAACGTGTGAGACACACGGCCTGGTATATGGGTGTGTGGTTGGGCCGTGTGTCCCCTGCATCTTAAGTTTGAGTGTCTCAGCCGTGTGTTCTACACAGCCTGGAACACGGGCGTGTGTCTCGGCCGTGTGAAACCTATACCTACTCTCGAAAATTTTAATTAACCACACGGCTGAGCATACGAGCATGTGGCTAGCCGTGTGGCAGAAGTCAGTGAGCTACCTAAGTTCAAACACAGCTTGCAGCACGAGCGTGTCTTAGGGTCACACGGGCGTGTCCGTTGGACCACACGGGCGTGTGAGCCATGTAACTTGGAAAATTTTTGAAATTTCACAAAAAAAAATTATAGAATTTCCGATTAAGTCCCAACTCGATTCTAATGCTCATATTGGGCCTCAAAGGTCCATTAAAGGGACGTTATGAATAATCTCAGTAAATGAATAGAAATTGACATGAATTATATATAAATGTTCTGTGATCTCCAGTAATGCTCCGTAAGCCTGTTTCGGCGAGGGATACGGGTTAGGTGTGTTACATTTATTGGTATCAATACTACAGTTTAGTCGATTATCAGATTAAATGTAGTAAGTATGAGTTTAGCTAGACATGCCATTATATAATTTGTTATAATGTGATATCTCCTAACCATTTAAGTGTGTTTTTCATATAGTAATGTCATCAAACCAAGCTAGAGCTAAATCCGAGGAAGCTGAGAGCAATGCTTGACTTGATCAAACAAAAGAGTGCATCTAGTAGTAGAAGGCCTGAATCTGAGGGCCGAAGTGAGGAGGCAAAAAAATTCTTCTTTCAAATGACCACAAAGAGGTGGTCAGCAGCCACAGAGAGGTCGTGGTCCAGCCAGAGGTGGTAATGTTTCCGGTCGAGGTCGTGGAGCACCAGGCCAAGGGGCAGGGAACACTGAGGCAAGACAGCCAGGGTTAGTCTATGCTGCCAGACGTCGAGAGGAGGCTGACGCACCGGATGTCATAACCGGCATGTTTTTAATTTCTGGCTTATCTTACACAGTATTGATTGACATTAGGTCGACGCACTCTTATGTTGCTAGTGCTATAGCGCGAACATTGAACTTAGATTATGAGACTTCTTCTAGGGAGATGACTGTAGTGAGCCCTCTTTGCCGATCTCTTCACTAAAAGCCGAATCTACATAGATTTCTTCCTATCATCTTCTCTTTTTGATCTTCTCAAAAGCCGAAATATTCTAGGAGTTGCTGAATTCTCTGTAAAGGTAGGTGCCGATTTCTTCTAATCTATTCTTTTTCTCTTTTGGTTTTTAGAAGACAAAGCTGAAAGACTAATGGATTGTTGGTTTCTTGTGTTTACGTGTTGGGCAACATCGATAATCAAAGTAGATCATTTAGATCTAAAAGCCGGAAATCGCTAGTCTCTAAACTCTATCTATTTTGGGATTTCAAGGTAAGGGGTTCTCCTTAGATTTTCATTAGGTTCGTTTATCATAATCGTAATCTAAACCCTATGAGATGGATTAACAACCACATGTTGTGATGATAGGAACTGATAAGGTCTTGTGATGGAATCACATGTCGTTCAGGCGAAGGAGGGGATTGGATCTGTAAACCCAATCCCTAAGTTTAAGAAACGAGCGGTGTCAGCAGTTCGGGATTTGCCACTGGGTTGTGGACTAGCGTCAGAACAAAATCTTAGACAGTTAGCAGTAGTATCGGCTTCTGATAGTGTCGACATAGAAGGTCTCGTCTTGACTGTAATCAGGTGTGTAGATCTCTAACACACTAATTTATCTGTACTACATATGTTATGGGCTAAAAGCTGAAAAAAGGCTATATGGACAGTCGTATTACCCGAAAAAGGTAGGCATGGGATGCCAGGTATGTAATCATAGAAACTTCTCTATGTGTCTCGATGTATGTAAAAACCTGTGATCTTTTAGGTAGTATATTGTTTTGCTTTTGCATGGATGTATGCATGGGATAGGACTGATATGATGAAGGGGAATAGCATGTTAAAAGGTCACTTAGTGATCGGTGGTAAAACCACGATATGTACATTTAGGTCATATTAGTGATTGGTGGCTCTGCCACACCTGATTATAAGGTCACACAGTGATCGGTGGCTCTACCACAGCGAATTATAAGGTCACATGGTGATCAGCATTAAAACTGACAGCATGACTGTTGATATGGTGTGTAGCGGTTGGTGGGTTAATTGTAGAAATCCCCGAGGTGTGATGGTTGGTATGGGCTGGTGTGTAGAGGATGGACTTTTAGGTTGGGTTGGGCCATGTTGCATGTAAATATTCTGTTGCCATTGTGTATGGGCCAAGGCCCATAATGTGTTTGTGGGCCTCAAGCCTTTTAAGTGTTTTCGAGATTTGCACACTGTGTCTTGGTGACTCACCCCTTTAATTTCCCTGACTTTTTAGATGAGCAGTAGATCATGGATATGGGAGCCAATGCGGACTCGAGGGGCCATCAAGTTCTTTTATTTTCATAAACTATTTTCAGTTTTCTTTTAAGTTTTAATTTTTGGATTATTTATGTAATAAGGCCCAAGGCTTAGGTTTCGATTTATTATTTGTTAATGTTTACAATTTATAAATTTATGTTCAAGGACATAAGTCATAAGGAGTAATAAAATGGGATTTTCAAACATGTTCAACGAAAAAGCAAAGGTTTTCTCCAAATATAGTTTTTCTGAATGAATACCTAAATAAATAAATTGAGATTTCCAAAAACAATCAAAGTAAAGTTTTCAACATTAAACCTCGTAGCATACCAGATCGGGTCGTAGCGTTTGGGTCGGGTTTGAGGTGTTACAGGTGCTTCTTGAAAAGAAGGGTTAACCGAATGGTTATAAATAGAACTCACTTTCTCACCTTGATTATTCGATGTCCTTGTTGAATCGAGAGCTAGAAGAGTGACTGTCTCGTCACCTACAAAGAGTATGAGTTCATCTGGGTCGACATCGATTTTAGTCCTAGCAGTTGCTAAGAATAGTCTTCCTAAAATTAGGGGCATCGTGTTGTCCTCATCCATCTCTAAAACGACAAAGTCTACTGGGAATACAAATTTATCAATCTTCATGAGTACATCCTCAATTATACCCCTAGGAATTCTAACAGTTTTATCAGCTAATTGAATGCTCATCCTAGTTTGTGTGGGCTTCCTTAGACCTAGTTGTTTGAACATTTTATAAGGCATAACATTTATGCTTTCCCCTAAATCAGCTAACGCATTATCAATAGTTAAACTACCAATTAAGCATGGAATTGTAAAACTCCCTGGATCTTTTAATTTCTGTGGTAGTTCATTTTGCAACATTGCTGAGCATACTACGTTCAGTTCCACAAGCAACTCCTCATCTATCTTTCGCTTATTTGTCAATAGCTTTTCTAAAAATTTCCTCGAATCTGGCATCTGCGAAAGAGCTTCAAGAAATGGTAAGTTAATATGTAATTTCTTTAAAAGTTTAAGAAACTTACCGGACTGTTCCTCTGTGTCGTCCCTCTTCATTGCTTCTAGGCATGGTATGCGAGGTTGGTATTCTTTGATTACCAATTTTGGCTTGTTATTTACCTTAACCTTACATTCTTCTACCATGTTTTCTTGTCTTGGATTGGACTTATCTAACCCTACAGTATCATGAGCTATTATGGCTTGAATTTTCTCTTTTGGGTTGTCTTGGTGTTGCTTTGTAGGCTTACTTGTGGTTTTTCAGAGATCTGCTTAGCAAGTTGCCCTAACTGATTCTCAATCCTTTGAATCAATGCTTGTTGATTTTTTTCTATATCTTTGAATCATGTTTCTGTGGTTGCTATGAATTTTGTCAGCATCTCCTCGAGGTTTGGCTTCTTTTCCTATGGGTAGGGCTGTTGTTGGAGGTTTTGGGATGGTTGCTGCCTTTGGTTTCCTTGACCACCCCATGAGAAATTGGGGTGGTTCTTCCAACCTAGATTATAAGTATTACTGTAAGGGTTATTGTTAGATCAGAAATTGTTACCCATATAGTTCATTTGTTTGCTCTCCATGATCTGTCTGTAGGGTGGGTACTCAGGATTTGCCACGCCTCCACTTGCGTCACTCTGCATAACTGGATGTGCCTGCGAAAAACCGTATAAACCATCAAATTTTTTATGTAACATCTCTACCTGGTTTGATAGTATGGTTACTGCGTCGAGGTTGAAAACTCCGACTGCTTTTGTTGGCAATGTCCTTGTGACTTGCCACTGATAGTTATTCAGTGACATCTCTTTTATAAACTCGTAGGCCGCTTTAGGAGTTTTGTTATTCAGAGTTCCACCAGCTACTGAATCGATTAATTGCCTTGTTGAAGGGTTCACACCGTTGTAGAAAGTTTGGACCTGTAGCCACAAAGGTAATCCGTGGTGTGGGCACCTTCTCAACAAATCCTTGTATCTTTCCCATGCGTCATAAAATGTCTCTAAATCCATCTGCACAAAAGAAGAGATATCATTCCTTAACTTGGCCATTTTGGCCGGTAGAAAATATTTTAATAAAAATTTCTCGATCATTTGATCCCATGTAGTGATTGACCCTCGTGGAAGGGAATGCAACCACTGTTTGGCTTTATTTCTCAAAGAAAAGTGGAATAACCGAAGACTGATGGCATAATCAGAAACATCATTTATCTTGAAGGTATCACAGAATTCTAGAAAATTCACTAGGTGTGTGTTAGGATCCTCATCCTGCAAACCATCAAACTAAACAAACTGTTGTATCATCTGTATAGTGTTAGGTTTCAGTTCAAAATTATTTGCAGCAATAGTAGGCCTAATAGTACTTGACTTAGTTCCTGTTAAACTAGGCTTAGAATAATCATACATAGTTCGAGGAGCATGATTTTCAGCCATCTCTGGAGGTGGCGGATGATTTTCAGCCATCTCTTCGGTGGTATTGATTTTGACTTCCTGCTCTTCTTCTATGTAGTTTAAGCTTCGCTTTATTTCTCTGTGATTTCTACGAACGGTACCTTCAATATCACTATCGTAAAGTAAGGGTTCTGTCGGGTTCCCTTTAGACATAAAGTAGAAGCGCCTGAAAGGAACAAAAGAAAAAAAATTAGCAAGGTTAAAAATAAAAAATAAATTGCAAAAAATAAAAATGGCTAAAGTAATAAAAATTGAGCATTCTTAATATTTCAGTTCCCTGGCAACGGCGCCAAAAAATTGATCGTTGTTTTATGCAATGTCAAAGTCTTAAAATTTTATAAAAAGAATGATCGAACCTGGAAACTCACTATGACAACGATGTGAGGCAAGCGCACCTATCAAACAGTAGTATAGTTAAGGCAAAACCGGATTGTCGAACACAAAGGAACCAAAAGTACTAATACTAACTCTCTCATTATTATCTAGCCTAAGAATTGAATGAATTTTTATCTAATCTGAAATTAACTAACTACTAAACTAAAGACTCTAAGAAAAAGAAGAACGAAATTAGGAAAATAAATTTGAGGAAAAACCAATTGATTAAAATGATACCCAATGAAGAATCCACCTAGACTTCACTTGTTATCTAACTCTGAACGAGACGATTTATTCATTTGACTTGATCCGTAAGATTCCCTAAGTTATATTAATCCCTCTCTCGAGGTGACTAACGTCTAACGCTAGGATGATTAATTGAAATCTCTTTCTAATTAAAACCCCTAGAACTGCCTTAACTCGATCTATGGACTCTCATTTTAGGTTTCACCCTAATCTGGCAAAATCGCGTCACCCTACTCTAGGCGTGCGATCAACTCCGCTTAATTATGCTAGATCTACTACTAGGCAGGGACTTTTTCTACTCCACCTAAGCACATCATATTTGAATTAATATCCCGGAAATATCAACACAAGAATTAAGAACACATAATGAAGAACAAGTCAAATATTTATGATATAGTTCAGCAAACGATAACAAGATTCATCTAGGTTTCATCCCCCACAGTCATCTGAGGGTTTAGTTCATAATAATAAAAGAAAACATCTTAGAAGGAAAGATAAAACAAAACATAAGAGATCCCTAAAACCCCTTGAAGGAATTGAAGAAGAGATCCTCCGTCTTGAGTATGATTCCGGCTTCTTGAGATGAATCAACTAGCTATCTTCGAGTAAATCCTCACAAATATGCCCCCTTTTAGGTCACACTTAGGGTGTTTATATAGGCTTCGGAATGTGTTTCTTTGCCCCTAAGTATCCTAATCTGAGTGAAACTTCTCTTTGTCACGGCAGGGACATGCCCATGGCACATGCCAATGTAAATCGTGGCCAAGCCGTGTTCGAGACTATTGAATGAGGCACGGCCGTGTGGTCTTGGGCCCAGGCCATGTGGATTTCGTGATATGGACCATTTACTCTATTTTGGGCCCATTTGTCGTTCTTTTCATCATCTGGTGCTCTCTTGAGTGTAAAACATGAAAACAAAGGATGAAGAGCACCAAATTACATAATTCAAGGCTTAAATCATCCAAAAGCATGCTAAATGTGGGCTTAAAATATGTTACTATTACGATTTATCAATTTACTTATTCATGGATTTTATCCGTATCATTTTTCCTATCCTGAAGGTTCATTCGAGAATTTCCTCACTTTCTATCATTTTAATAAATCACAATAATAAGCATTCGCATTCACACAATGCATTAATATATAAAAACATACGTAATAAGGATGTATCATTTAGACATTGTATCATTTACACATAAACTTACCTCGATACAAAATATGCCAATTTGCAATTTAGTCCGAAACCTTGCCTTTTCCTCAGTCAATGTTGATTCTACATTCTTCTTGATCTATACTGACATATTTAATTTATTAAGTAACCACATTAATCAAATTACTCCACAAATTCTTATTTAGGAAAAATTATTGTTTTGCCCAAAACTTTTATAAAATTACGATTTTTCCCCTAGGTTCGTACATCTAAGCCTAGCCGATTCATATTCCCTCTTATAGCAACTTACAATTTCAAATTATCACACACATTTACCACCTGTTTTACAACTTTACAAAAAGGTCCTTTTAGGTGTTTTCATGGAAACACCTTTCACAAAAGTTGTATATTCAACACTCAAGATTCATTTTCTTCAATAAAATTCCAGAAATCAACATAAATATTCACATGGAAAAACCCTAAACTCTCAACCATTTTGCAAAATAATCCCTCATTAGCTAGATTATGCTACAAGGGTCACAAAAGTACAAAAATTATCAAGAAAAACCACCAAAATCACTTACTTTTAAGGAGGATAAGTTGCTGAAAATTTCAAGCTTTCAAACCCTTAAGCTTGCTGATATTTTCGGTGGAGGAATAAGGAAAAATGAAAAAAAGATGATAGCCTTTCTTTCTTTTATTTTATTTATCAATTAAATCACCAAACTCTACCTAACCATTACCCATGTCTCATCTTTGTCCCTATGGCCGGGCAACACTCTCCCAATGGTCTAATTGCACATGAAGGACCTCCAATTTAATATTCTATAGCTATTTGACACCTCTAGCTTTTGAAATAAAAGTTTCGTACTTTATGAGATTTAGTCCTTTTTCGCAATTAAGCATACAATCACTAAAGTTAATTCACCAAAATTTTCATGCACTTATATAATCATGCTATATCACATAAAATAATATTAAAAATAATTTCTCTGACCTCAAATTAGTGGTTCTGAAACCACTATTCTGGCTAGCCTTAAAATCGGGTAGTTACAACTCTCCCCCCTTTAGGGATTTTCGTCCCTGAAACTCTTACCAATCAAGAGGTTTGGGTACTGTTCTCTCATGGCTTCTTCCGGTTCCCATGTAGCCTCTTCTAAACCATGTTTTTTCCACAATACTTTCACTAAGGCTAAACTTTTGTTGCTCAACTATTTAACCTCTCGAGCTGAAATCTTAATTGGTTCCTATTCATAGGTCATATCCGATTGTATCTCAGTTCCGGTCGGAGGAATCACATGCGAAGGATTGGAACGATATCGTCGCAACATCAACACATGAAACACGTTGTGTATTCTCTCTAACTCCACCGGCAAAGCTAACCAGTAAGCTAATGGTCCAATCCTTTCAATGACCTCATATGACCCTATGAATCGGAAACTCAATTTGCCCTTTCCACCAAATCTCAATATTTTCTTCCACGGGGATACTTTCAGGAATACTTTATCAACCACCGAAAACTCAATTTCCTTCCTTTTCAAATCCGCGTATGACTTTTGTCAATCTGAAGCAGCTTTCAGACTATCACGGATCACTTTCAGTTTCTTCTTAATTTCTCTAACTAGATCAACCCCATGAATTTGCTTCTCACTAAGCTCGGTCCAATACAAAGGTGTCCGGCACTTGCGACCATATAATGCTTCGTACGCTGCCATCTGTATACTCGACTGATAACTGTTGTTGTAGGCAAATTGAACCAAAGGTAGATATTTTTCCCAACTACCTTCGAATTCTAAAACACAGCATCGGAGCATATCTTCGAGAACTTGAATCACTCTTTCGAATTGACCATCGGTTTGTGGATGGAACGCAGTACTGAAATTCAATTTTGTACCAAAGGCTTCTTGCAACTTTTTCCAAAACCTCGAAGTAAACCTTGGATCTCTATCCAAAATAATGGTCATAGGCACCCCATGTAATATCACAATTTTGGCAATATACAGCTCAACCAACTTGTCAGTGAGTAATGAACACGTACGGGTATAAAGTAAGCCGATTTTGTTAACCTATCAATGATGACCCACACAATATTTTTCCTTTTTCGGAGTCATAGGTAACCCCGTTACAAAATCCATCGTGATTCGGTCCCACTTCCACTTGGGAACCATCACTGACTAAAGTAAACCCGAAGGTACTTGATGCTTGGCTTTCACTTGTTGGCAGATCAAACACCTTCTAACAAACTCGGAGATATCTCTTTTCATACCCAGCCACCAATACAACTTCTTCAAATCATTATACATTTTTATGTTTCCCGGATGTACTACTAAACAACCACTGTGTGCCTCATGTAAAATTTTCTAAATCAACTCATCACATTTAGGTATACAGATTCTATCACGAAACATCAAACAATCATCTGAACCAACCCGAAAATCAGAGTTATTTCCCGATTCACACTGAGCTCTCTTAACTTGCATATTACTATCATTTCTTTGAGCTTCACAAACCTGCTAAAGAAATAACGGTTTAGCCCTCAACTCGACCAATATAGAACCATCATCAGACAATGCTAAGCTCATACTCATAGCTCTCAAAGCATACAGGGATTTTCTGCTTAAGGCATCCACAACCCCATTCGCTTTCCCTGGATGGTAATTGATCACTAGTTCATAATCCTTCAATAATTCGAGCCACCTCCATTGTTGCAAATTCAAGTCCTTTTGGTTCATCAGGTACTTCAAACTTTTGTGATTGGTAAAGTTTTGATATTTCTCACTATACAAATGATGACGGCAAATCTTCAAAGAAAAAATGACGGTGACCAATTCCAAATCATACATCGGATAGTTCTTCTCATGTGGTTTTAACTATTTCGAGGCATAAGCTACTACTTTGCCCTCTTGCATCAGCACTCAACCTAGACCATTCAATGATGCATCACTATAAATCACAAACTCCTTTCCCAACTCAGGTTGTACGAAACCAGGTGCTTCAGTCAATTGTGGTTGATGATTTGTTCGGATCAACCCGAATACCATCACCTGGAACTATGCGTCCCAAAATTCTGACTTCATGATGCCAAAAAATTCACTTTTACTGAACTTAGCAAACAATTTCTCCTCTTGTAAAGTCTGTAATACCATTCTTAAGTGTTTGGCATGCTCAGCCTCATCTCGGGAATAAATCAATATATCGTCTATGAACACTAATACAAACTTATCCAAATACAACCAAAAAATTTTAGTTCATCAAATCCATAAACATAGCTGGTAGATTAGTTAGACCAAAAGGCATCACAAGAAATTCGTTGTGCCCATACCCCGTTCTAAAAGCAGTTTTCGACACATTGGATTCTTTGACTCTCAACAGATAGTTACCAGATCTTAAATCTATCTTGGAGAACACAATTTCTACCTTTAGTTGATCGAACAAATCATTAATTCTCGAGAATGGGTACTTGTTCTGTCCAAAAAGTTAATTGCTTCAATACAAAGCCTCATTGTTCCGTCTTTCTTCTTTACAAATAATAACAGGAGCACCCCAGGGAGAAAAACTTGGTCTAACAAAATCCATATCGGTCAACTCTTCTAGTTGAGCCTTTCATTCTTTCAATTCACTTGGAGCCATTCTGTACGGAACAATAGAGATTTGTGCCGTCCAGAGTACCAGATCGATAGTTATAACATCCTGATTTAGGGCCTAGTCAGAATAGTGGTGCGAGACCACAAATCCAAGGTATATGTATGAGTTTTTAGGTTTATGCTATGTTTGCATATTAATGTAAGAGTTTCATGAAGCAATTTTGTTAAATTGTGTTTGAATTGTCCAAAAAGGACTAAATTGCAAAAGTTACAAAATGTGAGATTCTAGAAGCTATATGTATAAAATAGCTTTGGAGTATCAATTAGAGGTCTTTAAATAGTAATTTTTCCCAAATTCTAATTTTAGGATAAAAACATGCATAAGTGGATGAAATTTGAAAGTTTGGCATGAAGGGCATCTTGGTCATTCGTCAATTAAATGATTAAAAAGGGAGAAAAGATGACAAAATTTATTCATGTTCTTCTCCAAGCTGCCAAAAATTTCAAGAAGCCATTGTTAGGGCTCTTCAATTTTTCAAGCTTGCTAGTAAGTACATCCAAGCCCAGATTTTGATATTCTTCGTATTTTTGAAGTACTAGTAGCATGAGTACGCTATTTTTAGCTATATGTTGAGCTAAGATGGATGTTCAAAAATGTACCCATGTATGACATGCATGTATTTTGATGTTTTATGGAAGTTTATGAAAGCGTGATGTAGTAGAAACATCTTTTGCTAAGTGAATTCCATGAAAAATGCATGTAGGGACTAGTTTGTGAAAGTCTTAAGTTTAGTCATACATATGTGATTTAGTGAGAATTGATGATTGCTTTAGTTGAGTAAATGTTTTGGCTAAGCATGAAATGTTAGAAAATTGAATGAAAATCACTTTTCGAGCCATGGGGCGAAAGTGTTAATATGAGAAAGATTAGTGGCAAAATGGTAATTTTCTCTAAAGTATGAGATAAGGGTCAATTTAGTCAATGTGTGTATTGAATGAGTTTATTTATCATTATAGATGAAGAAAGACGAAGCCTGGATCGAAACCGAGGCAAGAGCAAAGTCGTGGGCTAAATTGCAAGTCTCCATAATTTTGAGTACCGAGGTAATTCTACGTATACACAATGTATTTATGCGTATACCTTTTTAATACTAGCTAGTGTGTAGCATGATTGGGAACCTATTCGGTTATAGTGGAATGAATGAAATAGTAATTGTGAATGGATGAATGTATTACCGAGTAGACGTGTGAATGTTTAGTGACAATTCTTGATGGTGGACTAAGTGTGATACCACCTTGATACTTAATAATGACTGCTGTGTGCGATATCATTGTTAAGCATATTATTTAGTGAGCTATGTGTGAAATCACTATAATTATCCTTTATGGTAGGCTATGTGCGATACTACCTCATGATCTGATTATGGTGGGCTAAGTGCGAAACCACCAAGTAATTTAGCTGTGTGGATGTATTATTGAGAAATAATGATGTGTTGTAATTTGAGTAACTGTGATATTGAGTGCAGGGGTACATGTTAATGATTGTGAGTATGTGACTCATGATGTGTTGGAGATATGGTAAGGGATAGAAAGAGTAAGCATAGTAGTGGATGTGAATTACATATGTTAGTATAATGCTAATTGTTGTTTAGCCTATACTAGAATGCTTAAATTGTTTATGTGTAAACTTACTAAGCTCAAAGCTTACTCCTTTCTTTTCCCTTATAGAGAAAAAGGATTGAATCGTGATACGGGGATTAATCGAAAGATCGCACACACTATCAGCACACTCCGGTCCATTAGACTTAATGTTTTGTATATGGCATGTATAGGGCTAGATAAGTTAGTGAATTTTTTTGTATTGCCTAATATGTGTTAACCATTTGATGGATAAACTATTTTGTATAATGCCATGGTTGTTGGCTACTTTATTATATGAAAAGATGTAGTTATCCATGAAAGATTATGTTTCAATATGAGTTGTCTATGGATGAGTTGAAGGGATACATGTTGTATGAGCGTCAGGGGTGAGAAGAGCTTAGCAAATAGCTTTGTTCTTGTCCATATGCATAGAAACACGGGCGTGTGTCTAGGCCATGTGTAACACACGACCAGCCCACAGGCGTGTGACTTAGTCGTGTCTCTTTGGCATAATTAAGTAATGTAGGCCACGGGCTAGCCACTCCGGCATGTGTCTAGATTCCAAGCCGTATGAAGTAGTCAGTATTCACCACGGGTGGAAAACACGAGCGTGTGCCCTAGCCGTGGGACATTGGCAGAATGCTTGGGTTTTCATGCAAGGGATGGGGGCATGGGCGTGTGTTACCTCCACGGGCGTATCTAATCTTACGCGGGCATGTGGTCCCTGTATAGATGGTAAAATTTTAAGATCTTAGAAGTTTCCAATATGGTCTTGACAGCCTTCGTGTGTATGAGTGAGACCTCGTAGGTCAAAAATGAGGTTGTTGTGATGTCTTAGAGAGAGTAGTCACATTGATCCTAAGTGACGATCAAGTAGTTTTAACTTGGTAATGCCTCAGGCCCGGTTCTGGCATCGAATACGGGTAAGGGGTGCTACATTTAGTGGTATCAGAGCTATGGTTTAGTCGGTTCTAGGACTACCGTAGCGGGTGTAAGAGTCTTGCTATACATGCCATAAGTGTACAATGATAGTGTGGTGGTTTCTGATGATTTCAAATCTTGTCCTATATAGTATATGGATCCCGATCCATCGACTACTGATGAAGCAGCTAGTAATGTGTCGGCTCCTGCGCAAGGAACCATGCCTGTTCAGAGTGGACCCGAGGTTAGGGGTCAAGGGGAAGAGGCTCGGGAAGCCTTTCTCCAGATGATGAGTAATTGGTACTCGGACTATGTTCGAGCGAAACCTAATGCTCAACCTCCTCCACATCCTCCTATACCTCAGCCAATTCCAGTGACTCCTTAAGGTATTGATGTAGTGAGGATATCGAAACCCCCGGTGGATAAGATTAGGAAACATGGGGCTGAGGAGTTTAGAGCTAAGGTAGATGATGACCTCGAGAGGGCAGAGTTTTGGCTAGAGAACTCAATGAGAGTATTCGATGAACTCTCTTGTACACCTGAAGAGAACCTGAAGTGTGTTGTATCTCTGCTGAGGGACTCGACATACCATTGGTGGAAGAAGTTGACTTCGGTAGTCCTGAAAGAGCGGGTGACGTGGGACTTCTTTCTGGAAGAGTTCCGGAAGAAGTATATAATTCAGCGGTTTACTGATCAAAAAAGGAAGGAATTCCTTGAGTTAAAGCAAGGAAGGATGACAGTAGTAGAATATGAGCGCGAATTTGTTAGGCTTAGCAAGTACACTCAGGAATGTGTGTCGATTGAAACCATCTTGTGTAAATGGTTCGAAGATGGACTAAATGAGGATATTAAACTCCTAGTCGGTATTTTGGAGTTGAAAGAGTTTGTGGTGTTAGTTGAAAGGGCAAGTAAGGCTGAGGAATTGAGTAAGGAAAAGAGAAGGGCTGTGAGTGAAGCCCGAGATGCGAGAAAATGACAGATGGGCAAATCATGTCAAGCCCAGTTGAAAAGATCTAAGGAAGTGAATCCTCGAATGACAGCAGTAGAGGGATATTTACATCGAGACTTGGACAACACTCGTTCGGGTTTGAGAGTCCAAGCCACCTCGATGGAAAGTGTGGGCAATCTGAAGAACAAACCAGAGTGTCCAAGTTATGGTAGATATCGTACTAGAGAGTGTTGGGGAAACAACCAAAATTGTTGTAAGTGTGGTTCCCCCGACCATTTTATCTGAAATTGCCTCGAGAGGGATGATAAGGAAGAGAAGCAAGAGATGAGATCTAGCAATGTGTCTGCAAGGGGTAGACCACCAAGGAATCCGAGAGGTGGGAATAGTGGTAGAGGTGCGTCAAAAGACTCTGCTGTGAGATCGGATGGGTAGGGCACCTGGGAGGACGTATACCATTCACTCTCGCGAAGAGGCATCCTCCCCAAACGTGATAATGGGTACTTTTTCTCTTTATGACACCTATGTTATTGCTTTAATAGATGCAGGGTCTACTCATTCTTATATTTGCATGAGATTGGCATCTAGTTTGAGTATGGCCGTTGAGTCTACAGAAATTGTGGTTAAGGTGTCAAACTCGTTAAGTAAACATGTGTTGCTGGACAAGGTGTGTAAGAATTGTCCTTTGTCGGTTAAGAGTCATTGTTTCTGTTGTTGCCATTTGATGAGTTTCATTTAATTCTTAGCATGGATTGGTTAAGTACTCATAGTGTCTTAGTGAACTATGGTAGTAAGTTTACCGGATTGAAATGTGAGAATGGAGATGTTGTTCGAGTTGAATTAGGTGGGTCGGATAGTCTGCCAGTGATGATTTCTTCCCTAGTAGCCAAGAAATGTTTGAGAAAAGGGTGTGAGTCTTATCTCTCCTTTGTGTTGAATACTCAAGAGGTTGGAGTAAAGTTTGAAACAGTGCCGGTGGTATGTGAGTATCTGGATGTATTCCCAGAAGAGTTACCCAGATTACCTCCAGTAAGAGAGGTCGAGTTTGGGATTGAGTTAGTTCCGAGAACGGCACCTATTTCAATTGCTCTGTATAGGATGGCACCTTTAGAGTTAAAAGAATTGAAGATTCAGTTGCAAGAGTTGACAGATAAGGGTTTTGCTAGACCAAGGTACTTACCGCGGGGTGCTCCAGTACTATTTGTGAAGAAGAAAAATGGGTCGATGAGATTGTGCATAGACTATAGGCAACTCAACAAAGTGACGGTGAAGAATAAGTATCCTTTACCAAGGATTGATGATTTTTTTGATTAACTGAAAGGAGCTACAGTGTTCTCTACTATAGACCTAAGGTCTGGTTATTATTTGTCGAGAGTGAAAGAGCAAGATGTGTTGGAAACTAACAAGGTATGACCATTATGAGTTTTTGGTCATGCCATTTGGTTTAATGAATGCACCTACGATTTTTATGGATTTGATGAATCGTGTCTTCTGATCGTATGTGGATAAGTTTGTGGTTGTCTTCATTGACGACATTTTGATCTATTCTCGGGATGAGAATGATCATGAAGAACATTAGAGAATTGTCTTGCAAACTTTAAGAGATAAGGAGTTGTATGCTAAGTTTAGCAATAGTGAGTTTTGGCTCCAAGAGGTAGGATTCCTAGGGCACATTATGTTGGGCGATGGTATTAGAGTTGACCCGAGTAAGATTTCGGCTATTGTGGATTGGAAACAGCCAAGGAACGTTTCAGAAGTCAGACACTTCTTGGGATTAGCGAGATATTACAGAAGTTTCGTAAAGGGGTTCTCTATAATTGCTACCCCGATGACGAAATTGTTGCATAAGAATGTCAAGTTTGATTGGACTGAGACATGTCAATAGAGTTTCAAGAGGTTTAAAATATTGTTGACTGAGGCACCGGTTTTGGTTCAACTAGAATCGGGGAAAGAGTTCATGGTTTTCAATGACGCGTCGTTTAATGGTGTCAATTACGTGTTGATACAAGAGGGTAAGGTAGTCGCTTACGCCTTGAGACAGCTTAAACCGCACGAGAAGAATTATCCGACTCATGATTTGGAGTTGGCTGCAATTGTTTTCGCGTTATTTGGCGACATTATTTATATGGTGAAAGGTGTCGAATCTTTATGGATCACAAGAGTTTGAAGTATTTGGTGGATCAAAAGGATTTGAATTTGCGACAGAGGCGGAGGCTTGAGTTATTGAAAGACTATGAATTAGTCATAGACTATCACCCAGGAAAAGCGAATGTGGTTGTAGATACCTTGAGTAGGAAATCCTTGTATGCTTTAAGAGTTATAAGCACCAGTTTAGCATTGTCTGATGATGGTGCTATTTTGGCAGATATGAGAGCTAAGCCACTATTTATTTAACAGATCTATGAGGCTCAGAGAAATGATAGTGAGATACATGCTAAGAGAACTAAGTGTGAATCGAAGTGTGAATCAGATTTTCCAGTGGGCTCGAATGGTTGTTTGTTGTACCGTGACAGAATTTGTGTACCAAGAGATGAAGAGTTGATTCAAAAGGTTTTGCGTGAGGCACATAGTGGTTATTTATCAGTACACCCGGGCAGTACGAAAATATACAATGACTTGAAAAAGTCTTATTGGTGGCCGGGTATGAAAAGATATATTTCTGAGTTTGTGGCGACGTGTCTGATTTGTCAATAGGTAAAAGCTGAGCATCAAGTACCTTCAGGATTGCTTCAGCCAGTGATGGTTCCCGAATGGAAGTGGGATCGGGTTACCATGGATTTTGTGATGGGGTTGTCTATGACTCTGAAAAAGAAAGATGCTGTGTGGGTTGTTGTGGATAGATTGACGAAGTTGGCTCACTTTATCCTAGTACGTATAGATTATTCACTGGACAAGTTAGCAGAATTGCATGTTGCAGAGTTAGTGAGGTTACATGGTGTGCCTATGTCTATAATATCGGATAGAGATCCGTGGTTTACTTCAAGGTTTTGGAAGAAGTTGCAAGAGGCTTTGGGTACAAAGTTGAACTTTAGTACCACATTCCATCCACAAACAGATGGTTAGTCTGAAAGAGTGATTCAAGTTCTTGAAGATATGCTTTGATGTTGTGTGTTAGAATTCGAAGGTAGTTAGGAGAGATATCTACCTTTGGACGAGTTTGCCTACAATAATAGTTATCAGTCGAGTATACGGATGGCACCGTATAAGGCGTTGTATGGTCGAAAGTGTTAGACTCCTTTGTATTGGACCGAGCTTAGTGAGAAGTGGATCCATGGGGTCGATCTAGTAAAAGAGATTGAGGAAAAAGTGAAAGTGATCCGTGTTAGTCTGAAAGCTGTTTTAGACCGACAAAAGTCGTACACGGATTTGAAAAGAAAAGAAATTGAGTTTGAGGTGGGTGACAAAGTATTTTTGAAAGTGTCCCTGTGGAAGAAGATCATGAGATTCGGACAAAAGGGGAAATTGAGTTCGAGATTCATAAGGTCGTATGAGATTATGGATAGAGTTGGACCAGTAGCATACCTTTGCCAGTGGAATTGGAAAACATTCATAATGTGTTCCATGTGTCAATGTTGCGACGGTATCACTCTGATCCTTCGCATGTGATTCCTTCAATGGAAGTTGAAATAAGACCGGATATGTCTTATGAAGAGGAGTCGATTAAGAACTTGGCTCAAGAAGTGAAACACTTGAGGAATAAGAGTATAGCCCTAGTGAAAGTGTTATGGTAGGAACACGGTGTGGAAGAGGCAGCGTGGGAATTAGAAGAAACTATGAGAGAGCAACATCCTAACCTTTTTATTGGTAAGATTTTTCAGGGGCAAAAATCTCTAAAGAGGGAGAGTTGTAACATCCTGATTTCGGGCTTAGTCGAAATAGTGGTGCTAGACCACAAAATCTGAGGTATATGTATGAGTTTTGAGGTTTATGCTATGTTTGCATATTAATGTGAGAGTTTCATGAAGCAATTTTGTTAAATTGTGGTTGAATTATCCAAAAAGGACTAAATTGCAAAAGTTGCAAAATGTGAGATTCTCGAAGCTATTTGCATGAAATAGCTTTGGATTATCAATTAGAGGTCCTTAAATAGTAATTTTCCCAAATTCTAATTTTAGGACAAAAATGGGCATGAGTGGATGAAATTTGAAAGTTTGGCATGAAGGGCATCTTGGTCATTCATCAATTAAATGATTAAAAAGGGAGAAAAGATGACAAAATTCATTCATCTTCTTCTCCAAGCTGCCGAAAATTTCAAGAAGCCATTGTTAGGGCTCTTCAATTTTTCAAGCTTGCTAGTAAGTACATCCAAGCCCCGTTTTTGATATTCTTCGTATTTTTGAAGTCCTAGTAGCATGAGTAAGTTATTTTTAGCTATATGTTGAGCTAAGATGGATGTTCAAAAATGTACCCATGTATGACATGCATGTATTTTGATGTTTGATGGAAGTTTATGAAAGCTTGATGTAGTAGAAACATCTTTTGCTAAGTGAATTCCGTGAAAAATGCATGTAGGGACTAGTTTGTGAAAGTCTTGAGTCTAATCATACATGTGTGATTTAGTGAGATTTGATGATTGCTTTAGTTGAGTAAATGTTTCGGCTAAGCATGAAATGTTAGAAAATTGAATGAAAATCACTTTATGAACCTTGGGGAAAAAGTGTTAATATGAGAAAGATTAGGGACAAAATGGTAATTTTTGCTAAAGTATGAGATAAGGGTCAATTTAGTTAACGTGTGTATTGAATGAGTTGATTTATCATTATAGATCAAGAAAGATGAAGCCCGGATTGAAATCGAGGCAAAAGTAAAGTAGTGGACTAAATTGCAAGTCTCCATACTTTTGAGTACCGGGGTAAGTCTACGATAAACGATGCATTTATGCGTATACATTTTTAATTCTAGCTAGTGTGTAGCATGATTGAGAACCTATTCGGTTATAGTGGAATGAATGAAATAGTAATTGTGAATGGATGAATGAATTACGAAGTAGACGTGTGAATGTGTACTGACAATGCTTGATGATGGACTAAGTGTGATACCACCTTGATACTTAACAATGACGGGCTGTGTGCGATATCATTGTTAAGCATATTATTTAGTGAACTATGTGCGGAATCACTATAATTATCCTTTACGGTAGGCTATGTGCGATACTACCTCCTGATCTGATTCTGGTGGGCTAAGTGCGAAACCACCGAGTAATTTCGCTGTGTGGATGCATTATTGAGAAATAATGATGTGTTGTATTATGAGTAATTGTGATATTGAGTTCAGGGGTGCATGTTAATGATTGTGAGTATGTGACTTATGATGTGTTGGAGATGTGGTAAGGGATAGAAAGAGTAAGCATAGTACTGGATGTGAATTACATATGTTAGTATAATGCTAATTGTTGTTTAACCTGTACTAGAATGCTTAAATTGTTTATGTCTAAACTTACTAAGTTCAAAGCTTACTCCTTTCTTTTCCATTGTCTTATAGAGAAAAAGGATTGAATCGTGATACGCGGATTAATCGGAAGATCGCCCACACTATCAGCACACTCCTGTACATTAGACTTAATGTTTTGTATATGGCATGTATAGGGGCTAGATAAGTTAGTGAATTTTGTTGTATTGGCTAAGATGTGTTGACCATTTCATGGATAAACCTATTTTGTATAATGCCATGGTTGTTGGCTACTTTATTATATGAAAAGATGTAGTTATCCATGAAAGATTATGTTTCAAGATTATGTTTCAGTATGAGTTGTCTATGGATGAGTTGATGGGGTACATGTTGTATGAGCTAAAGGGGTGAGAAGTGTAACACCCCAAACCCGGTCAACATGCCATGACCGAATCTAGCATGCCACGAAGGAAAACTTTTTGAAAAGAATCGAATTTAACAGATAAATTTTTATGAGAAACTCTTTGAAATTCTATATTTGTAGAAATAACATGCTTAATATGTTAAAACTGAAAATTTACTTTGAAATTACATAAGACTTTAAAATAAGTGAATAAATCATAGATTAGAAAACATTTTTATCATTTTAAGAAAACTCAAATTATTACTTTGAAAACCATTTAAATTATCGGAAACACTTAAGTTGTTAAAATTATCAAATGATTTATGTTACCCGATGGTAACATTTTAAAAACCATCGCGTTGTGTAGTTTAGAAAACTTTGTGCTCAATTTATTATAATAATCGAGAAATTTATAACCCATATTTAAGACATGTTCAAAACATAAAAATAATCCAAACCATAATTTAGAGAGGCCTTATTACAAACCCACAAAAATATAAAACCAAATTTAAATAAAGTAAAGTTCTCAAACCAAAGTTCACGTAGAAACAGAAATTTATTGCATGGCCTCCTCGAGTTCATCCGGCTCTCATCCGCAATCTCACGAATCACCTGAAATGATAAGGGAGAAGGTGAGTCACCAAGACTCAGATGCATAATCCTCTCCCTGGATAAATGCCACATACTTACACAAATTATAACAAGACAATATATATGTATAATGCACCCATCCTAGCCATCCATAACTCCTTTTCTACCCCGTGTGGTACCAAACCACTGGTGGTGCCAAACCACTGGTGTCTCAAAGACACAAATGTGATACCAAATCACTGGTGACCGTAGTCACGAATAATCAAGTATGGGGCCAACCCACGTGTGATACCAAATCACTGGCAGACGATCCCATATCTCAAAAGTTGGGCAAACCCACGGTGGAGTTAATCCACAGGGACGAGTCACTATGAGGTGCCAAACCTCTGGTGTCCGAAGACACGAATGTGATACCAAACCACTGGTGGTGCCAAACCACTGGTGACCGAAGTCACAAATCATCAAGTTGTGGGGCCAACCCACATGTGATACCAAATCACTGGCAGACGATCCCATATCTCAAAAGTGGGGCCAACCCACGGTGGTGTAAAACCACAGGGACAAGTCGCTATGAGGTGCCAAACCTCTGGTGTCCGAAGACACGAATGTGATACCAAATCACTGGTGGTGCCAAACCACTGGTGTCCAAAGACACGATATTAATCTTCCCCCTCCTCTCATATTGCCCATACTAATGCAATAGATAACCAAATCATGTCAATATACTTTGATATGAACATATAACCAATACATATCGTAGATCGTGATATTTAAACAACATATAGCAACATCATATCGAAACGGACTTACCCGTATCCTTGCTCATACCCGTCAAGGTATCATATCAATATCTCATAGTTTCGGCTTTAACAACACGAATAGTCATTTAACACACATATATACATATATAAACCAAGTTATAAAGTGTGTAAGATACACACCTGATAATAGTGATAACTAAACTTTCTCGCTCATCGATACTCTCGGAATCTCGAACATCAACAATATGTGATTTCTCTCCGGTTGGTGGTTCATAACCCGATGAAGAACCATGAACGAACAATGGCTCGGGGGTACGAACGACTTCAAATAATCGATTATCTCCAGCAGAGGGTCCACATCCTGGCGGAAAGTCTCGAACTCTCGACACAGCCCTTCGTTTGAAATTTGAGGGTATAGCAAAACCACCCCTCTTCCAAACACTATAAACTGCTCTCTTCGAACCCATACTTGATTCTCCAAAATCTAACGTTCATGGAAAGAAGATAATAAACGGACGATAGAGTCCCTTAAAACTTAATCGATTAGAAGACCATCTAAAACTATATAACAAGTATAAAGATCCTTACCTTGACACTTCGATTCAATTTTGAAAATCGTCACTTGCCTATGGAGTTTGTCAAAATCCTACAATGATAATATCCTTTTCCACACGATCTTAGAATGGCTAAAGTCGACTATCAATAAAGAAATGATCCACACTCCACTATACCACTACCAAGATAAAAGGGTTTGTTTGAAAGAGGAAAGATAATAATTTTGGTCAAAAAGATCTTCTCAAGGCAATATACAATTTCGGCAATGAGGTTGAGTGAGACACAAATAGGATTCGGCTAGAGCAAATAATGGAAGAAAAGAAAAGAGAATTGAGAGGAGGAAGATTCGGCCAAAGGAAATTAAAATAAGAAATGTGGATTTTTGAACAATATGAAAAAGAATGAAAAAGAGAGATGAGAACAAGAGAGGTTGTTTTCGGCTACAAAGAAATAAAAGATGAGAGGGAGGTTTCAAAGAAGATTCGGCCAAAAGCCTAAGAGGGAAGAAAAATCAACAACACCAAATGGACATTCGGCTATGGCTCACTTTTGATGCACAAGAGAAAAGTTGGTAAAGTTCTTTAAGAATAGGTTTTTGGTTAAGACACAAAACAATGAAAGAAGGCCAAAACTAAAACATAATTCACCTTAATGCGAAGAACATATTCGGCTAAAGAGGAGAGCTTTGGGGAGGAAAAGAAAAATGCCAAAGATGCACCAAAAAGCACAAAATGCTAAAATGACCAACCAATTCCCCCCCAAACTACCTATCAAAATTCGGCCACCCCCTAGCCTTACATGCCGTCCACATACATGCTCTAAATGCCTAGGAAAACTTTCCAAAACATTCTCCTAAAACCAGGCCTTATGTCTCCCCAACCTTCCATAACTTTAAGATTCTTATCCCCAATTTCATGCTTTCCTTAAACCAACATTCAACTTACCAAAAGATGAAAGTCCAACCTATCATAAACATAGGTTGACCGTCCATAAATGCTAGGATGCACAAAATATAAAAATTCTCAAAATGCCTTCCATATTACTCGAACCACTTCCCTCAGGCAACTTTCCAAGCTCCTTATCCATCTTGCCACTAACTCCTCTTGTGCTTTAATTAACACTTAAATTAACTTAACTGCTAAGCTCACTTAATCCAGTTCATTAAATAAACCAAAATAAAAATTATTCTATCTTCCTAAATAAAATCAAGCCTTCACAAGACTATGCTAACATACAAAAATTTTACATGAGCCAACACAAAATAAAATAATACTCTAATTTCCTAAAGCTCAAGGCCCAAACCTACTAGGCCCAAATTCGGGATGTTACAGATCTACCCTCCTTAAAGAAATTTCGTCCTCGAAATTTCCAACTAACTAACAGTTGTACAACCTATCTTGCCACACTACGCTCTTGCTGCACACTCTGATCTTAATAAAACCACAATGTACTTTTTAACATAATCTTGAATTCTCTTTCCCACAACCAAACATCTAATTCACAATAGCAAACCGTTATCTAACACTTACACTTATACCAAAAATTTTCCTACATTCAACCATCACTTCCAACCAAAACATACCTGACTTGAGAGTGAGGAAACAAACCCGAGCCTTAAGCTCCTTAGACCTATATCTCAAGCATACTCCTAACTTCCTCCAACGTTCTCCCGGATGACACCTTCCACAATAATCGCAAGCCAAAAAGATTCGACCATGCCTTGACATGTTTTACAGAACGAGATTGTGACCCTAGAGAACTGTGATCTCTACTCTTCTTACAGTCCACAGACCCAACGTCTCGACTTATCTAACTTAAAAGTTTTATGCATTAGTCAATATTCCACTTTCTTTAAAGCACAGTTTTATGAAAAGTTTTAATAAGAGGTTGTTCCGCGAGTACATCCAATCTATAGTTTTCTTTTTGGGTCTCTAAAGTAGTTCCTACTACTATACAGTCATATCAACAATATCATATCATCAAAATCAACAGCTTGATGTACTTACCAGGGCGGATTGATGCCGGAGACTCGGGGCCATGCCTTTCCAACCATACAATTTTCAACAAAAACATTTTAAAACCATACTTTAAAACATTTTGGGGCATCGGACCCACAGCCGAGCTTTTGAACTTAGCTCTGATACTGTAACACCCCTTACCCGAGACCATCGCCGGAGTTGAGTAAGAGGCATTACTAGACTTGACTACAAGTTCAGGACATAAAAATTTAAAGCTGTCAAACTGTGTCATGCCGACTAATTTGACTATAACTCGAGTTACAGAACTCAAAATTTAGATCCGTAAATTTTCCTTGAAACTAAACTCATATAAATATTCCTCATTATTTTTCCAGAATTTTTCATGTGGCCAATTAATACAGTTTATTCATCAAATTTACCCTTATTACACAGCTTGACAATTCTGACCTGTCTCTACAAAAATGCAGTTATCTCATTGCACAAATTTCATATACTGTTCTTGTTTATACCAATGAAAAATAGACTCATTAAGGGTTCTACACATATAAACCATGATTCCTAATTATTTTTGTACAGTTTTTAACAATTTTTCCAAAACAGAACAGTGACTCACGAATTCATTCAGAGCAGGTCTCACTAAAATTTAAATATCTCATAACATACAACTCCTTTGCCTACTCTGTTTCCTTCATATTGGAATAGACACAATAAGCTTTAATTCTATACCTCATTCACCTTCTAATTCAACTTATCCTATTTTTGATGATTTTTCCAAATCACATTACTGCTGTCAACTAGAATCCTTTTTTTTTATTTAAAAAATATATGCCTTCACCATACATATATATGTATACCAAAAACAATCCAATAGGTAATTTAGGCCATGATCAAGTTTAAAACATACATTTACGAACGAGCAAGTTATAAAATTTTAACATATAAACGATACACAACCAAAGGAAATAGCCATCTTCGCATGGCTATATTCATGTACAAAGTCAAACATCGTATGTTTCTAAAACTTCATCTAGCCTATACATGCCTTCTAATTCGTAACCAAAATTTCAAAATACCAAAGGAAGGCGATAGTGTGGACGACTTCTTGAAGATCCTTCACGAGCCCGTAACGTGACCAAAATCTATAAAACAAAGGAGAGCATTCCACATAATTAAGCTTACTAGCTTAGTAAGTCCTAACTCATGATAATAAAACATTTAATTATTTACGAAATGAAAGCAATCAATTTATGGCATTTCTCATAGGCAATTAAGTAAATCATTTATACAACGCCGAGATACTATTAATTCATTAACCCAAGTAAATCTTGGAATCACTTCCTTCAACTTTGCATTTCTTAAAGTTCATAGAAGCATCTCGCATTTAAAAATCTCATTTCTTAACATTTATACTTGAAAACCAATTGTTTCATAATAGCACATTTTAAACTAGAGTTCCGTCATATTACACCCATCAATATTAACTTCAAACATATATATATCACAATTCTCATAATATTAATTCGACCCAAATGATATAAAGCATAGCATACCTTACATGCTTACAGAACCATATACTCAATTAAATTATCATTAAGTTGTCTTGATCCACGATTCGATTTCTCTTTTGTAAAATACATCACCGGCATCATGCCGCTAGGCGTAAAAGCTCGAAAAGTAACACCGGCACAAGGCACGCTAGGCGTAAAGCCCGACAAATAACACCGCAGACGCGAGGCTCGCTGGGCATAAAGCCCGATTATGTCACGCACGAGGCACGCTAGGCATAAAGCCCGATTATGTCACCGCACGAGGCACTGCTAGGCATAAAGCCCGAATGTCAAAATAGTTTTTTCATGCTTTTCACATTTCATCATCACTTATCGAACCATATGCATTTATTCACATTACATTTAATATATTTGAAATCACCCATTAATCCATCATCATCACATTCGGCTATGTCATGAATTTATACTCTAAATTTCCACAATTCATCATTCACTAAATTCATAATTAATTTATTGACATATTTTAGCTAAAGGACTTACCTCGGTTGTCGACAGCCCGTGCGAATCGGCTATTCGAGAACCTTCGTCTTTCCCCTGTCTAATTCTGTCTTTCTTTGCTCTTGATCTAAAACACATTAGAATTTAACTCATTTTATCTCATTTCATCTCAATTTAGTCTCAAAATACCCTAATGGGCAATTTACCATTTTGCCCCTAATATTTCCCATTTGTACAATTTGGTCCAATTTACACAAAACACCAAATAAGCAAAATTTTCCAACTTTATAGCTTGGCCGAATATCCCCTATGGCCATATGTGTCCATGCATTTTGTTTATTTGACATTTTAATCCTTCACAAATTTATTCTTTTCAATTTAGCCCTATATACTCAAAATTACCAAAAATCCCAATACAAAACTTGTAAATCTTTAACATACATTTAATTTAAAATCATCAAACATCAAAACTATCCAAGCTTGTTAATGGCCGAATCCTACATACATAGTATTTTCAAAAATTTAGACATGGGTCGGGTAAAATACGGAAACAACGATCTCAAAAACGTAAAATTTATCAAAAACTAAGCAAAATACCTACCCCAAATCAAGCTCTAAGTTGCCGAAACTTCAAGCTCCAACAATGGAGTTTTTCTCCTCAAAAATTCGCCAAGAAGATGAACAATGTGATGTTCTCTTTCTTCCCACTCATTCTTATTATAATAATGTTGTATTTCACATATAATTTAACATTATTACTTAATATTCTAATATAACTTGGTAATAAACTAAATTAACATGTAATTTGGACTTATAAAAGCCCATTGCCGTCCCTTACTATGGTGAATGGGCTAATTGCCCTTTGGTACACCCACTTAAAAAGCCACAATCAATTTAGTACTCTTCACTTTAGCATGCAACTTTTGCGCTTTTCTCGATTAAATCCTTTTTATCAAATTGAGCACTTAAACGACTAAATTTTTCTACTAAATTTTCACACTCACTAAATCACATATAACAAACACAAAATATAATATTAAAATATCTCTCAGGCTCGGATTCGTGGTCCCAAACCACCGCTTCGATTTAGGTCAAAATTGGTCTGTTACAACTCTCCTCTTAAGGATTTTCGTCCCCGAAAATCTTACCGTTAAATAAGTTCGGATATTGTTGCCTCATTGACTCTTCAGGCTCCCACGTAGCCTCTTCAACTCCGTGACGATTCCATAGAATCTTTACTAATGGAACCCTTTTATTTCTTAACTCTTTGGTTTCCCGAGCTAAGATACGGATCGGTTCCTCATCATAGGTCAAATCAGATCGAATTTCAATCTCTGACGGGGGGATCACATGGGACGGATCCGATCTGTATCTGCGAAGCATCGAAATGTGAAATACATTGTGTATCTTTTCTAAGTTAAAGGGCAATTTCAATCGATAAGCAACAGGCCCTATACGCTCGATGATTTCATACGGTCCGATAAATCTCGGACTCAACTTGCCTTTCTGACCGAATCGGAGTATTTTCTTCCACGGAGAAACTTTCAAGAACACCCGATCTCGACTGAAATTCAATGTCCTTGCGTTTTAAATCGGCATAAGACTTTTGACGATCCGGCGCTTTTCAAATTACTTCTAATTACAACCACTTTCTGCTCAGGTTTCTTTAATCCAATCACTTTTCGTATCTTATTCTCACCGAGCTCACCCAATACAACGGTGTGCGACATTTTCGACCATATAAGGCTTCATAAGGCGCCATTTTTATACTAGATTGAAAGCTATTATTGTAAGCAAATTCAATCAAAGGTAGGTATCATTCCCACGTACCTTCAAATTCGAGAACGCAACACCTCAACATGTCCTCAAGTATCGAGAATAGTTCGCTTCGATCGACCGAAATCTGTTTGCGGATGGAAGGTCAGTACTAAAATGAAGTTTAGTACCTAGAGCATCTTGCAATTTCTTCCGTAACCACGATGTGAATCTCGGGTCTCTATCCAAAACAATGGAACTTGGTACGCCATGCAACCTTACAATCATGACACATACACCCGGCGGCAAGCTTATCAAGTGAATAGTCGATGCGCATTTGCGGTACAAAATGAGCTGATTTAGTAAGTCTATCAATGATAACCCATACGGCATCTTTCTTGCTCGGTGTCATAAGGAGACCGGATACAAAATCCATTGTGATTCTATCCCATTTCCATTCGGGTATCATGATTGGTTGAAGTAATCCGGACGGTACCTGATGCTTAGCTTTCACTTGCTGACAGATTAAGCACTTGGAAACAAACTCAGATATGTCCCATTTCATGCCAGGCCACCAATAAAACTGCTTCAAATCGTTATACATTTTCGTGCTACCCGGGTGTATCGACATTCGACCATTATGGGCCTCACCCAGAATCATCTGTATCAAATCTGAGTTCTTAGGAACACACAATCGACTTTTATAATTCAAACAATTATTTGCATCAATCCGAAAATCTGATTCTGTACCATTTCCACACTAAATCCGAATAGCAATCAACTTTTTGCCAACTTTCTGTGCATCACAAATCTGCTGAATAAACATCGGTCTTGCATGCAACTCGGCTATGATCGAACCATCATCAGACATAACCACCTGTGCGTTCAATGCACGAAGAGTAAATAATGATTTTCGACTTAACGCATCCGCAACAACATTAGCTTTCCCCGGATGGTAGTCAATCAATAATTCATAGTCTTTCAGCAATTCTAACCATCTACGTTGTCTCAAGTTTAAGTCTTTCTGAGTCATCAAATATTTCAAACTTTTGTGATCTGAATAAATATGACATTTTTCGCCAAATAAGTAGTGACGCCAAATTTTTAATGCGAACACAATGGCTGCTAACTCCAGATCGTGAGTTGGATAATTTTTCTCATGCGGCTTCACTTGTCTCGAAGCGTAGGCTATTACCTTGCCTTCTTGCATTAAAACACAACCCAATCCATTTAAGGAAGCATCACTAAAAATAGTAAATTCTTTACCCGATTCAGGCTGAGTTAACACTGGAGCCTCAGTTAAAAGGGCTTTCAACTGCTCGAAACTTTTCTGACACTTTTCTGACCACTAAAATTTGACATCTTTCTGTAGTAGTCTCGTCAAGGGTGTAGCTATTACGGAAAAACCTTTTACAAATCGTCTATAATATCCCGCAAGGCCTAGAAAACTTCGGATCTCGGAAACATTCTTTGGTGGTTTCCAATCAAGTATGGCTGCTATTTTGTTTGGATCCACCCGAATACCTGACACCGAAACCACATGACCCAAGAAGCTGACTTCGTTCATCTAGAACTCACACTTACTGAACTTTGCATATAATCGTTGATCTCTCAAGGTTTGTAGTACTACTCTCAAATGCTCAACGTGTTCTGCTTCATTTTTGGAGTATATCAATATACCATCAATAAACACTACTACAAACCGATCCAAAAACTGTCGGAAGACTCGGTTCATTAGATCCATAAAAACAGCAGGTGCATTAGTGAGTCCAAATGGCATAACTAAAAACTCATAATGTCCGTACCTCGTTCGAATGCGCCTTTGGCACAATCAAATCTCGACTGCATGGCCGATAATAGCCCGATCTCAAATCTATCTTCGAAAACACCGAAGCCCCCTTCAATTGATCAAATAAGTCATCAATCTGAGGTAACGGGTACTTATTCTTTATGGTTACCTTATTTAGTTGTCGGTAGTCGATACACATTCGCATAGTTCCATATTTCTTTTTCACAAATAAAACCGGTGCACCCCACGGAGAGAAACTCGGTCGTGCGAAGCCCCTATCTGTCAACTCTTGCAACTACGCTTTCAATTCTTTTAACTTAGTAGGCGCCATTCAGTACGGAGCTATTGAAATCGGAGCCGCACCCGGTACTAACTCAATGTCGAACTCAATCTCTCGTACTGGGGGTAAACCCGGTAGTTCTTCAGGAAACACATCGGGGTATTCACATACAACTGATACAGATTCAATTTGTATCTCGGACATTTTATTATCCAGTACATAGGCCAAATAAGCTTCACACCCTTTTCTCACATATTTTCGGGCTAACATTGAAGATATTATCAGTAGGCAACCCATTTACGTCACGAGATTTAATTGATGGTCTCACCATTTCGACATTTCAAATCGATAAGCTTCCTTTTACAATCCACTACGCCTCATGTGAAGTTAACGACCCATACCCAAGATTATATCAAATTCGTCAAAGGGCAACAACATTAAATCACCGGGAAGCAATAATCCCGAATCATCAACGGGCAACCTCTACACACTTTATTAACAAGCACACATCTACCCAAAGGGTTGGACACACGAATCACAAACTCGGTGAGACTCAACTAGCGAGTCTTGCCAAATTTTAAAGTTTCACACACATAAGAATGAGTCGAACCAGGATCAATTAGTGCAATCACAGTAGTATCATAAAGAGTGAAAGTACCGGTAATGACGTCGGGAGAGAAGCATCCTCTCTAGCTCACGCGCGGATATGCTCTAGCCGGAGCTCTAGCCTCGGTCGATCTGTAGTGTTCTTCGCTCCTTCTCGACTACCACCTACGTTGCACGAATGTCCGGGTGGTCTACCTCGCATTGACACGTTGCTCGGTTTAGTGTTCTGAACTGTATTCTGCTCAGCTAACTTCGGACACTCTCTAATAAAATGATCTGACGATCCACATTTATAGCAAGACCGATCATGAAATCTACATCTCCCTGAGTGCCACTTCCCACAACGCTCGCATTCAACTCTATTCTGAGGAACGTTACCAACACTGGCCATCGAGGTAGCTCGAGAGCTCATAGGAGGTCCATCCTGTCTAGGTGGATCTGTAGTAGTTTTATGTCGGCTGTAGTCATCTCTGGACTTCTTGGTTGTGGAATGAAAGACTTTAGCAGAAGATCTTTTACGAATGTCTCTAGCTTCAGTCTCAGCCTTTCTTTTCTCTTTCCCGAGCTCTTCAGCTTTGTAAGCTCTCTCAACTAAAGTCACAAACTCTTGAATTCCAAGAATGCCAACAAACATCTTTATATTTTCATTCAGGCCATCTTCAAATCTTTTACACATAATAGCTTGAGTGAAATGCACTCTCTAGCATATCTGCACGAGTCCGATAAATTTTCTTTCATACTCAGATTTCTGTCATTCATTGCTTTTTATTTCAAGGAACTCCTTTCATTTTTATCAATGAATCTTTGGCTAATATACTTCTTGCGAAATTCAGTTTGGAAGAAATCCCATGTCACTTTTTCTTTCGAACCACGATACTAGTGTATTCCACTGATGATATGCGAAGTCCCGCAAAGAAAGATATAGCACACTTCAAGCATTCATCCGAGTACAAGACGGCTCATCAAGTACCCGAATAGTGTTATCAAGCCACATTTCGGCTCTCTCGGCATCATCATCGTCATTAGCTTTAAATTCTTCGGCCCCAAATTTTCGAATTTTATCAACTGGGGGCCTACTAGATCTCATTGGATCTATCATCGAGGGAGCTGAAGGGATCGGAGTTGGATTATTCGGGGGTGGAGGTTGGTGTACATTCGGGTTATTCTGAATAAATTGGGCAAACCACTCATTCATCATTCGATAAAAGGCTTGTTGAGTTTCTCCTTCGTGGCTACCGAAACAGGTCGAGAGTCTCACGCGCTGATCCGCAGTGTGCACGGTCAGGCGCTACACTCTCTACATCATCAGCTACGGCTCTTTCAGGATCTGCGTCCATTTACTATATAAAACAAAGTTCAGGCTGTCAGAAGTCACCACACTATCAACAGATAATAAAGGCATGTATAGCTAGACTCACACGCGCTACGGTAGTCCTAGAATCGACTAAACCGTAGCTCTGATACCAATAAAATGAAACACTTACCCGAGACCATCGCCGGAGTTGAGTAAGAGGCATTACTAGACTTGACTACAAGTTCAGGACATAAAAATTTAAAGCTGTCAAGCTGTGTCATGCCGACTAATTTGACTATAACTCGAGTTACAGAACTCGAAATTTAGATCCGTAAATTTTCCTTGAAACTAGACTCATATAAATATTCACCATAATTTTTCCAGAATTTTTCATGTGGCCAATTAATACAGTTTATTCATCAAAGTTACCCTTATTACACAGCTTGACAATTCTGACCTGTCTCTACAAAAATGCAGTTATCTCATTGCACAAATTTCATATACTGTTCTTGTTTATACCAATGAAAAATAGACTCATTAAGGGTTCTACACATATAAACCATGATTCCTAATTATTTTTGTACAATTTTTATAAATTTTTCCAAAACAGAACAGTGACTCACGAATTCATTCAGAGCAGGTCTCACTAAAATTTAAATATCTCATAACATACAACTTCTTTGCCTACTCTGTTTCCTTCATATCGGAATAGACACAATAAGCTTTAATTCTATACCTCATTCACCTTAATTCAACTTATCCTATTTTTGATGATTTTTCAAAATCACATCACTGCTGTCAACGAGAATCCTTTTTTTTTTATTTAAAAAATATATGCCTTCACCATACATATATATGTATACCAAAAACAATCCAATAGGTAATTTAGGCCATGATCAAGTTTAAAACATACATTTACGAACGAGCAAGTTATAAAATTTTAACATATAAACAATACACAACCAAAGGAAATAGCCATCTTCGCATGGCTATATTCATGTACAAAGTCAAACATCGTATGTTTCTAAAACTTCATCTAGCCTATACATGCCTTCTAATTCGTAACCAAAATTTCAAAATACCAAAGGAAGGCGATAGTGTGGACGACTTCTTGAAGATCCTTCACGAGCCCGTAACGTGACCAAAATCTATAAAACAAAGGAGAGCATTCCACATAATTAAGCTTACTAGCTTAGTAAGTCCTAACTCATAATAATAAAACATTTAATTATTTACGAAATGAAAGCAATCAATTTATGGCATTTCACATAGCCAATTAAGTAAATCATTTATACAATGCCGATATACTATTAATTCATTAACCTAAGTAAATCTTGGAATCACTTCCTTCAACTCGCATTTCTTAAAGTTCATAGAAGCATCTCGCATTTAAAAATCTCCTTTCTTAACATTTATACTTGAAAACCAATTGTTTCATAATAGCACATTTTAAACTAGAGTTCCGTCATATTACACCCATCAATATTAACTTCAAACATATATATATATCACAATTCTCATAATATTAATTCGACCCAAATGATATAAAGCATAGCATACCTTACATGCTTACCTGAACCATATACTCAATTAAATTATCATTAAGTTGTCTTGATCCACGATTCCATTTCTCTTTTTTAAAATACATCACCGGCATCATGCCTGCTAGGCGTAAAAGCCTGAAAAGTAACACCGGCACAAGGCCTGCTAGGCGTAAAAGCCCGACAAATAACACCGGCACGAGGCCTGCTAGGCATAAAGCCCGATTATGTCACCGGCACAAGGCCTGCTAGGCATAAAGCCCGAATGTCAAAATAGTTTTTTTCATGCTTTTCACATTTCACTGTCACTTATCGAACCATATGCATTTATTCACATTACATTTAATATATTTGAAATCAGTCCATTAATCCATCATCATCACATTCGGCTATGTCATGAATTTATACTCTAAATTTCCACAATTCATTATTCACTAAATTCATAATTAATTTATTGACATATTTTAGCTAAAGGACTTACCTCGGTTGTCGATAGTCCGTATGCGAATCGGCTTATTCGAGAACCTTCGTCTTTCCCTGTCTAATTGCATGTTTCTTTGCTCTTGATCTAAAACACATTAGAATTTAACTCATTTAATCTCATTTCATCTCAATTTAGTCTCCAAACACCCTAATGGGCAATTTACCATTTTGCCCCTAATATTTCCCATTTTTACAATTTGGTCCAATTTACACAAAACACCAAATAAGCAAAATTTTCCAACTTTATAGCTTGGCCGAATATCCCCTATGGCCATATGTGTCCATGCATTTTGTTTATTTGACATTTTAATCCTTCACAAATTTATTCTTTTCAATTTAGCCCTATATACTCAAAATTACCAAAAATCCCAATACAAAACTTGTAAATCTTTAACATACATTTAATTTAAGATCATCAAACATCAAAACTATCCAAGCTTGTTAATGGCCGAATCCTACATACATAGTATTTTCAAAAATTTAGACATGGGTCGGGTAAAATACGAAGCAACGATCTCAAAAAACGTAAAATTTATCAAAAACTAAGCAAAATACCTACCCCAAATCAAGCTCTAAGTTGCCGAAACTTCAAGCTCCAACAATGGAGTTTTTCTCCTCAAAATTCGCCAAGAAGATGAACAATGTGATGTTCTCTTTCTTCCCACTCATTCTTATTATAATAATGTTGTATTTCACATATAATTTAACATTATTACTTAATATTCTAATATAACTTGGTAATAAACTAAATTAACATGTAATTTGGACTTATAAAAGCCCATTGCCGTCCCTTACTATGGTGAATGGGCTAATTGCCCTTTTGGTACACCCACTTAAAAAGCCACAATCAATTTAGTACTCTTCACTTTACCATGCAACTTTTGCGCTTTTCTCGATTAAATCCTTTTTATCAAATTGAGCACTTAAACGACTAAATTTTTCTACTGAAATTTTCACACTCACTAAATCACATATAACAAACACAAAATATAATATTAAAATATCTCTCGTGCCCGGATTCGTGGTCCCAAACCACCGCTCGATTTGGGTCAAAATTGGTCTCATTCTGATATACCAATTTGTAACACCCTAACCTTGGCCAACACGCCATGACCGAATCCGCATGCCACGAAGGAAAACTTTTTGAAAAGAATCGAATTTAACAGATAAATTTTTATGAGAAACTCTTTGAAATTCTATATTTGTAGAAATAACATGCTTAATATGTTAAAACTGAAAATTTACTTTGAAATTACATAAGACTTTAAAATAAGTGAATAAATCATAGATTAGAAAACATTTTTATCATTTTAAGAAAACTCAAATTATTACTTTGAAAACCATTTAAATTATCGAAAACACTTAAGTTGTTAAAATTATCAAATGATTTATGTTACCCGATGGTAGCATTTTAAAAACCATCGCGTTTTGTAGTTTAGAAAACTTTGTGCTCAATTTATTATAATAATCAAGAAACTTATAACCCATATTTAAGACATGTTCAAAACATAAAAATAATCCAAACCATAATTTAGAGAGGCCTTATTACAAACTCACAAAATATAAAACCAAATTTAAATAAAGTAAAGTTCTCAAACCAAAGTTCACGTAGAACCGAAATTTATTGCATGGCCTCCTCGAGTTCATCCGGCTCCTCATCCGCAATCTCACGAATCACCTGAAATGATAAGGGAGAAGGTGAGTCACCAAGACTCAGTGCATAATCCCTCTCCCGGATAAATGCCACATGCTTACACAAATTATAACAAGACAATATATATGTATAATGCACCCATCCTAGCCATCCATAACTCCTTTTCTACCCCGTGTGGTACCAAACCCCTGGTGGTGCCAAACCACTGGTGTCTCAAAGACAAAAATGTGATACCAAATCACTGGTGACCGTAGTCACGAATAATCAAGTGTTGGGCCAATCCACGTGTGATACCAAATCACTGGCAGACGATCCCATATCTCAAAAGTGGGGCAAACCCACGGTGGAGTTAATCCACAGGGACGAGTCGGTATGAGGTGCCAAACCTCTGGTGTCCAAAGACACGAATGTGATACCAAATCACCGGTGGTGCCAAACCACTGGTGACCGAAGTCACAAATCATCAAGTTGTGGGGCCAACCCACGTGTGATACCAAATCACTGGCAGACGATCCCATATCTCAAAAGTGGGGCCAACCCACGGTGGTGTAAAATTACAGGGACAAGTCGCTATGAGGTGCCAAACCTCTGGTGTCCGAATACACGAATGTGATACCAAATCACTGGTGGTGCCAAACCACTGGTGTCTGAAGACACGATATCAATCTTCCCCCTCCTCTCATATTGCCCATACTAATGCAATAGATAACCAAATCATGTCAATATACTTTGATATGAACATATAACCAATACATATCGTAGATCGTGATATTTAAAGAACATATAGCAACATCATATCAAAACGGACTTACCCGTATCCTTGCTCATACCCATCAAGGTATCATATCAATATCTCATAGTTTCGGCTTTAACAACATGAATAGTCATTTAACACACATATATACATATATAAACCAAGTTATAAAGTGTGTAAGATACACACCTGATAATAGTGATAACTAAACTTTCTCGCTCATCGATACTCTCGGAATCTCGAACATCAACAATATGCGATTTCTCTCCGGTTGGTGGTTCATAACCCGATGAAGAACCACGAACGAACAATGGCTTGGGGGTACGAACGACTTCAAATAATCGATTATCGCCGACAGAGGGTCCATATCCCGGCCGAAAGTTTCGAACTCCCGACACAGCACTTCGTTTGAAATTTGAAGGTATAGCAGAACCACCCCTCTTCCAAACACTATAAACTGCTCTCTTCGAACCCATACTTGGTTCTCTAAAATCTAACGTTCACGGAAAGAAGATAATAAACGGATGATATAGTCCCTTAAAACTTAATCGATTAGAAGACCATCTAAAACGATATAACAAGTATAAAGATCCTTACCTTGACACTTCGATTCAATTCCGAAAATCGTCACTTGCCTATGGAGTTTGTCAAAATCCTACAATGATAATCCACACGATCTTAGAATGGCTAAAGTCGACTATCAATAAAGAAATGATCCACACTCCACTATACCACTACCAAGATAAAAGGGTTTGTTTGAAAGAGGAAAGATAATAATTTTGGTCAAAAAGATCTTCTCAAGGCAATATACAATTTCGGCAATGAGGTTGAGTGAGACACAAATAGGATTCGGCTATAGCAAATAATGGAAGAAAAGAAAAGAGAATTGAGAGGAGGAAGATTCGGCCAAAGGAAATTAAAATAAGAAATGTGGATTTTTGAACAATATGAAAAAGAATGAAAAAGAGAGTTGAGAACAAGAGAGGTTGTTTTCGGCTACAAAGAAATAAAAGATGAGAGGGAGGTTTCAAAGAAGATTCGGCCAAAAGCCTAAGAGGGAAGAAAAATCAACAACACCAAATGGACATTCGGCTATGGCTCACTTTTGATGCACAAGAGAAAAGTTGGTAAAGTTCTTTAAGAATAGGTTTTTGGTTAAGACACAAAACAATGAAAGAAGGCCAAAACTAAAACATAATTCACCTTAATGCGAAGAACATATTCGGCTAAAGAGGAGAGCTTTGGGGAGGAAAAGAAAAATGCCAAAGATGCACCAAAAAGCACAAAATGCTAAAATGACCAACCAATTCCCTCCAAACTACTTATCAAAATTCGGCCACCCCCTAGCCTTACATGCCGTCCACATACATGCTCTAAATGCCTAGGAAAACTTTCCAAAACATTCTCCTAAAACCAGGCCTTATGTCTCCCCAACCTTCCATAACTTTAAGATTCTTATCCCCAATTTCATGCTTTCCTTAAACCAACATTCAACTTACCAAAAGATGAAAGTCCAACCTATCATAAACATAGGTTGACCGTCCATAAATGCTAGGATGCACAAAATATAAAAATTCTCAAAATGCCTTCCATATTACTCGAACCACTTCCCTCAAGCAACTTTCCAAGCTCCTTATCCATCTTGCCACTAACTCCTCTTGTGCTTTAATTAACACTTAAATTAACTTAACTGCTAAGCTCACTTAATCCACTTCATTAAATAAACCAAAAAAAAAATTATTCTATCTTCCTAAATAAAATCAAGCCTTCACAAGACTATGCTAACATACAAAAATTTTACCTGAGCCAACACAAAATAAAATAATACTCTAATTTCCTAAAGCTCAAGGCCCAAACCTACTAGGCCCAAATTCAGGATGTTACAAGAAGAGCTTAGCAAAAAGCTTTGTTCTTGTCCATGTGGATAGACACACAGACGTGTGTCTAGGCCTTGTATGACACACGGCCAGCCCACAGGCTTATGACTTGGCCGTGTCTCTTTGGCAGAATTAAGTAGTGTAGGCCACAGGCTAGCCACACGGGCGTGTGTCTAGATTCCAGGCCGTGTGAAGTAGTCATTATTCACCGAGGGTGAAGAACACGGGCGTGTGCCCTAGCTGTGGGACATTGGCAGAATGCTTGGGTTTTCAAGCATGGGATGGGGGCATGGGCATGTGTTACCTCCACGGGTGTGTCTAATCTTACACGGGCGTGTGGTCCCTATATAGATGGTAAAATTGTAAGATCGTAGAAGTTTCTGAGATGGTCTCGAGAGCCTTCGTGTGTATGAGTAAGACCTTGTAGGTCAAAAATGAGGTTGTTGTGATGTCTTAAAGAGAGTGGTCACGTTAAGCCTAAGTGGCGATCAAGTAGTTTTAACCTGGTAATGCCTCGGGCCCGGTTCCAGCATCGAATACGGATAAGGGGTGTTATAATAGCAAACTCTATTTGTCTAACCGGAGGCAACCCAGGTAATTCTTCCGAGAATATTTCTGGAAACTCACAAACTACTAGCACAGTTCCAAGCTTCGACTCAGTCATCTCAATATTCAACACATATGCAAGGTATGCTTCACACCCTTTTCTCATACATTTCTGAGTAGACATGTACGAAACCACCACAGGCATCTTATTTGAGTTAACTGTTTCAACCCAAAGAATCTCACCATTTTCACATTTCAACTCAAGAGTTTTCTATCTACAATTTACCTTAGCATCATGTAGTGTCAACCAATCCATGCCCAAAATAACCTCAAACTCGTCAAATGGCAACAACATTAAATTAGCCAAAAAACAACGACCTTGAATCGTCAAAGGACAATTCCTACAAACCTTATCTACTATCACATACTTGCCTAAAGGATTTGACACCTTAATCTCAAATTCAGTCAATTCAACAGGTAATTTCTTACTATTTACCAAATTCACACAAACATAAGAATGAGTGGATCAAGGATCCATTAAAGCAATGGCCTTAGTATCATAAAGAGAGAATATACCGGTAATCACATCGAGGGATGATGCATCCTCACGAGCTCATATGGCATAAGTCCTTGCAGGCGCTCTACCCTCTGATCTCACAGCAGAATCTCTAGGCACACCCCTATTGGTAGTCCCACTTCCTGGGTTCTTCTGTGGTCTACCCTTCGAAGGGGCATTACTCGCTCCCACTTATTGTTTTCTGTCTTTCTCATCTACCTCAGGACAGTTTCGAATGAAGTGGTCTAGTGAACCGCACTTGTAGCAAGCTCAATTATTTCCCTAACACTCCCAAATATATTGTCTACCACAATTCTAACACTTGGGTTTATTTGACTTTGCATTGCTCACACTTGCCATCGAGGTGGCTTGAACTCGAGAGCCCGAGTATGTTTTACCGTGATCTCGGTGTGAATGCCCAGCTGAAGCAGTCGTCCGAGGGTTCGTTTCTTTGGACCTCTTTGATGGGGTTTGGAATGACTTACTCATCGGCCTGTTCTTTACATCTCGGGCTTCAATCATAGCTTTTCTATTTTCCTTATTTAACTCTTCAGCCTTGCAAACTCTATCGACCAATACCACGAATCCTTTCAACTTTAAAATCCCAACTAATAATCGGATATCCTTGTTCAACCCATCTTTGAATACTTTACACATATTAGCTTTAGTAGACACACACTCTTGAGCATACTTACTGAGTCTGACAAATTCACGCTCATACTCTGCCACAGACAATTTGCCTTGCTTCAACTGGAGGAACTTCTTTCGTTTCTGATCGATAAACTGCTGACTTATGTATTTCTTTCGGAACTCCTCCAAGAAGAAATCCCATGTCACTCTCTCTCTCGAAACTACAGATGTCAACATTTTCCACCAGCGGTACACCGAGTCCCTTATAATGATATCGCAATTTTAAGCATTCCTTGGGCGTGCAAGAAAGTTCATCAAACACCCACATAGAATTCTCTAGCCAAAACTTTGCTTTCTTAGGGTCATCATTTATGTTGGGTCTAAATTCCTCAGCCCCTTGCTTTCAAATCTTATCGACCTGGGGTTTAGTCATTCTTACAAAATCTATACATTGAGGAGCTACGGGGACCGGCTGAGGTATAGGAGGGGGTGGAGGAGGTTGAGCATTAGGATATGGTCAAACAAATTCAGTATAGCAGTTACTCATCATATAGAAAAAGGCTTCCCGAGCCTCTTCTCCTTAACCCAAGGTCTCAGGTCTACTTTCTACTGGCGCAATCCCTTGCACGAGAGCCGATGCATTACTAGCAGCATCATCAGCAGCAGCTTGGTCAGGATCCATTTACTATATGAAAGCACAATTTAAAAATGTCTGGAGTCACCACACTATCATAATATATTTATGGAATGTATAGCTAGACTCTCACACATGCTACGGTAGTCCGAGAACCGACTAAACCATAGCTTTGATACCACTAAATGTAACACCCTTACCCGTATTCGACGCCGGAACAGGGTACGAGGCGTTACCAGACTTGTACATGAGCAATCATACAAAGTCGAGACATGACTTTCTTCTCAAATTTAAAAATTTTCATAAACATACATATCACTCTTTAATCAAGTCTATATGGCCCAAAACACACTTTAAGCACATTTCGGGATCAAACCAAAATCTTAAAAAGATCTCTAGAAAAACTTAGAAAAATTCTCATCAAACAGTCCACACGCCCGTGTGGAGGAAGGGATACACCCGTGTGGCATATCACATGCTTGTGTTCCACACCCATGTAGATTTATTTCTCATTTCGAGCCTACAGGGGTTTTCACACGGCCACGACACGCCCGTGTCTTAGCCAGTGTGCAAAAACCTTGACATTCTGTTTCTGACGTCATCACCCCAAAGATGTCACACGGCTAAGGCACACGCCCATGTCCTTAGACCGTGTGGCAAATTAAATTCCTAAGTTCAGGTGCAGACTTCACACGGCCTAGGCACATGCCCATGTCCTATGGCCGTGTCTTCCACACGGTTGAAACACATGCCCGTGTGCCTACCCGTGTGGACAAGAACAAGATTATTTGTCTAGCACTCTCCACCAGCCCAACTTGTACCAACATAAACCACATCAAGCCACCAACTCATTCATGCATAATTAAACCAACTAATCAACCATGTAACTTACACATTCATGAGTAACCTCATCATTTCATAGATTAATAAGAAAGAGCTATCAACTATGGCCTTATACAAAAGAATTCATCCTCAAATGAGCTAACACATTTGGCCAAAACAATATGACATTCAACTAAGTCTAAGTTCCTATACATGCCATACTCAAAATGCTAAATCTAACTATACCAAAATTTGTGGATAGTATGGGTGATCCTCCGACTATCTCCGTATCCCGAGCTGGCTCTTCGACACTATAAAATAAGGGAAAAGAGAAAGGAGTAAGCTTTAAGCTTAGTAAGTCTATATGTAAACAATGAACATCATACCACATACTTATCGATCAAGAACATACATATTAATCAAGAACAATTTAGATTTTCTTAATTATACTTACTTATTTCAATCTTGCACATCCCAAACACACATCATAAAACATTGCTCACATTTATATGCAGTTATACCCCGCACTTATCACCACAAAGCCACATGTAATTTCACTTAGACAAAGTTTCTCGATGAACACTTCGGAATAATAATACATACTCAGTGGTTTTGTACATAGCCTACCATTAATAAATCACATGGTGGTATCGCACACAGCCCACCAACAATGATAATTATGGTGGTATTGCACACAACCCACCAACAATAATAATTACGGTGGTATCGCACACAGCCCACCAACAATCATAATTACGGTGGTATCGCACACAGCCCACCAATATTCACTTATTCATGGATTTTATCCATATCATTTTTCCTATCTCGAAGGTTCATTTGAGATTTTCCACACTTTCTATCATTTTAATAAATCTCAATAATAAGCATTCACATTCACTCAATGCATTAATATGTAAAAACATACGTTATAAGGATGTACCATTTACACATAAACTTACCTCGATACAAAATATGCCAATTTGCAATTTAGTCCGAAACCTTGCCTTTTCCTCTGTGAAGGTTGATTCTACATTCTTCTTGATCTATAATTACATTTAATTTATTAATTAACCACATTAATCAAATTACTCCACAAATTCTTATTCTGGCAAAATTATAGTTTTGCCCCTAGACTTTTACAAAATTATGATTTTGCTCCTAGTTTCATACACCCAAGCCTAGCTAATTCATATCCCCTACACACATTTACCACCTATATTATAACATTTACAAAAAGGTCCTTTTAGGTGTTTTGATGGAAACACCTTTCACAAAAGTTGTATATTCAACACCCAAGATCCATTTTCTTCCATAAAATTCCAGAAATCAATATAAATATTCACATGGAAAAACCCTAAACTCTCAACCATTTTGAGAAATAATCCCTCATTAGCTAGATTATGCTACAAGGGTCCCAAAAGTACAAAGATTATCAAGAAAAACCACCAAATCACTTGCTTGTAAGAAGAATAAGTTGCTGAAAATTTCAAGCTTTCAAACCCTTATGCTTGTTGATATTTTTGGTGGAAGAATAAGGAAAACTGAAAAAAAAGATGATAGCCTTTCTTTATTTTATTTTATTTATCAATTAAGTCACCAAACACTACCTAACCATTACCCATGTCTCATCTTTATCCCTATGGCCAACCAAAACTCTCCCAATAGCCTAATTGCACATTAAGCAACTCCAATTTAATATTATATAGCTATTTAACACCTCTTCCTTTTAAAATAAAACTTTCGCACTTTATGTGATTTAGTCCTTTTTCGCAATTAAGCATACAATCACTAAAATTAATTCACCAAAATTTTCATCCACTCATATAGTCATGCTATAACACATAAAATAATATTAAAAATAATTTCTCCAACCTCGAATTAGTGGTTCCAAAACCACGATTCCGACTAGCCCCAAAATCGAGCTGTTATATTATCGACGGTTTGTAAAAGGTTTTTCAATGATAGCTTCTCCGATGACTCGTTTATTATAGAAAGATGTAAAGTTTGAGTAGACTGATAAATGGCATCAGATTTTTGATAGATTAAAAGCATTATTTACAGAAGCACCTATGCTAGTTCAACCTAAATCTGGTAAGGAATTTATAATTTACAATGATGCATCATTAAATGGTTTAGGCTATGTTTTGATGCAAGAAGATAAAGTAATAGCCTATGCTTCAAGACAGCTAAAACCACATGAAAGAAATTACCCGGTACAGGATCTTGAATTAGCAGCCATAGTGTTTGCATTAAAAATTTGGCAGCATTACTTATTTGGTGAAAAATATCACATATTCACTGATTATAAAAGTTTGAAGTATTTGATGTCACAAAAAGATTTGACTTTGAGACAGCGCAGGTGGCTTGAATTATTGAAAGAATATGATTTGGTTATTGATTACCATCCTGGAAAAGCCAATGTGGTTGTTGATACTTTGAACAGAAAATCCTTGTTTGCCTTGCGAGCTATGAATACTCGATTAATGTTATCAATGATGGTTCAATCCTAGATGAGCTAAAAGCTAGATCAACATTTTTGCAGCAGATCTCTGAAGCTCAGAAAGTGATAGTAAGTTACAAGCAAAACGGATACAGTGTGAATTGACTTCTGATATAGAATTTTAGATTGGGACTGATGGTTGTCTGTTATTCAGAGGCAGAATATGTGTACCAAAGAATTCAGATTTAGTACAGAATATTTTGAATGAAACTCATAATGGTAATATGTCTATTCATTCTGATAGTAATAAAATGTATAATGATCTGAAAAAGATGTACTAGTGGCCGGGTGTAAACTGAAAAATATATAGGATTTTTCCTATGTAATTTATCACCTTTTTACTTAAATTCATTGTTAAAACTAAGTAATTGTTTAATAAATTAATGAAATATGTGAAAATATGAAATTAGGACATAGAAATTATTAAAATGTGATTTTATGCTTTTTTATATAGTTTTCATGCATAAAATGGTTTATATTATATTTATTTGAACATATTATATTTTTAAGACATAAAATAGGTCATGCATGATTAAATTAAATAATAAAATATAAAATTATATTTAATAGTTCATGTTAAAATATTACATTAATAATTTGGGTTTTAATTAATTATTTAAATTGGATTAATTTTATTCTTTGCTCCTTTAATTTATTGATTTATTTTGGAAAGGTCTGATAGCTTTGATGGATTACAAAAACAGTCCAAATTGAAGACCAAGTCAACCTAATTTTGGCAACACATGGCTGTCCACATAAACAACTTTTTGGTTTAATTACACAAGGTCCTTACAGTCTTTAAGAAATTAGAGATTTTCCCGAAGATTTGCATTTGGCCGAGTCTCTGTAACACCCCAAACCCGGCCTAGAAGTTAGGCCCAAATCTAGCGTGTCACATTGGAGTGTTTCTTGAAAACCGTGTTTTTGTTTGCGTTCATTTAGTTTCAAAACGTGGTTTATATAAAAACTATTCCCTTTTCAAAATGTTATTAATCACTTAGTAAAATCTTTTTCAATTGCAGAAGCTTAATTAAAATAAATGATTTATGGAAACATTATATTTAAAAATTGGGTTGCGGAAACGTAGTGTTTGAAAGCAGTTATTGTTTTGAAAAACCCATGTTTTCTAGCCTGGCAGATAAAAATTAATAGAAAATAAAAGTTTCAATCCCAAATGGCCTTATTACAAAAATATCAAACCCAAAGTAAATTATTTGAAAAGCAAGCCATAAGGGAAAACTTGAGACCATGAGGCCACCTCCGAGTCCCTCAAATCACCGATCTGTCTAAGGCTGGGGATTACCTGCACAGTTAAAAATGGGGTGAGTTTATGAAAACTCAGTGTGTAATCCCCTTACTAGAGTAACATTCAGTATACAAATCAGAGCATACGTGGGCTAAGGCCCACTACAATATCATTTGGGTCACAGCCTATAACAGAATCAATTGGGCTAGCCCATTTCAGAATCAATTCCATATGCATAATGTGTGATGCATGCTAACCCAATCCCATCCAACCGTGCACTTGCCTCCGTCCAACACTACACTACCTGCAGGGAATAAATCACCCACGCCATCCCTACACTTACAGTGTTAGCACCGGTTGTAGCACTAACAGAAATCGCAGCAAAACTACTAGTATATATATGCGGCTCTAAGCCTTCAGTATCGATATGATGATTGGCACAAAGCCATCAGTAACTGTATTATGTTTGGCACATAGCCCTCAGCGATGGTAATATAATCGGCACACAGCCTTGGGTAAATATGATCGACACAGAGTCGTCGATATATATGTGAGGCACATTGCCACGAGTAAATACGATTGGCACAAAGCCATAATCAAGATGGCACAGAGCCATTTTAGGTTAGCACAGAGCCATAATCAGATTACGCGGCTTTAAGTCGTCCGTTGGTCCACAGTCGTCATGCGACCCGTGCGACCTCAACAGATCAATACTGGATCCACAGTCGTCATACAACCCTATCAGATCAATATTGGATCCACAGTCGTCACACGACCCATGCAACCAAGGTATTCTAAACAGAGATAATGAGACGAATCGACCTAGGGCCCATTCTCAGCCAAATAGGCCCACAAGTTCGTGTGGCCCATTTAGCCCAAATCTAGCCACAATATGAGATTCACATAGACTAGGCCAATATTTACCACACAATCATACAATTTCTTCATATGGGCCCGCGGACCCATTGGGCCCACTTGGCCCAAGGCAGCTAAACCCATTTGAACACTCATAAGGGCCACAACTATCGCGTCGAAGCTTCCACACGTGCGGTCGCACGCTCGTGTGGCTACATTGCCATGTGACTGGCATTTCGACATTTGCCACTCTACTGCTAGAGTAGTGCAAAATACACACCTGATAGGAATCTGAAGCTAAACCGCGCTCCGAACACTCTTATGCCCGAAAGCCAACCAAGGTATGCTTACTCCCCTCATAGATCGCTCTATTTAAAACCAGCTTCTCGCCTAAGCACATGTTAGCTTCCCGTTATGGGATTTCACCTTCAGCAGAGTTTAATTCCAACACAACCACTTGTCGTCCCAACTTAGGAAAATAATTATCCATTTTTGCCTGCAATGGGATTCGAACCCTTGCCCTTTCCTATGCTCCAAACGCTACATGCCACCACAACACAAGCTCCTTTTGTGACTTAAAACATGCGCAACTAAATATAAGCCTATGGGCCAAAGTCTAAGTTCATTTAAAAGTAAATCAAAATGAATTGCAAGCACCAAGACCTAAACCCATGCTCCCTTGCAACCTTATTGACGCCTTGCCACTTGACCACTCACTTTCTTGTGTCATTTTTTCCCACAATTTATTCTTAAAACCTACTTACTTACTCCTAGGGTTGTATTCACCTAAAACCATAATTTTTCCTAAAGCCCAGGTTTAAACCCGGGACTTCATGAAAGCCCCCTAACCTTTCAAAATCACTCACCTAATAGGTCTAACTTGCATTGGTGCCGTTCTCTTGTTCTAAAAAATTTTAAACGCTCCAATGCCCAAGGCCCAATAGGCCCAATTCTACTTGGCCCAAAACTTTGAGGCGTTACAATTCTACCCTCCTTAAAGTAATTTCATCCTCGAAATTTCCAACTATAGGAACAGTTACCTATCCTAACCTAGCACACTATGCTCTCGCTGCGCACTCTGATCTCAATGTCTTTAACACACATCCAAAACATCCACCTATCGTAGAATAAATACAACGTTTCCAGACACACACAGAATAAATACCAACAATACAGTCCAATATCTAAAGAAACCACCATATTTCTAACTTACTGTATTTAAAGTTTTAAATAGCCAAAAGTATTCAGAAAACTTACGAATTCGGCGTCGGAGACTCGGTGTACCACACTTTCAGAAAACGATCAATACAACATTTTAGAACTTCAAATCTTTTCAAGGCTTTTTGAAACAACAATTTCAAAAATTCAATTTTTAAAACCTAATCCAAAGCTGAGTTTTGTAACTCGAACTCTGATACCACTAAATGTATCACCTCAAACCCGGCCTAGAAGTTAGGCCCGAATCTGGCATGTCACATTAAAGTGTTTCTCGAAAACTGTATTTTCGTTTGCGTTCATTTATTTTCAAAACGTGGTTTATATAAAAACTATTCCCTTTTCAAAATTTTATTAATCACTTAGTAAAATCTTATTCAATTGCGAAAGCTTAATTAAAATCAATGATTTATGGAAACATGATATTTAAAAATTGGGTTGCGAGAATGTAGTGTTTGAAAGCATTTATTGTTTTGGAAAACCCGTGTTTTCTAGCCTGGCTGATAAAAATTAATAGAAAATAAAAGTTTAAATCCCAAATGGCCATATTACAAAAATATCAAACCCAAAGTAAATTATTTGAAAAGCTAGCCATAAAGAAAAACTTGAGAATATGTGGCCACCTCCGAATCCCTCGCAGCACCAATCCATCTAAGGCTGGGGATTATCTGCATAGTTAAAAACGGGGTGAGTTTACGAAAACTCAGTGTGTAATCCCCTTACTAGAGTAACAGTCAGTATATAGATCAGAGCATACATGGATCAAAGCCCACTACAATATCATTTTGGTCACAGCCTATAACAGAATCAATTGGGCTAGCCCATTTCAGAATCAATTCCATATGCATAATGTGTGACGCATGCTAACCCAATCCCATCCAACCCTGCACTTGCCTCTGTCCCACCCTGCATTATTAGCGGGGAATAAATCACCCACGCCATCCCTACACTTACAGTGTTAGCACCGGTTGCAGCACTAATCGAAATCGCAGCAAAGTTGCTAGTATATATATGCGGCTCTAAGGCTTCAGTATCGGTATTATGATTGGCACAGAGCCATCAGTAACTATATTATTTTTGGCATATAACCCTCAGTGACGGTAATATAATCGGCACACAGCCTTGGGTAAATATGATCGACATAGATCATCGATATATATGTTAGGCACATAGCCACGAGTAAATACGATTGGCACAAAGCCATAATCAAGATGGCACGGAGCCATAATCAGATTACGCGGCTTTAAGCAGTCCGTTGGTCCACAGTCGTCATGCGACCCGTGCGACATCAACAGATCAATATCGATCCACGATCGTCGAGCGACGCATAACCCTATCGGATCAATATCGATCCACGATCGTCCACGCGACCCGCGACCTATCAGATCAATACTGGATCTACAGTCATCTTGTGACCCGTGCGACCCTATTAGAACTTCATCCGTATCATTGTTCCCACCCAATGCAATATGCCGTGTATGTCATGCTCAATCATTACACGTCTATGCCAAATGGCCACGCTCAGTAACAATAATTTAAACATGTAATAAAAGCATATAAGTCATATAACCACAGTCAAATTAGTCAACTCATAGTCTAAGTTAGTCATTTACCCACAATGGCAAAATAGTCATCTTATCCTACAAGGGTATTTCGATAATTCTACCTTACATGGGTAATTCAGTAATTCTACCCTACAGGGGTATTTCAGTAATTTTGTAAATCAGGGGTATTTCAGTAATTTCGCAAATCGGGGGTATTTCGATAATTTGGCAAACTGTGGGTATTTCGGTAATTTCGTAAATCAAGGGTATTTTGGTAATTTTATAAATTGCGGTATTTTAGTAATTTTGTAAATCAGGGTTATTTTGGTAATTTTGCAAATCGGGGGTATTTCGATAATTTTGTAAATTGGGGGTATTTTGATAATTTCATAAATCAAGGGTATTTAGGTAATTTTACAAATTGGGGTGTTCCGGTAATTTTGCAAATCAGGGGTACTTTGGTAATTTCACAAACTGAGGGTACTTTGGTAATTTTGCAAATCGGGGGTATTTCAGTAACCAAGGGTATTTTAGTAATGTTGTAAACAAGGGTATTTCAGTAATTTGTAAACCAAGGTATTCTAAACAGAGATAACAATGCAAATGGGCCTAGGGCCCATTCTCGGCCCAAATGGGCCCACAAGCTCGTGTGGCCCATTTAACCCAAATCTAGCCACAATATGAGATTCACAGAGACTAGTCCAATATCTACTACACAATCATACAATTTATTCATATGGGCCCACTTAGCCCAAGGCAGCCTAAACCCATGAGAACACTCATGAGGGCCTCAACTATTGCGTCGAAGCTCTCACACGTGCAGTCTCACGTTCATGTGGCTACCATCGCCGTGCGACTGGCATTTCGGCATTTGCCGCTCCACTGCTAGACTAGTACGAAATACACACTTGATAGGAATCTGAAGCTAACCCGCGCTTCGAACACTCCTATGCCCAAACGCCAACCAAGGTATGCTTACTCTTTTCATAGATCGCTCTATTTAAAGCCAGCTTCTCGCCTAACCTCATATTAGCTTCTCGATGTGGGATTTCACCTTCAGCAGAGTTTAATTCCAACACAACCACCTATCACCCCAACTTAGCAAAATAATTATCCCTTTTTGCCTGCAATGGGATTCGAACCCTTGCCCTCTCCTATGCTGTAAGCGCTACATGCCACCACAACACAAGCTCCTTTTGTGACTTAAAACATGCACAACTAAATATAAGCCTATGGGCCAAAGTCTAAGTTCATTTAAAAGGAAATCAAAATGAATTGAAAGCGCCAAGACTTAAACCCATGATCCATTGCAACCTTAATGATGCCTTGCCACTTGACCACTCACTTCCATATGTCATTTTTTCCCACAATTTATTCTTAAAGGCTACTTACTTACTCCTAGGTTTATTCACCTAAAACCAAAATTTTTCCTAAAGCTCAGGTTTGAACCCGGGACTTCATGGAAGCCCCCTAACCTTCCAAAATAACTTATCTAATAGGTCCAACTTGCATTAGTGCCGTTCTCTTATTCTCAAAAATTTTAAACACTCCCATGCCCAAGGCCCAATAGGCTCAATTCTACTAGGCCCAAAAAATTCGAGGCGTTACAATCTCAGTCCTGGGTTGTTATGGCGTTTAAATTGCATAAAAATAAAGAAAAATTCAACTCAAATTCCACTAATCATGGCCAACCACTAATTGGCAACGCTTGAAGAGACTAAACCTCTCTATTTTTATCAAACTACTCTCCTCTCTTCACCTATAAATAAGGCCTCATTTGGTCCTCATCCATCATCCCTCATCATTCTCTCTTTTCTCTCAATTTTCTTTAGCACTTTCCATTCCCCAAGCCTCTTAAATAGCCCTTGGTCGGCCACCTTAGAGAGCCATCTGTAACACTCCTAACCCATATCCGTCACTGAAACAAGGTTACAAAGCATTACAGGAACTTTTAGAACATTTTCAAATAAATCATGCAATTTACTATTTATTAATTGAGATTAGTCATATTGTCCCTTAAATGGACCCTCGAGGCCCAAAATGAGTATTAGAATTGAGTCGGGACTTAATTGAAAACTCTAAGAATTTTTCTCAAAAAATTACAAAAATTTCCAAGGTGCAGGGCTCACATGCCCGTGTGGTTTAGGGAAACGCTCGTGTGACACGTAGGCATGCTCGTGCCTCAGGCCGTGTCTTACCCCGTGTAACTCTTTGACTTGTGCACACGGCCATACCACACACCCGTGTGCTAGGCCGTGTGGTTAATCAATTCTTTTTGAAATTAGGTGCAGGTTTCACACGGCCAAGACACACGCCCGTGTTCCAGGCCTTGTAGCACAAATGGATGAGACACACGTTTGTGCCTCTGCCCATGTGCTAATCTCTGAGCATTCTATTTTTTTCGAATTTAAGATGCAGGGGTCACATGGCCTAACCACACACCCATGTACCAGGCTGTGTGTCACACATGGTCTAGACACATGCCCTTGTGTCTGCCCATGTGGACAAAATAAAGCCATTTCTAGCTTCATTTTTCACCCAAAATCATACCAATGACCTGCACTAAGACTCACATCTATAAACCTTCCATTCCAAGTATTCAAATTAAGTAAATTCCATCATTCAACATAGCATATCATTACATGCATACATGTTTACAATCTTGCCTTAGTTAAGTCCCCATATTAGACGTAATTTGATTAACTACTTAATATATATGTAGCTACCATAGTTTGACATTACAAGTATATCAAAACAAACCATTACTAGCCATTCCAATGGCTAGATTACAAGCATCATTTATATTAACATGCCAATATGGCCAATATAGCCTATACATGCCATTACAACCATAATTGATTTACCATAGTGTGAGTGATCTCCGCCAAGCTTTCAATCCAACGAGCTTCATACTCACTATAAAACAGGGAAAATAAAACTAGGTAAGCCTAAAATGCTTAGTCAGTTCGTATAACATGGTACTTAACTTACCATTCATTCTATTTTGAGGTAACTATGCAAGGCATATTCAATCAATTTGACCTCAAGCCCTACACATATCCTCATTGCCCTTGTTAGTCATATATTCCATAATAACATCAAAACATATATGGGCTCAACAACAATCAAGTTTCCACACACATATGCTTTCCACAACATGTATTCATTAACATGCATAAATCATCTCTTTATATTACATGTATAATTTCATAATAGTTCATCTTGAATTCAGATCATTTCAGATCAGAACTTTACTTATATTACTGAATATCAAGGTTACGATTAGTACACTCAAGGTGTACAAGTCAATAATTAAGGATGAACATTCTCATCAAATAATTTTTATGTACAAGTATCATCATCTCATATTTTCATATATCACTTGTCATGTATCATCATTTTCTTGTATTTTAGACGAGTACGTGTAATAACTCATTTTATTATTCATATCTTCTCATGTCTGGGTTGTCACCCATTGAATTTATTTGAAATATCGATGGATACACAGGTAGTACACTCGAGGTGTACAAATCAGGATCCGCCAATTCATGCCCAATGGTATCCATAAAGTACTATTTTAGAGAGTACACTCTCGAGCCACACATGTATACAACAAGATTACCAGTCTAGGCTAAATCCTTTTTATGACATATGCTCTAAGGAGCTTGATTTTGATTACCCGTCCAGGCTAAATCCAATCCATAATGTATACTTGAGAGGATTCATATCAGGATTACCCGTCCGGGCTAAATCCTTTCTATAAAGAGGTCAATAGGATTATTCATTCAACTAAATCTCGTTTGCAACAAATGCAAGACCTCATTCATTCCGGGAAATCATATATCCATCGAATTTTCCATTTATTCAAAAAATTTTTTACATTTTCCATACATTATCAGGCATGTGATTACTTCATACATTTATAATATTCACATTATTCAAGTAGACACATTCCACATTCATTTCAAGTACATAAGTAACATTTTTATCATTTATCGGGCATTTTCATTTTTCAGGGTTTTAACGAATATGTAATCATTTTACATATTTATGGAATTGATACAATTCACAAACACAATATTTAATTCAAGCATATAAATATACACAATTTAGTTACACGAACTTACCTCGACAAATGTTCGTGTACATAAAATCTACTAATCGAACATTTTCCTCTTTTCCTCGTTCTAACTCCAAATTTGGTCTTTCCAGATCTATATGAGTAAATTTACCATCAATTTATCATATTTCATATTCAAGTGGACTCAATTTTCATTCTAGGCAAAATTACCATTTTGCCCCTAACTTTTCCATAAATTCCCATTTCGTCCCTAGGCTCGGAAAAAAAAAATTTGTGCAATTTATTCCCTATTCCAAGCCTAAACGAAATCCCATAACAAAATTTACTGCACATGTATTAATAAAAATTTAGAATTTTTCATCAAATTTCATAACTTTACAATTTTAGTCCCTAAATTATGTTTTCATCAAAAACCACTTTGTAAAAGTTGTTTATCTATCAACAACCTTTCATAATATACCATAAATTTCTAATTTTCAGCATATACGTCCATGACCCATTTTCCATACTCTGATACCTTTACAAATTGATCCCCCAAATAGATAGATTAAGCTATCCCAATTAAAAAAAATCAAAATTACTAAAAACGAGACAAGAAAATTTACCCAATTTGGCCAAGAAAGTTTATTCTCTCTCCTAGTGTTTCCATGTTTTATTTTGGGGAAGAAGATGATAAAAATGATTTTTTTTCTATTTAATTAATTTATCATCTTTAATAATTTTGATTTCCAATTTAGTCCTTAGCCTTTTTCTAATTTTCTATGGACGAATCATCCAAAAATATATACTAACTTTTTATTAGTGGTCTAATTACCATATAAGGACCTTAAATTTTGAATTCCATAGCTATTTGATCTTTCTAGCTACTAGAATCCAAGTTTTGCATTTTATGCGATTTGGTCCTTTCCGTAATTAAACACATAATCGGTAAAATTTTCTTATCAATATTTTCACATGACATTTCTATCATATTACAGACCATAAAATAAAATTAAAATAAATTTTATTTTCGGCTCAGATTTGTGGTCCCGAAATCACTGTTTCGGTTTCACCGAAATTAGGTTGTTACAACATCAGCAAATGAGCAAAGTGAAGGAGCGAAGGAGCCTCGCCAGTCAGAGTCTTGGGTGACGGCCACTTTGATTTGGGTTTAATTTTTCTTTTCTTTAATTTAATCTGAAAATGTTTGCTATGTGTTCTTTGTTCTTGTTTACAACAATGTTAGCTTAATTTTATTTAAGCTAGGATGATTGCTTTGATTAAATAATATCTATTTGATTCATGCTTATAATGTTTGTACCTCAATCGATCATGTTTTCAATTAAAATCAGTAACATTACTAACTTATTCTTTTTAATTTTGTGATTTTCTTTTCAGGTGTTTATGAGCATAGATCGAATTATCGATTTACTCTCTGTAGACCCTAAAATTGAGTGAACTTTTAGACAAAGAAGATGTGAATGAACAGCTCAAAGATAAGTCGAGATGGACCTTGGAAATCAGAATCAAGACCAAGGTAATGAAGCTGATCATGTATGAAATCCCATCCTCATTGCCAATGATAGGGATCAATGCATCAGACAATATGCTATGCCACTTTTCAGTGAGTTTAATCCAAGAATTAAAAGGCTAGATATTGAGGCAACCCAATTTGAATTGAAACCAAAGATGCTTCAAATGCTCCAAACGGTGGGCCAATTCAGTGGTATGCCCACGGAAGATCCACATCTCCACCTTCGAATGTTTATGGAGGTGAGTGATTCATTCAAGATAACCGGTGTGTAACATCCCGAAATTGGGCCTAGTAGGATTGGGCCCAATGGGCCTTGGGCATAGGAGTGTTTAAATTTTTTTTTAAGAACAATAGAACGGCATTATTTCAAGTTGGACTTATTAGGAAGGTGATTTTGGAAAGTTACGAGGTTTCTAGGAAGTTCCAGGTTCAAGTTAGACTATAGGTAAATTTTTGTATTTGAGCACTTAAGGGGAGAAGGCAAGTGGCATCAAGACTTAAGGATAAGTGTGCATTTTGCTAGCACAAGGAGCCTATTGGTAAAGGTGGAAAGTGGTGTATAGAGTGTACTAATGATCTGAGGTTCGAATCCCATCTATTACATTTTGGATTAATTTTTGTGCTTCTCTTCCATGTGTCAGTCAAGGCTAATTATGGTAAGGAAGACTTTTTAATTTTTGGAAAGATGGCTAAGGAATATGGTAAGGAGGAAGACTAGGGAAAAAGAGGGAAAGAAATGAAGGAAAATGGTAAGAGAAGGGAACATGTTGACATATAGTGTGGAAGGTGTTTTGGAAAGACTTTATTTTGGTCAATGTTCATCTTTTTGGAAAAGATGAATACAAGGTTTTGGTTAAGGAAATAGGGGGAGCCGAATTTCTCTAGCTCTCCCTTGCTTTTTCACATTTTTTTTTGGGGTCATTTCATTCTCCTTTCTAAATATTTTGGTTCTTTTGATTACATTCCCTCTTGACCAAAACTTTAATTTGCCTATTGGCTTCTACTCTTTTGTTTTCAAACCTTCTCTTTTATACACCATAATCGAAACATCAACTTCATCTCATAGTCGAAACTTGGTTTTTGTGGTTACCGAATCTTCTTTGCCTTCTCGGGTTTTCGATGGTTGCAAGGCCGAATCTAATCTTTGCTACTTCCATATTATTGGTTCTCTTGGTGTGGGCCAAATCTGTAGAGTGTTAGCTTATACTCTCATCATCTTTCTAGCCGTTGGCTTTTGGAAGGAAGTTTGGTAAGTAGGTCTCGAAGTACTTTATCAGAGGGCCAATCGATCACCTATTCCAAGTAATAAGAGACTCAGATTGTTGGTAAGGATATAGATTGTTAATCAATCACAATACTTGGTTGAAGTTGTAAATTGGGCTTTGGACTAATTGTTGACTGATTGTACCTTTAGGTGCCGCGAAGAGTATCGTGTTACAGATTTCGAATAAGGTGTGTAATCCCGTACCTTCCGAATACATGTTTGAAATGGTGTGTAATCTCATACCTCTCTGAATGTTTGCATGAAATACTCTGTGGTTCGGTTGAAATATCGAAGAAAACCAGAAACCGGCATCCGTGATCACTTGGGCTTGCGTATATTCGTAGTGGTAACCATATTTTGCAATGGAACAGTTTTGGTTAGTAGCAGTGATGTGATTTTGAAAAATCACGAAAAATAGGAGAAAGGGAATTAGAAGGAGAATAAGATATAGAATAAAAGGTTATTGTGTCTATTTTTATATGAAAGAAACGGAGAAGGAAAAGGAATTTTATATTCTATGATATCTTAATTTTAGTGAGACTGGTTCTGAATGACTTGGCAGTTCTCTATTTTGTCTTGGAAAAATCGTATAAAATTTTACAAAGTGAATTATATGTTATATTTATATGTATAGATTCCTTAGTGAGCCTATTTTCAATAAAAACAAGTGGGAGCAACAGATGAAAACAGTATAGTGAGATATTTGAATTTCGGGTAAGAGAGGTCAGAACCATTGGATGGTGAAACAAGGGAAACTTTAAAGAATAAACTGTACTTAATGGTTAAGCCAAAAATTCTGGAAAAATTGTAGTAAGAATATATATGAGTCTAATTTCAAGGAAAATTTACGGATTTAAATTTTGATCTTCCTAACTCGAGTTATAGTCAATTTAGCCAGTATGATGCAGATGGACAGTTTAAATTTTTTTATTCCCCAAATTAGTAGTTAAGTCTGGGGTTGCGAAATTACCAAAATATCCTTGGAGGGTAAATTACCGAAATACCCCTGGGTTGCGAGATTTTTGAATTACCCTCGATGGGTAAAATTATCGATTTACTGAAATGCCCCTATGGGCCTATTTACTGAAATGCCCCTATGGGCTGATTTGTTTAAATGCCTTAGTGGGCCGAATCCTTATATTGCTTTAATGGATTGATTCATAAAAAGTATTCAATAGATTAATGTTTGTTATTTATATATGGATATTTTATGTTATTATGTATGTTGCATCTCTATATATCACATGGGATGGGATAATTGAATGAAAAGAAGTGTAGCCCGGTGGCTTTGCCACAAATTCTGATAATGGCTATGTGCCAATTTAAATATGGCTTTGTGCCATCATGATTAAGGTTGTGTGCCGATTATAATACCGTATATGATTCTGGTGGCTCAGCCACAAATAGTATAAATGGCAGTTTGACGGCAAATTGGAGAGACTAGCGGGGTGGGCTGACTTGATCCCCATAGGAGAGATTGGCTGGATGGGATGGGTTGCATACATTCTTACATTTGTCTCATTTATCTATTATTTTGTAAATGGGCTTAGGCCCAAGATGATGCTAAATGGGTTCAAGCCCAGTGGACAACGGTAAGGGGATTATACACTGAGTTCTTGTAACTCACCCCCCTTTCTTTTTCTTAATCCCTGTAGGTAATGCTCAGTGACGTAGACTTGGGCCATGGATGACTCGGTGGAGGCCATACTTCAGAAATGGTGTTTTATTTTGAACTTTAGATTTCTATTACCGTTCACTTTACTATTTTGGGTTTTTATGTTGTAATAAGGCCTCTGGAGTATTTTATTATTTGCTTTATGTTTGATATACTTATTATCTTGCTTAAATTGTTTTAAATGAGAATTTTTCTAAAAACTTAAATAAAGGTTTTTCCAAAATCGATTAACAAATGGATTTCAAAATAAACTTTTACAAATATTTTTAACACGGAAATTTTCTCTCGAACTATCAACGATATTTTCAAAAGTCACGGTTTTAGAAGATCATTAGTTCAAATTTAACGATTTATCAATCAATCTTTGAGGTTAGTAGTATTTTATCAAATATTTTAAATCAAATTTGTTTTTTTGGTTTTAACAAATCAATACCTATTTTAGTACGAATAAAAAGGATTTAACATGTTTTTCTCATGTAACATGTCAGATCCGGTCATAACGCATGGGCGGAGTTTGGGGTGTTACACGGTGTGACTAAAGATGCATTGAGGTTGAAGTTGTTTTCGTACTCGTTGCGAGATCGAGCACGAGCATGGCTCAATTCATTGCCACCAAGTTTCATATCTACATGGCAAGAATTAGTAGAGAGATTTTTGGTTAAGTAATTCTCGCCTAGCAAAAACGCTAAGTTGAGGAACGATATCACAACTTTCCAACAATTGGATGACGAGTCTTTGTATGAGGCTTGGGAGCGATTCAAGGAGTTACTTCGTAAGTTTCCTCATCATGGGATTCCTCATTGTATCCAGTTGAAGACATTTTATAATGGTCTCAATGCACATACAATACTGATGGTAGATGCTTCTGCGAATGGTGCAATTTTGTCTAAGTTTTATAATAACACTTATGAGATCATCGAGAGGATGGTGAGTAATAACTATCAATGGCCAACAAATTGAACAACTTCAGGAAGACGTGTAGCTAGATTCATGAAGTTCACGCCCTCACTTCGTTATCAGCTCAGATATCATCTATTTCCTCTATGTTAAAACAGTTTACTGCTAATAATGCTAATAATTTTGCAACTCAGCCACCAAGTCCGTTTGAAGTAGTTTCCTGTGTGTACTGTGGGGAAGGTCATTCTTTTGAGAATTGTCCATCAAATCCCGAGTCAGTGTACTATGTGGGGAACCAACATCAAAATAGGAGTGGACGAGGACTCCAGTCCAACTACAATCCTTCATGGCATAATCATCCTAACTTTTCGTGGAGCAACCAAGGAAATGGACCGAATAACCTCATATTGCAGCATAGACCTAACTAATCTCAAGGGTTTAATCAGCAAGCTCCAAAACCACCTCAAGCTGAGGCTTCAAATAGTTTGGAGAACTTGTTGAAACTGTACATGGCAAAGAATAACGCTTTGATCCAAAGCCAAGCAGCAACATTGAAAAATTTGGAAAACCAAATGGGTCAGTTAGCTACAGAGCTTCGTAATAGACCGCAAGGAACCTTGTCGAGCAATACTGAGAATCCAAGAAATTTGGGTAAAGAACATATCAAGGCAGTGGCATTGGAAAGTGGTAAAATTCTGGAACCCCGATTGATTCATGTCGAAGATAAGCCTATTGAGAAGAATCAACCAGCTGCTGAAACTCCTACACTAAAAGAGTTAGATTCTGCAAAGACTGACAAGGTAAACCCTAACTTAGTGAATTTAGATTCTTTAACATCTTCTTTGGATGTAGATTTGCCTACTCAGAAGAGTTATCTGATTCAACCAAAAGTTCCATCACCTTCATATCTACAAAGATTGCAGCAACACAAGCATGTGAGGTGCAATTCAAGAAGTTTTTGGATGTTCTGAAGCAGTTACACATCAATATTCTGTTGGTGGAGGCTTTAGAACAAATGCCGAATTATGTGAAGTTTATGAAGGTGTCCAAAAGAAACGACTGAGTGAATATGAGACTATTTTCGTGATAAATGACTGCAGTGCATTCCTGCAGAACAAACTGCCACTGAAATTGAAAGACCCAAGAAGCATTACTATACCCTATAACATTGATGAATCTTACTGTGGTAAAACTTTGTGTGATTTAGGAGCGATTATCAATTTGATGCCTAAGTCTATTTTGAAGATGCTAGGGATAGGTGAAGTAAGACCTACAACTGTGACGTTTAAGTTAGCGGATCGATCTTTAGCATAACTAGAAGGAAAGATCGATGATGTTTTGGTAAGAGTCGATAAATTTATTTTTCTTGCTGAATACATTGCCTTAGATTTTGAAGCAGATAAGGAAGTGCCGATCATCCTTGTAACACCCCTTACCCGTATCCGTCACCGGAAAGGGTTACGGAGCATTACCAGAACATTCAGAAATAGTTACAGATAAATCATGCAAGTTACATTCAAATTCCAAAATCATTCGTAATGTCCCTTAAATGGACCCTTGAAGTCCAATACAAGCATTAGAATCAACTCGGGACTTAATCGGAACCTCTAAGAATTTTTCGTAAAATTTCAAAAATTTTCCAAGGTACAAGGCTCACACGCCTGTGTGGTGCAAAGGACAAGCCCGTGTGACCCTAAGACGCGCCCGTGCTACAGGCCGTGTTCGACCCCCTATAACTCTCTGACTTGTGCACACGACCATGCCACATGCCCGTGTGCTAGGCCGTGTGGTTACTTAATTCAATTTGAAATTAGGTGCAGGTTTCACACAGCCAAGACACACGCCTGTGTTCTAGGCCGTGTAGAACACACGATTGAGATACACGTCTGTGTCCTCAATTCTGATCATTCTGTTTCTCAAAATTAAGGTGCAGGGGACACACGACCTAAATACACGCCCATTTACCTGGCCGTGTGTCACACACGGTCTAGAAACATGCCCGTGTGTCTACCTATGTAGACAAAATAAAGCCATTTCTAGCTTCATTTCTCACCCAAAATCACACCAAAGGCCTGCACTTAAAACTCACGTCCAATACCAACCATTTCAAGCATTTAAGTTAAGTTATTCAACAAGGCATATCATTAAATGCACAAGTGTTTATAAACTTACCTTTGTTTAACTTAGGAATTAACATCATTTGATCACATATACTTAACATAACACATGTGTATATATCATAATTGTAACATCCCTAACCCATATCCGTCACTGATATGAGGTATTACCGATCAATACACAACATATAACATTCATTCTCATACATCATTCAATACAATCATATTGCCTCTTATAAGGGCCTACGAGGCCTTAAACACGCTTTAGAAATAGTTTGGGACTAAACCAATAACATACAAAAATTTTGAAAAACTTAGAATTTTTCAATCACACAAGGGTCACATGCCCGTGTGAATAGACTGTGTGCGTCACACGGCTAGTTGACACGCCTGTATCTTAGGCCATGTGGAAATAGGGCATACATACTTACTTGCATCACACGGTCGAGAACACGCCCGTGTGCTAGGCTGTGTGAAAACTGGAGAGTTTACTAACTTGGGTCACACGACCAACCACATGCCCATGTGTCTAACCCGTGTGCCATTCGAAATGGTCAAATATTCCCGTATGTTGGGCCGTGTGCCATTTAGGGGTATACTAACTTATACCACACGGCCAGTCACACGGCTGTGTGTGATACCGTGTGTAGCATACTAACTTCAATTCAATTTTAACACCAGGGGACACACGGCCGTGTAGCATGGCCATATGTCACACACGACTGAGACACACGCCCGTGTCTCTACCCGTGTAAACAAAAATAGACCATTTTCAAGGCTAATTTGCCACCCTTTCTCATGCTCACTTAAACAACCAACATGGTACCATTTTATTATACAATTAGGCAGCCAAAACATCAACCAAATATATAATTCATACCATATCTATTTCAACCAAATTAAATACACTATTCAATGCCAAATACCTATCAACTCAACTTCTAATATCATACTTCATCAAAGCATTTTTCAAACATGTATACTCAAAAATCAATTAACCATGTGAACAGCTATAGACCATATTCACATCATACCAAAACATATACATTTATAAGCCATTTCAAATGGCCAAACACACATTAATATTATCATCTTTTACAAGCCAACTTTCATGGCTAAATTCACAACCAAAATACCACAACTAGCCTATACATGCCATATACCATATTACACAACACAAAAGTACCAAATAGATGTCCGATAGTGCGATGATGTTCCTGACGACGTCTAAATCCGAGCTAGCTTTGATACATTGTAAGACATAAGAAAAATATCACAAAGTAAGCTTCACAGCTTAGTAAGCTCGTAAGTGAGTAATTCAATATATTGAATAAATGTAATTCAATCAATTACACATATCAAAGTCATAAACACAATACTACAAACCTTTCTCATGTCTCAAAACATGATCAATACCATTTCATCGAACTTTCTTTATTTAATATTCAAATAGGTTCTATACGCACCTGTATCATCTCGTACTAACCTATTTCTCAACCACATCATTCGTTTACCAGTTGAACCATTCGAAATAGAAATCGGATACTCAAAGATCTCTATTGATAAGTACCTATACCATGGCCCGTAGCCAAATCAAGGTAACTTATCTCGGAGTACCTATACCATGGCCTGTAGCCAAATCAAGGTATCACTCGCACCTGAAGTACTGATATCATGGCCCGAAGCCAACTCATAACCTAGTGATATGTCACTAGCATCCTAAACTATTCCTAAGGTTCAACCGGGAATTTACACATGTCGATTTCGTCGTCAAACATGTCCGTAAAGTCGTATTCACAATTCAAACATTTTTCGTAATCACATAATCAAAGTTTATGGAATATCAAAGCATTTAACATACATTTATAATGAAATTACCACATACGAACTTACCTCATATTCGAAATTGACGAATCGGGTCAATTACTCGATAACCGTACTTTTCTCCCGATCTAAATCTGAATTCTTTCTTTCTTGATCTATATGTATTCAAAATTAACTCATTTAATCAAACATCATTCAATTTAATCCTTAGACACATATTTTGGAATTTTTACACATTAGCCTCTTTCATTTATTTCACATTTCAACCACACAATTTTCACATTTTACAAATTAATCCCTTTTTGACATTTTTGTCAAAAATCACTTTACAAAACATTTAAACCTATCAACAAATTGTCATTTTCATTATCAAACATTAAAAAGCTCAAATATTCATCAATGTCACTTCACAAAATCATAAAAAAATTTGAAAATAAAGGCACGGGCTAGCTAGAATACGAAGCAACGATTACAAAAACATTGAAATCATAAAAAACGAGCAAAAAAACATACCTTAATCAAGAACAATTAGGACCGAACCCTAAAATAACACCTTTGGCTTCTTTTCTTTTGATTTTCGGTTATAGATGAAGAAAATAAAGATGAAAATGGCGTTCATTTTATTTATTTTACTTAATAACCAATTACCATATTAACCTTTAATAATAAAACATTTAAATCATCTAATATAAGGCTATCTATGTCAAATTCCACTATCAATGGTCTAATAACATCATAAGGACCTTTCATTTAATAAATCATAGAAATTAGACACCTTTAACAAGTAGAATGCAACTTTTGCATTTTACGCTTTAGTCCTTTTTTTCCTCAAATTGAGCTATTAAACGATAAAAGTAGGTCATAAATTTTTCACACATATCAAATAACATATTGTAAACACCAAAAATAATATTAAAATAATTTTTTGACATTGGATTTATGGTTTCGAAACCTCTGTTTTGATTTAGCTAAAACTGGGCTGTTACAAGTCTCCCCCCTTAAGGATTTTCGTCCTCGAAAATCTTACCAATGAATAGGTTTGGATATTGTTTTCTCATAGCATCCTCGAGTTCCCATGTAGCTTATTCAACCTCGTGTCAATGCCATAATACTTTTGCTAAAGCGATTTTCTTATTTCTCAATTATTTGATCTCACAAACTAAAATTTGAATCAGTTCTTCAGCATATGACATATCAGAATGAATTTCAATCTCGGTTGGGGAAATGACATGTGAAGGATCGGATCTGTATCGTCGAAGCATTGATACATGAAATACATTATGTATTTTTTCTAGCTCAGACGGTAAAGATAGTTGATATGTCACTGGTACAATTAGCTCGATAATCTCATACGGCCCGATGAATCACAGACTTAATTTCCCTTTTTGATCAAACATTAATATCTTTTTCCACGGTGACACTTTCAAAAACACTTTATCCCCGATCTGAAACTCAATATCTTTCCGTTTCAATTTTGCGTATGGTTTCTGTCGATTTGAAGTTGCTTTCAAACTTTTGCGGATTACTTTCACTTTCTCTTATGTTTCTTTGATCAGATCAACCTCGTGAATCTTATTCTTGCTCAGCTCAACCCAGTACAAATGTGTTCTACATTTACGACCATATAGAGCTTCCTCTGGTGCCATTTTTATACTTATTGAAAACTATTATTGTAAACAAATTCAATCAACGATAGATATTTCTCCTAGCTATCCTAAAACTCAAGAATGCAACAACGGAACATATCCTCAAGTATCTGAATAACTCGCTCAGATTGACCATCTGTTTGAGGGAGAAATGCAGTGCTAAAATGTAGCTTTGTACGTAAAGTTTCTTTGCAATTTCTTCCAAAGTCACGAATTGAGTCTTGGATCCCTATCCGAAATAATAGATAATGGCACTCCGTGCAATCGAACAATTTCTGAGATATACAACTCAGCTAATTTATCAAGCCAAAAATTTGTACGTACATGAATGAAATGAGTTGATTTCGTCAATCTGTCAACATCAAACCCAAATCACATCTTTCTTTCTAGGAGAAAAGGGCAAACCATATACAAAATCCATTGTTACTCTATCCTTGTAACATCCTGGAAAGGGCCTATGTATTTTCGGTTTAATTGTACGAACTGACATGTCTTATGTATTGCGAATAAATTTTTGACATTTTTGGAAACCTAGAAATGCATGGAAATGATTTAGAAATGAACATTTTTGGAAACCCGGAAATGATTTGGAAATGATTCAAAAGTGGGAAGTGAACATTTCTGAAAACTTGGAAATGTAAGGAAATGTCAAGTTTAAAGAGGCAAACGAAAATTTTTGGAAACTTAGAAATGACTTAGAAATGTCGAGTTTTAAAGTTTAAAAGAGGAAATTAAGGCAAGGTGGCCTTAAGAGAAAAAGTATGTGAAATTTGACACACAAACAGGCTTGGAAAAGTGGCCTGGAGATGCCACTTAGGGCCTCTGGAAATGGCGCCACATGCAAGGGTATTGGGCCTGAGTCCGAGTCACAGGGGAAGCAAATAAAAGGAATTTTATTTTTGCTTCCAGAAGCAAAGAGGTGGACGGCACAAGGCTTTTAAAAGAGGAGTTTTATTCTCTTTAAATTTCGGCTAATAAAGGGATAAATAATAGATTTATTTTAGATTATTTTTCAAGGAGACAATAAGGGAGCACAAGGAGGAGAAATAGGCCATTCATTCATTCTCCTTCTCTATTCTCTCTGCTGAAATTCTCCTAGCAAAAATCCCCTCTTCTCTTTTCTTTCTCCAAGCCGAAAATACATCTTGTGTTCTAGCCAAAACTTCTCCATTAAGTGTCGATTCTTTTGGAGCCTAATATCCTACTCTTTCTATCTTGAAGCCGAATACATAAGTGACCATCTAGTCTCCAAGTAATCATAGCCAAATCTTTGAAGGGCTTCAAATAAAGGTGCTATCGATTTCTTCAGTAAAGGTAAGATTAAGTTTGGTTTTTCTTCTTTCGTTTAAGGACCTGTCGAAATTTCAAAGACTAATCCTTATTATTGATTTTGGCCGAAATATGGAAGGATCTTTCGGGGTTATCAGAGTAGTCGACTAAAATGAGGATTTTTTTGGGATTTAAAGCTTCAAGGGTTTTCGACAACAGTAAGGAAGCAAGGATCCAATTCGGGATTTAAGATTTGGAGGGTAAACACATCGGTATGTTTGGCCAAGGCCTGTTTTGATAACTAGATCTATTTCATAATCGTTTGAAAAGCCGAAACAAATTTTTTTAAGTGATTGAATGCTTGACCGAATGCAAGAAGAGTATAGCAGAGATTTTGGGACTTGATTCTTAAGTCAATCGGCAACAAGGTAAGTTTTAAAGTATACTAATCCTACTAGGATTTGGATTTATGGCCGAATGGCTTTTTATTAAATTAGTAAGTGATTAATCAAATGTAGGGATTAAGGATCTAAGTGATAGATTAGATTTCAAGATCTCAAGGAATTTGCTAAGCGAATCAGGTGTGTACCCCACACTAATTCTTAATAAGTTTTATGGCTATGTCTAATTAAAATATGTGATATTAAGACCAAGAAAGTGGCTAAGGTACCATGTTATGGTACTAAGTACTCAGGTACGTTTCCTACTCCTACTAGGAATATGAAATATGTTATTTGTAACATGAGAATAAGAATGTGAACTTTGGCATATTAATGCATATTACAAAATGGGGCATATGGTTTATTGAAAGGGGAAGTGAATGTGGTGACCTAAGACCGTGGTATCTAAATGTGGTGACCTAAGACCACAGTAATCTGAATGCGATGACCTAAGACCGCGATATCTAAATGTGGTGACCTAAGACCACAAATGCGGTGACCTAAGACTGCGATATGGAGTGTAGCGGAAGGAGGGTCGACTTAGTAGTCCCCACTGTGCAAAGTTGGTACGGGGAGTGTAGCGGATGGCTTATTAGGTTTGGGTTTGGGAATGCATCATAATTTGTATGCTATGATATGAATGTGTAACATTTGTTATGCTGATTCTATTATGATTTAGTGTTGTGTACACATTGAGTCATTGACTCACCCCGTTAAGGGACCATGTTTGGTGATGAACAAGAATGGACCCTTGGACGCGTAACTTTGTGGTGGCCATGCTCAACATGAAGTTTTTATTTTTATGGACTATTATTTAAGTTCTTCGAATTATTTGGATTTATTTGATGTAATAAGGCCATAAGGCCATAGTGCACTATTTTATTTCTGTTTTTATTTATTATGTTACGAAATTTTTATTAAGTTAAAGATTAAGTAATTTACTTTAAATGTATTTTATACGTTTTATCACCTAAAATTTAAAAGGGTTTTCATTATAAAAAGATTTTGTTTTCTACTCGAGCCCAACCCAAAACAATATTTCTTTCAAAACACACTATTTTCCCAAAGTAACAAAAGAACTTTGAACTGGTTTACTTGAGGAACATACCAAATCTGGTCAAAGCTCGTGGGCCGGGTTTGGGGTGTTTTAGTTTGGTATCAGAGCCCAATTTTAAACTCTCGGCCCGTGGGCTAAGGCCCAAAATGTTTTCCAATCGAGCCAAATGAGTTTTATGGAAGTATTTCTGAAAATAAGTAGGTTTTGTGGCATAGCACCTAAGTCTCTGACCCGCAGTCCACCAGGTAAGTACCCCTAACCATCTGTGTGATTATGTGAATTATAGAAGGGTAGAAAAGGAATGGAATGTAGAATAGTATGATAGGTACTTGAACCGTAGGAGTTGTCTACTCAAACACAAATACATAAGACTTAAGTGCCTAACTAAACAACCCTATGGCTAAGTCACCGAGTTAGGGTATGGTAACCCCTGTGCGCATGTCAAGGATTGGATCCAAAAGAGCCTGGTACTTAAGCAGTCCTAGTGACTCACCTCCTCTTCGCTGGAATCCTACCTGGTGCGTAGCTTTGGTTCACCCTGACCAAGAGGACTCGGTCATAGGCTAAACACAATAACTAAAACCCGAAAGGGAACTAGCCGTGTTTTTATAAAAACAACAAAACCCTAGTTTTAAAACTCTTAAAACTTTCTTTTAAATTTGTGAAAACCATCTTTACAAAATTTTCCAAAAAATTTTCGATTTATGAAATTACAAAAAATACCCCTAGCGGTAAAATTACAAAAATACCCTTAGTTTATGAAATTTCCAAAATACTCACAGTTTTTATCAAAATTTCATTTCTCTACTAAGTGTTCAAAAGCCCTAATTTGCAAAATATCAAAATACCTTAATTTTGGAAAATTACAAAATTGCCCATAACTTACAAAATATTACCAAAATGACCCTGATTTCCAAAATTTTTTTTTTTGCAACATCACCGTTTTGGAAAGAACAATTCTCAAAAAGAACCCTCAACGTTTTGCAACTTTTGAAATATCCCTGATTTGTTAAATTTTACAAATTTACCCTGGTTTATTACCGAAATACCCCTGCAATTTCAAAATTACCGAAAGGCCCCAGGATTTCAAAATTTCCAAAATACCCTTATTGACAAAATCACCAAGGAACCTTATTTTGACAAATTACGAAAATACCCTTGTAGGACAAATTACAAAAATACCCCTAGGTAGTGGGAAAAAAATACAACAACAATGAAAACTACAACATTTCTCTGAATGAACGAAAGTTCATAATTGGTTGATGAATGTGAACGTGACTTTCTGAATAGTGAACTTGAGCTGAGAACTTTGTTTGATCAAAAGAACCACTTTTAAACATCTCTTTTCATAAAACTGTTCGCGGTTAATCAGTGAAACAAAAGTACTAATGTATAAAACTCTTAAATCAGATTAAATCGCGACGTTAGAAAATGAGTTCTAGGGGACGTGGTCGTCGTGGACGGGATAAGAGGAGTCTTGGACTGTCAGAATAGTCTAAGAGTCTTCAAAAAAGACCGAAGGTTGAGAATTCTACTCGTGTTTTTAAGCCAACTACTAAAAATCCAGACCGTCCGTGTTCTCAGTGTGGAAGGTATCATGTTGGCGAGTGTTGGAACTTAGATCGGGAATGTTTTAGATGTAAGTCTAAGGCTCATTTGGTTAAGAATTGCACTCAGGCAACGAAGGTTTGTGGTTTAAACCATGGAGGAAATGGTCATCGAACACCCGGTAGAGGTGCTGAAGGTTCAGATGTGAGACAACCAAGGATATGATAGCGGTTAAGTTCCTTGTTTTTGGAGTACTATTTATTGTTTTAGAGATAGTTCATTCTTGTGTTACAAGTGAACTGTTTGAAACTTTGGATGTGAACTTAGAGACTGTGCCTAGAAGGTAAGATAGTTCTTTAAGATCAGAGTGCACAGCAATAGCGTAGTGGGGTGAGTTAGACCGTACGATGGTTCGTTAGTAAGTAATTTCGAGGACGAAATTATTTTAAAGGGGTAGAACTGTAACATCCTGGAAAGGGCCTATGCATTTTCAGTTTAATTGTACGAAATGACATGTCTTATGTATTGTGAATAAATTTTTGACATTTTTGGAAACCTGGAAATGCATGGAAATGATTTAGAAATGAACATTTTTGGAAACCCGGAAATGATTTGGAAATGATTCAAAAGTGGAAAGTGAACATTTCTGGAAACTTGGAAATGTAAGGAAATGTCAAGTTTAAAGAGGCAAACAAAAATTTTCGGAAACTTAGAAATGACTCAGAAATGTCGAGTTTTAAAGTTTAAAAGAGGAAATTAAGGCAAGGTGGCCTTAAGAGAAAAAGTATGTGAAATTTGACACACAAAACAGGCTTGGAAAAGTGGCACTGAGATGCCACTTAGGGCCTCTAGAAATGGCGCCACATGCAAGGGTATTGGGCCCGAGTTCGAGTCACAAGGGAAGCAAATAAATGGAATTTTATTTTTGCTTCCGTATAAAGAGGTGGACAAACACAAGGCTTTTAAAAGAGGAGTTTTATTCTCTTTAAATTTCAAGCAATAAAGGGATAAATAATAGATTTATTTTAGATTTTTTTTCAAAGAGATAATAAGGGATTGTTCTTTAAATTTTAAACTAAGGGATAATGATAAGGAAGAGTGGTGGCCAAGCAAAGGATTCTTGGCCTAGCAATTTCGGCACAAGGAGGAGAAATAGGCCATTCATTCATTCTCCTTCTCTATTCTCTCTCTAGAAATTCTCCTAGCAAAAATCCCCTTCTCTTTTCTTTCTCCAAGCCGAAAATACATCTTGTGTTCTAGCCAAAACTTCTCCATTAAGTGTCGATTCTTTCGGAGCCTAATATCCTACTCTTTTTATCTTGAAGCTGAATACATAAGTGACCATCTAATCTCCAAGTAATCATAGCCGAATCTTTGAAGGGCTTAAAATAAAGGTGCTGTCGATTTCTTCAGTAAAGGTAAGATTAAGTTTGGTTTTTCTTCTTTCCTTTAAGGACTTGTCGAAATTTCAAAGACTAATCCTTATTATTGATTTTGGCCGAAATATGGAGGGATCTTTCGGGGTTATCAGAGTAGTCGACTAAAAGGAGGATTTTTTTGGGATTTAAAGCTTCAAGGGTTTTCGACAACAGTAAGGAAGCAAGGATCCAATTTGGGATTTAAGATTTGGAGGGTAAACACATAGGTATGTTCGGCCAAGGCCTGTTTTGATAACTAGATCTATTTCATAATCGTTTGAAAAGCCGAAACTAATTTGTTTAAGTGATTGAATGCTTGGCCGAATGCAAGAAGAGTATAGCAGAGATTTCAGGACTTGATTCTTAAGTCAATCGGCAACAAGGTAAGTTTTAAAGTATACTAATCCTACTAGGGTTTGGATTTATGGCCGAATGGCTTTTTATTAAATTAGTAAGTGATTAATCAAATGTAGGGATTAAGGATCTAAGCGATAGATTAGATTTCAAGATCTCAAGGAATTTGGTAAGCGAATCAAGTGTGTACCCCACACTAATTCTTAATAAGTTTTATGGCTATGTCTAATTAAAATATGTGATATTAAGAATAAGAAAGTGGCTAAGGTACCATGTTATGGTACTAAGTACTCAGTGCACGCTTTACTCCTACTAGGAATATGAAATATGTTATTTGTAACATGAGAATAAGAATGTGAACTTTGGCATATTAATGCATATTACAAAATGGGGCATATGGGTTATTAAAAGGGGAAGTAAATGTGGTGACCTAAGACCACGAACACGGTGACCTAAGACCGTGGTATCCGAATGTGGTGACCTAAGACCACGCAGAATGTCCGAATGTGGTGACCTAAGACCGCGATATCTGAATGTGGTGACCTAAGACCACAAATGCGGTGACCTAAGACCGCGATATGGAGTGTAGCGGAAGGAGGGTCGACTTAGTAGTCCCCACTGCACAAAGCAGGTTGACGGAGGAGTGTAGTGGATGGCTTATTAGGTTTGGGTTTGGGAATGCATCATAATTTGTATGCTATGATATGAATGTCTAATATTTGTTATGCCTGATTCTACTATGATTTAGTGTTGTGTACACATTGAGTCTGTTGACTCACCCCTTTGAGGGACCATGTTTCAGGTGATGAATAGTAATGGACCCGGACGGCAGAACTTGTGGTGGCCATGCTCAACATGAAGTTTTTATTTTTATGGACTATTATTTAAGTTCTTCGAATTATTTGGATTTATTTGATGTAATAAGGCCATAAGGCCATAGTGCACTATTTTATTTCTGTTTTTATTTATTACGTTACGAAATTTTTATTAAGTTAAAGATTAAGTAATTTACTTTAAATGTATTCTATATGTTTTATCACCTAAAATTTAAAAGGGTTTTCATTATAAAACAATTTTGTTTTCTACTCGAGCCCAACCCAAAACAATATTTCTTTCAAAACACACTATTTTCCCAAAGTAACAAAAGAACTTTAAACCGGTTTACTTGAGGAACATACCAAATCTGGTCAAAGCTCATGGGCCGAGTTTGGGGTGTTTCAATCCCACTTCCAATCAGGAAGCATAATAGGTTGTAATAAACCAGACAGTACTTGCTGCTCAGCTTTGACTTGCTGACAAATCAAACATTTCGAAACAAATTCTCAGATATCACGTTTCATGTCGTGCCACCAATAAAGCTGTTTCAAATCGTTATACATTTTCGTACTTCCCGGATGTACTGATAAGCAGCTACTTTGTGCTTTGTTTAGAATCTCTTGAATAAGCTCAGAATTTCTTGGTACACATATTCTATCATGAAACATCAAACAGTCATTAAGCCCTATTCGAAACTCAGAATCAAGAGTCGATTCACACTGAGCTCGTTTTGCTTGCAATTCATTATGAAATTTTTGAGCTTCACAAATCTATTGTAGAAATAATGGCTTCGCTTTCAACTAAGCTACTATCGAACCGTCATCAGACAAAGCTAATTGTGTGTTCAAAGTACGTAAAGCAAACAAGGACTTTCGGCTCAAAGCATCAGCAACTACGTTCGCTTTCCCAGGATGATAGTTAATTACTAATTCATAGTCTTTTAGGAATTCTAACCACCTCCGCTGTCGCAAATTTAAATCTTTCTGAGTTATCAGATATTTCAAGCTTTTGTGGTCGATATAAATATGGCATTTCTCACCAAACAAGTAATGTCACCAAATTTTCAACGCGAATACTATCGTAGCCAATTCTAGGTTGTGTGTCAGATAATTCTTTTCGTGTGGTTTCAACTGTCTCGAGGCATAAGCTCTAACTTTGCCTTCCTGCATCAAAACACAACCCAGGCCATTTAATGATGCATCACTGAAGACTACAAATTCTTTACCCGACTCAGGTTGAACTAACACTGGTGCCTCTGTCAATAATACTTTCAACTATTCAAAACTCTTCTGACACTTTTCTGACCATTCATATTTAACATCTTTTTGAAGTAATCGTGTTATCAGAGTTGCAATAATCAAGAAACCTTTCACAAACCGTATGTAATAACCAGTTAGTCCCAGAAAACTACGGACTTCAGATACGTTTCTTGGAGGCTTCCAATCTATAATTGCAGAATTTTTACTCGGGTTAACTCAGATACCTGCAGCTAAAACTATATGTCCCAGAAAACCAACCTCTCGTAGCCAAAACTCACATTTGCTGATTTTGCAAACAACTGCTTATCTCTTAAAGTTTGTAGCACGATTCTCAAATGTTCTTCATGCTCAGATTCATCACGAGAGTAAATCAAAATATCATCAATAAACACAACTACGAATCTGCCTAAATACGGCCTGAAAATTCGGTTCATCAAATCCATAAAAACAAGATGTGCGTTTGTTAGTCTGGAAGGCATTGGAAGGCACATCTGATTCTTTAACTCTCAACTGGTAATAACCCAATCTCAAATCAATTTTCAAAAACACTGTTGCTCCTTTTAACTGATCAAACAAATCATCAATCCGCAGTAGAGGATATTTGTTCTTTATAGTCACTTTATTCAACTGTCTATAGTCAATACACATTCTCATCATGCCATCTTTCCTTTTCACAAACAATACCGGTGCACCCTAGGGAGAGAAACTCGATCTAGCAAAACCTCTATCCGTCAATTCCTGCAACTGAGCTTTCAGTTTTTTAACTCTATTGATGCCATTCTGTACGGAGCTATCAATATCGGTGTTGTACCCACTACTAATTCAATACCAAACTCAACTTCTCTGATAGGTGGTAACCTGGTAACTCTTCGGGAAATACATCTGGATACCCACACACAACTGGTACTGATTCAATCTTTGTTTCAGTCGCTTTTGTATCAAGTACGTAAGCAAGATAAGCTTCACACCTTTTTCTCACAAGTCTCTAAGCTAACATAGATGCGATCATTACTGGCAAACTATTTAGATCATCAAATTCAATTCTAATAGTCTCATTATTCTGACACTTTAATTCAATTGTCTTTTGTCCACAATTCACTACAGCACCATGCATCATTAACCAATCCATACCCAAAATCACATCAAATTTATCGAACGGTAACAGCATCAGATTATCTAGAAAATAGAATTCTTAATGTATTAACAGACAATTCTTGCAAACTTTGTCAACTAAAATACATTTTCCTAAGGGGTTCGATATACTAATAAAAAATTTAGTAGACTCTACAGGTAAAGTCTTATTGGATACTAAATTCATGCATATATAAGAATGAGTTGATCCTGGATCTATCAATGCAACCACATTAGTATCATAGAGAGTGAAAGTACTGGTAATAACGTCTGGTGAAGATGCCTCCTCCCGTGCACAAATAGCATAAGCTCGAGCAGGTGCTCGTGCCTCAGATCTCACAACAGAAACTCTCGTAACACCCGATTATCACTTGTATTTCCAGTGTTTTGGGGTGCTCTCCCTCTAGTAGTAGTATTACTTGATCTCATATTTTGAACTTTGTCTTTCTCATCTAACTCTAGGCAATCTCGGATGAAGTGTTCTAACGAACCACATTTGTAACAAGCCTTATTACTTTTATTCCAGCATTCTCTGAAATTTCGTCTCCCACATTGCTGACATTCGAGTTTGTTGTCTTTCACATTGCCAACACTAGATACTAATGTCACTTGAGCTTTAGAACCTGAGTATTATTTTCTACGATCCCTATTCGAATATTCGTTTGAAACATTTGGGTAAGTATACAAATCTCTAAATTTCTTCGATGAAGATTGATACAGCTTACTCATCGATACTTTTCTCGAGTCTCTAGCTTCTGAATCTACCTTTCTCTATTTTTTGCTAAGACCTTTGGCTTTACAAGCCCTCTCAACTAGAACGAAAAATTGTTTCAACTCTAGAATTCCGACAATCTATCTACAAATCATCTGCACACGATTTCTTCAGTGGAAACATATTCCCGGGCATACTCGCTTAACCATACGAATTCTTTTTTATACTCAGTGATAGTCATCCGACCTTGTTTTAGCGCCAGAAACTCCTTATGCTTTTGATCAAGGAATCGCTGACTTATGTATTTCTTTTGGAATTCAGATTGAAAGAACTCCCAAGTAACCCATTCTTTAAGAACCACAAATATCAACACTTTCCACCAATGGTATGTAGTATCTCTTAGCAAAGATACAACACATTTAATACATTCATCAGGAGTACAAGACAATTTATAGAATACTCTGATTTATTTTCGAGCCAGAACTCAGCCTCTCAGCATCATCATCAGTGGTAGCCTGGAACTCCTCAGCCCCAGGTTTCCGGATCTTATCCACTGGTAGCTTATTCAATTGTATCGGGTCTATAACTTGAAGAACAACAGGGATTTGTTGAGGAACAGGTGGGGGCAGAGGTTGTTGAGCAGCCGGATTCATTCGAACAAACTCCATGAACCACTCACTCATCATATGGAAAAAAGCTTGTTTAGCCTCTACCTCGTGGCTACTCGATATAGGTCTAGAGTCTGATGGCGCTGCCCCTCAAGCAGGAGCAGGCATGTTACTCTCTACATCATCAGCTACTACTCGTTCGAGATCTATTACTATATGAAAGCACAATTTAAGATGTCAGGAATCATCACACTATCGCAGAGTATATATGGCATGTATAGCTAGACTCTTATCCAAATCTAATATGCTTAGGTGGAGGAGGAATAGACCCTACCTAATAGTAGATCTAACATAATTAAGTGGACTTGATCGAACGCCTAGAGATAGGGTTACGAGATTTTGCCGGATTAGGGTGAAACCTAATCTAGGAGTCCATTGATTGATTTACTGCTATCCTGGGGGTTATTATAAGCGAACAAGAGTTCCACTAATTAACCTAGGGTTAGACGTTATTCGCCTCGAGAGAGGGTTTAATACAGGTTAGGGAATTTTACGGATCAAACTAAGTAAAAGAAATCATATAATTTAGGGTTAGATAACAAGTGAAGTCTAGGTGGATTCTTCCTGAGGGTATCGTCATAATCAACTGAGTTTTCTTTCAAAGTTGTTTTCCTATTCGTCCTTTTTGTCTTTGTGTCCTTAGTTTAGTCTTCATCAATATAGTTTAAAGCAAGTTCACTCTGTTTTTAAGGCTAAATAATAAAAAGAAAGTTAGATTAATACTCTTAGTTCCTTTGGGTTCGATATCCGGTCTTGCATAAGCTATACTACCGTTCGATAGGTACACTTGCCTTTAATCATTGTCAGAGTTAGTCTCCAGGTTCGATCATTCTTTTATAAATATTAAAGCTCTGATTTGCAGTGATTAGTAAATGAGGGTGGCATATGGCTTGGTAAATAGCCTTTATTTTGTCCACATGGGTAGACACACGGGCATGTGTCCAAGCCGTTTGTGACACAGGGCCTATCCCATGGGCTTGTGTTTTGGTCGTGTGTCCCCTGCACCTTAATTTTGAGAAATAGAATGCTTACAATTGACCACATAGGCAGAGACAGGGGCGTGTGTCTCAGTCATGTGAGGGACATGGCCTCAAGCACGAGCGTGTGTCCCGACCGTGTAAAGTCCGCACCTATTTTATGGAAATTAAATTAATCACACGGCCTAGCACATGGGCGTCTGACTTGGCCGTGTGACTTCAATTTGTTTATGACTTGCAAGTGAGAGAGTTACACAGGTTAGGGACACTGGCGTGTCCCAAACCACACGGGCGTGTGACCCCTACTTATAGCAATAATTTTCTAAGTTTTGTGAAAATTTCCCAAGTTCTCAGTTTAGTCCCGAACCACTTTCGAAGCATGTTTTGGGCATCGTAGGCTCATATTAGGGACTTTGTGATTGAATACAAATGTTTTTAATTTGGATGCAAAATTATGTCTCGGTTTGTATGTTCACTTGTGATGTAAGTCCGGTAATACCTCGTACCCTATTCCGGCATGGAATATGGGTGAGGGATGTTGCAAAAGGTTTCGAAAATCAAATAGTTGATCATCTATTGATGTTGGAAAAAGATGAGGTAACTCAATCATGTGTGCCTATCAATGAGAATTTCCCAGATGAACACTTATTTGAGGCAAGTCGAATTCATGAAACACCTTGGTTTGCTGATTTTTCCAATTATCTTGCATGTGGAATAATTCCTCAAGAAATGACATACCAATAAAGGAAAAATTCCTTCATGATAGTCGGTATTATTTTTGGGAGTATCCATTTTTGTTTAAATAGTGTGCAGATAATATAATCTGAAAGTGTGTAGCTGAAAGTGAGATTGCTGAGATCCTGTATAATTGCCATTCATCTCCAAGTAGGGGACACTTTGGTGGTTCACGTACCGCAACAAAGATTTTTCAAGCAAGTTTCTTTTGGCCTACACTATTTAAAGATGCTCATGCTTTTGTGAAGGACTGTGATAAATGCCAAAGGACCAAAAATATATCAAGGAGGAATGAGATGCCCTGGACAAACATTTTGGAGATTGAATTATTCGACGTACGGGGCATTAACTTCTTAGGCCCGTTTCCTTTTTCGTATCGAAACAAATACATCTTAGTTGTTTTGGACTATGTATCCAAGTGGGTTGAAGCTGAAGCATACCATACAAATGATGCTAAGGTAGTAATACGATTCCTACATAAGTATGTGCTTACACGATTTGGGACACCAAGAGCTATTATTAGTGATAAAGGTTCTCACTTTGTGAATAAATGTCTTAAGTGGTTGCTTGACAATTATGATGTGAAGCACAAGATTGCTACTGCCTATCACACCCAGTCTAATGGGCAAGTTGAAATAGTGAACCCTGAAATCAAAGGTATCCTTGAAAGGGTAGTACGCCCTAGTAGAGAAGATTGGACTCGAAGGCTCAATGATGCATTATAGGCCTATCGAACAGCATTTAAGACACCATTAGGTTACTCCTTATTGGTTAGTCTTTGGAAAGGCATGTGATTTGCCATTAAAGTTGGAGAATAGAGCTCACTGGGCTTTGAAACAGTTGAACTTTGATCTTAAGCAAGTCGGTGAGAGCAGGATGTTACAACTTGATAAGTTGGAAGAGCTAAGGTTGTTTTCCTATGAGAATGCCAAAACGTGTAAAGAAAGATCAAAGAGATGGCATGATAGTCATATACAACCTCACGAGTTTAAAGAAGGTCAGAAGGTTTTTTTGTTTAATTCAATATTGAAGTTATTCCCTGGGAAGCTTTTATACCATATACTGAGTTTATCCTTTTGGAGCTATTGAATTATACGACAATTATGAAGGTACATTTAAAGTTAATAGTCAACGTCTCAAACACTACTAGGATGGTGAATTTGAGCGAGTTGAATCCTCGTTCAAATTAATAGACCCTTGATTTCTCATGAACTCATTTTGTAAATAAATAAATAAATAATTAGAACTTATTTTCTTAACTTATTATATTTAATTAATTCTGTCTAAGGAGATTGGAACTTAAGTGAAACCACTTTGACCCCTCTAACCTTTCTGGGAATTAATTTAATGTAATTTGTTAAGAAGAAATTTTCTAATTAAGATTTAAAAATTTTAAGTTTCATTTGTTTTGTTTAAATTTTAAATTTTTATGTTAATAAAGGGGGTCAAATTTGGCCCAAGTACTAATCAATTTTTTTTCTTGAGTAAGTTTATAAATACAGTCTGAGTTTGAGGCCCAAGACAGCAAAAAGGAGGGAAAATATTTACTTTGCTGCCACTTCCATTATTTTCCGCCCAAGTAACCCTAATGTAGCTAAAGTTTCGCTCATGTTGCCCTAATTCTTCCTTATATAAAATTCTCTTCATTCTATTATTTTTCATATCTATCAAAGCAAATTGCTTAACACTAAAAAGCACTAAATCTCCCTATTGTGCCGCTAGCCTCAAATCCTGAAAGAAACCCTAGTATATCTTCCCTTTTTTCCGGAATCACCTATTGTCATCTCAAGAAGATTACCGAAGCACCAACGTTGCTATCTCACATTGCTGTTGTTCCCGCCACACACGCCATTGTTGTCGAACGATGTCATTGCCACTACATCATCCTTGCCGTCACAAGATTTTCGTTGTAGCAAGTCCTTACCCACCTTGCCAATTTCTCTTTTCCCCCTTGTGTAGAAACTTTGCCATATTCTCAAGAAAAGATACCATGTCTCGCAAAAGAAGCAGATCTTCAAAGACTACTTCTGAAAACCAGATTTTGATCGATGAAGAAGTGAAAGAGAGATTTGATTCAATCTTCAAGCATCAATCTATGATGCTGGAAAAAGGTTTTAACTTGAAGAGTCATGATTTGATGGCTTTTCCTATACCGATTAGAAAGAAAATCAATGCACTCAAGTGGGAACGATTTTGTGATGCTCGTTCAGTTCTTGATGATGAACTAGTTCAGGAATTCTATGTTAGTTTGACTAAGCAAGATGCTACTGAGGTCATCGTTTAAAAGAAAAAGGTACCTCTTACTTCTAAGTTCATCAATGATTTGTTTAACTTACCTGCTGTTGAAGAAGATGAGTACTCCCCTATGATGAACAAAATCAATTGGGATTTTCTTCAACAAGTGCTTGACATTGTGACAAATCCTAGATCCCAAGGAATTATAAGAAAGTTTGGGAGCCATTCTTGCCGAAGGGAATACCTAAAACTAGTAGCAAAGGTATGGTTTTATTTCGTGCGCTATAGTTTTATGCCTATCCCACAGAGTTTCACCATCTCGATGGAACAGATGCTTTTGTTATATGCAATCTTGACAGAAAAGTCCATTAATATTGGGAAAATTATTCTCAAGGAGATTCATGATTGTGCTAAAAAGTAGACAGGAAGGGCTTATTTTCCATTATTAATCACTTCACTTTGGTTAAGGGCCCATGTTAAAACATAAGCAAATCAGAAAGGGAAATATGTTCAAGGGTGCATTACAAATCATTATCTTGAAAGGTTAGTAGAGAAGGTGTATGAATTGAATCACGGTCAAGGTGAGCAAGAAGAGCCAATTGAGCCAAATACCGTTGAGTTAATAAATGAAATTGAAACTGAAGCTAACTCAATTACAGACATTGAAGAAGAAGAATCTGACAAGGAACCAATCAGTCCTAAACCAGTTGAAGGATCTACAACCCCTGAACCAAAGGTTGAGCCAAAAGAAGAAACAACCAAGCTAAGTGTTGAACCTAAATCTACAACTCCAATGCCGACTTCTACAAGTGCTTCAAAGAAATTAGAGTTGTCAATTATGATGGATATGTGCAAGTTCATGCACAATCAACAACAAACTTACTGGAAATATGCAAAAATTAGAGATGACTCAATTCGAAATACTTTTAAGAATATCTCTAATACTTTTGTTCCTGAATTCCCAGCTACTATCTTTGAAAAATGGACGGAAGATAATAACTATGCAAGCGAATATGGAGTTGAAGAAGATGAGGGGAATGAGTCATAAAAATAAAAGGGGGGATTCTTGTCTTGTTCTTTATTCAATTATTTTTAGGTCTTTAGGAATTTATTTCTTTCATAATTAGGATTTAATTTCTACAGAATAAAACATAACAAGCATGAATAAACTTAACACTTCTTTAGAAAGAAAAAGTCTAAGTAATGTGGTAATGGGAATGAACATGTCTAGGATTGGGTTATTAGGAAAGACTTGGTATTTAAGCAGTCTTAATGACTCACCTCTCTTTCTTTAAAACCCTACTTGGTGTTCAGTTTTCATTCATTACTTTGTTCTTGCAATGAGGACATTGCTTCTTTTTAAAGGGGGTAAGGCAAATAAATTGCTCAAATTTTAAAATTTTCAAGTATGTTCCAATCATTTCTTTCATAAGTATGTTTTAATAAATGAATGTTTAGAGACATTTTTTGTTAATGAGATAGTTTGTATGCAAGTATGAATGATGACTCTATCTAAGTGAAAGTAAGTTATCATGAAGAATGGAATGCTTGTATGATCTTAGCCTTCGTAATGTTTGCCATGAAAACTTAGTTTCTCTTGAGATTAGACATGCATGAAGGTTTATATATTTAGAATTGACTTAGTAACTTTCTTGAGGCAAAATCCTAGGAGACATAAAAATCTAAAATGATATAGGCACTATTTCTTTGGATCGTTTAAGCCTTTTCACTATGATATTTGACCCTTGAAACTGTAATTTTGAGCTTAAAGGCCTATTTATTGCAATGAACCTACATTATAAGCCACATTACCATCTTTTTAAGTTATCCTAATTTTTTGCACCCACCTTAACTAAAGTTGTCTTGGTAAACAACATTTGAGGAAATTTTCAAAAATATGTATGTGCTCATGCTTAAAAAAAAGATGAAGAAAGAGCGAAGAATAGTTTCCTCGGTCTCCAAAAAAAGGAAAAATGTATGAGCTTGAGTTCAAAAAAATTTTGGGGGTGTTCCAAAGGTTCACTTAAAAAAAAGGTTATATTTCGAGAAATCCAAGACAAAGTTAAAGGTTAAGATTTTGAAACCAAAATGTATCATCTCTTAAAAACACTACATTTAACCGAGCCCCATTACAACCTTATAAATGACCTATTGATTTGAGGATTATGTCACCTACATTAGTGGAGAGGAAGTACTAAGTTTAACAAATGAAGATCATAAATAAGCCTTATTATTGTTTGCTTGATTGATAAGAAATTATGTTGAATGAAGAATGTTATTTGTTGCTGTGACATACATACAAACTATGATTCATGTTGGCATATTTTGAAACTAAGTATAAAACTCTAAAAATGTTTGCATATGAATTACTTGTTAATAAAGAAGATCTATGAACATGAAGTTATTAATGCACGATTATAGGACAAAGATTGATGCTGCTTACACAGTTAGCAATTTTGCCTTAGCAAGACCTTTTGCTGTGCATAAGCATTACTCAGGACGAGCAATGATTTAAGTTTGGGGGTGTGTAAGCTGAAAAATATATAGGATTTTTCCTATGTAATTTATCACCTTTATACTTAAATTCATTGTTAAAACTAAGTAATTGTTTAATAAATTAATGAAATATGTGAAAATATGTAATTAGGACATGGAAATTATTAAAATGTAATTTTAGCTTTATTATATAGTTTTAATGCATAAAATGGTTTACTTTATATTTATTTGAACATATTATATTTTTAAGACATAAAATGGGCCATGCATGATTAAATTAAATAATAAAATATAAAATTATATTTAATAATTTATTTTAAAATATTTTATTAATAATTTTGATTTTAATTAATTATTTAAATTGGATAAATTTTATTCTTTGGTCCTGTAATTTATTGATTTATTTTGGACAAGTCTGATAGCTTTGTTGGATTACATAAACCGTCTGATAAACCGTAATATAAACATATTTTAATCCCATATTTAGCATACTTTTGGATGACTTATTCCCTGAATTGTGTAATTTGGTGCTCTTAATTCTTTGTTTTCATGTTTTATACTTAGGAGAGCACCGGAGGATGAAAAGAACGAGAAACGGGCCTAAAACAGAGAAATAGGCCATATCACGAAATCAACACGGCCTGGGCCCAAGACATCACGACCGTGCCTCATTAATGGACCCAAACATGGCCTGGCCACGATTCACACGGGCATGTGCCATGGGCGTGTCCCTGACGTGACAAAGAAGAGTTTCATTCGGATTAGGGTACGTAGAGGCAAAGAAAGCCATTCGAAAAGCCTATATAAACACCCTAGAGGCCAACCTTCAAGGGGAGTCCAGTTAGGGGTCCATTTAGGCTGAAGAGCCGAGCGAGAGAGGCCAGAATTGTGGGATTTACTCGAAGAAAGCCAGTTGATTCATCTCAAAAAGCCAGGGTTATACTTAAGACAGAGGATCTTCTCTTCAATTCCTTCAGGGGGTTTAGGGTTTTTCTTATGTTTTGTTTTATATTTTCTTCTGAGATGTATTCTTTTATCATTATGAACTAAACCTCTCAAATACCTGAGGGGATGAAACCTAAGACAGATCTTGCTATTGTTTTCTGAACCATATGATAAATACTTGATTTGTTCTTACTTATGTGTTCTTAAATATTGCTTTGATATTTCAGGATATTGATTCAAGTATTTATGTTCTTAGGTAGTGGAGCAAAAGTCTCTGTTTAAGAGTAGATCTAGCATAATTAAGTGGAGTTGATCACAACCCTAGAAATAGGATGACAAAAATCTGCCAGATTAGGGTAAAACCTAATATGGGAGTCCATAGATTGAGTTAATACAATTCTAGGGTTTTAATTAGAAAGTGATTTCAATTAATCAACCTAGGGTTAGACGTTAGTAGCCTCGAAAGATATAAATTAGGGAATCTTACGGATTAAGTCAAGTGAATAAATCGTCTGGTTCAGAGTTAAATAACAAGTGAAGTCTAGGTGGATTTTTCCTTGGGTATTGTCTCAATAAATTGGTTTTTCCTACAAGTATTTTCCCAAATTCATTCTCTTTGTCTTTGCATCTTTAGCTTAATAGTTAGTTAATTTTAGATTTAATAAATAATTCACTTTTATTCTTAAGCTAAATAATAAAAAGAAAGTTAGTATTAGTACTTTTGGTTCCTTTGGGTTCGACAATCTGGTCTTGCCACTAAGCTATATTACTGTTCGATAGGTGCACTTGCCTTAGTCGTTGTCTTAGTTAGTTTCTAGGCTCGGTCATCCTTTTTATAAATTTTTAAGACTTTGACACACGATCAAGTTTTTGGCACCGTTGCCGGGGACTAAAATATTAACAACGCTCAATTTTTATTACTTTAGCCATTTTTATTTTTTTCTATTTATTTTTATTTGTATTTTGATTTTAACTTTACTAATTTTCCTTCTTTTATTTGTTCTTAGCAGGTACCTCTAGTTTATGACTAGAAGGAACCCGACAAGACCCCTGATTTACGACAGTGATATTGAAGGTATTGTTCGCAAAAATCGTAAAGAAATAAGGCGAAGCTTAGATTACATAGAAGAAGAGCAAGAAGTCGAAATTAATACCACCGAAGAGATGGCTGAGAATAACCTGCTACCTCCAAAGGCGGCCGAACACCATGCTCCTCGAACTATGTATGATTATGCTAAACCTAATTTAACAGGAACTGAGTCAAGTATTGTTAGACCCGCTATTGCTGCAAATAATTTTGAACTGAAACCTAACACTATTCAGATGATACAACAGTTTGTTCAGTTTGATGGTTTGCGGGAAGAGGATCCTAACACACACTTAGCAAATTTTCTTGAATTTTGTGATACCTTCAAAATAAATGGCGTTTCTAAAGATACCATCCGTCTTCGGTTATTTCCCTTTTCTTTGAGTAATAAAGCCAAACAGTGGTTGCATTCTCTTCCACGAGAGTCAATCGCTACATGGGATCAAATGACTGAAAAATTTTTATTAAAATATTTTTCGCCGGCTAAAACAGCCAAGTCAAGGAATGATATCTCTTCTTTTGTGCAGATGGATTTAGAAACACTTTACGACGCATGGGAGAGATACAAAGATCTATTGAGAAGAGGTCCACACCATGGATTACCCTTATGGCTACAGGTCCAAACTTTTTACAACGGGGTAAACCCTTCAACGAGGCAATTGATCGATTCAGCCGCCAGCGGAACATTGAATAACAAAACACCTGAGGCTGCCTACGAATTCATTGAAGAGTTATCACTGAATAACTATTAGTGGCAAGTCACAAGGATAAAGCCAACAAAAGCAGCCAGTGTTTTCAACCTCGACACAGTCACCATGCTATCAAACCAGGTAAAGATGTTAAATAAAAAGATTGATGGTTTATGTGATTCTTTGCAGGTACATCCAGTTGTACAATGCAATCTGAATGGAGGTTGGAGGAACAACACAAATTATCCACCTTACAACCCAAGTGCTGAAAACAAACAAGTTCACTACATAGGTAACAATTTTATACCTCAAAATAACCCTTATAGTAACACTTACAATTCAGGTTGGAGGAATCATTCAAATTTCTCATGGGGTAGTCAAAAAAATTAGAGACAACAATCCTTCCTACAAGAAAAGAAGCCAAACCTTGAAGAAATGCTGACAAAATTTATAGAGGTATCAGAAACCCGTTTCCAAAATACCGAAACAATATTGAACAAATAGCAAGCATCAATTCAAGGGCTTAAAGATCAAATTGGACAACTAACTAAGTTAGTTTCTGAAAGGCAACCAGAAAGTTTACATAGGAAAAAAGAGCAGGTGAAAGCAGTTACACTGAGAAGTGGAAAGGAGTTAGTTGAAACAACGAAGAAGATACCACATGACACAGATAAAGCAATAAATGAGGAAGTTGAAGATGTAACGCCAGTACGCAAAGAATGTAAACCACCAATCCCATATCCGGTAAAGTTAAAGAAAGACCGATTAGATGTACAATACGGTAAATTTCTTGAACTTTTTAAATAGTTAGATATTAACCTACCTTTTTTTGAAGCTATTTCATAGATGCCGATGTACGTAAAATTCCTAAAGGAACTTCTAACAAATAAAAGGAAGTTTGAAGAAATATCAACAGTGGAACTCAATGAAGAATGTTCAACCACTCTCCAAAACAAGCTACCAACCAAATTAAAAGATCCAGGAAGTTTCACTATTCCCTATTTAATTGGTAGTTTAAATATTTAGAAAGCACTAGCTGATCTAGGTGCCAATATTAATTTAATGCCTTATAAAATGTTTAAGCAACTTGGTCTTGGGGAACCAAAACCCACTAGGATAAGTATTCAATTATCTGACAAATCTATTTTGGTAAAAGTTGATAAATTTATATTCCCTGTTGATATTGTTGTGCTTGACATGGATGAAGACATTGAAGTACCTTTAATTTTGGGGTGCCCTTTTTTAGCTACTGCTAAAGCTGCTATTGATGTAGGTGATGGTAAACTAGTGTTAAGGGTAGGCGATGAGGAAATTATTTTCCAAATTTACAATGCTATGCGATACTCTAGAGAACAAGATGATTCCTGTTATTTTATTGATGCCATTGATCATCTTATTCAAGATTCTTTGTAGGAAATCATACGTAACGACACGATGGAACTGTGCTTTACTTAAGGTGAAGGGGAAAATGATGATACAAATGAGTTGAATTCTAATACATCTACCTCTAGACAAAAGAAAGAAGAAGGCAATGAAATCAATGACGAACTAAGACAAAAACCCTCTATTGATGAGCCACCAAAATTGGAATTAAAACAGTTGCCAAAACACTTAGAATATGCATTCCTTGGGAATAATTCTACGCTGCCAATAATTATCTCTTCAGAACCGGAACCCAAAGAGAAAGACGAGTTGCTAAAGGTACTAAGGGAACATAAAAGAGCCATAGCTTGGAAAAGTTCTCACATTAAAGGAATAAGTCCATTGTTTTGCACCCACAAAATTTTAATGGAAGATGAGTATAAATCATGTGTGCAACCTCAGAGACGATTGAATCCCAACGTGAAAGAAGTTGTCAAAGCTGAGGTAATTTAACTCCAAGATGCTGGAATAATTTATCCTATTTCTAACAGTTCTTGGGTAAGCCCTGTGCAGGTCGTTCCAGAGAAAGGAGGCATGACTGTTGTAGCCAATGAAAAGAATGAATTAATTCCTACAATAACAGTCACAGGTTGGAGAGTCTGTATTGACTATAGAAAGCTGAACGACGCCACCAGAAAAGATCACTTCCCTTTGCCCTTTATTGATCAAATGTTGGAAAGATTATCTAGGCATATGTACTACTGCTTCCTGGACGGACTCTCCGGCTACTTCCAAATCCCGATAGCCCCTGAGGATCAAGAAAAGACAACATTCACATGTCCATACGGTACGTTTGCTTATCGTAGAATGCCTTTTGGATTATGTAATGCTCTTGCTACTTTTCAGTGCTGCATGCTGGCTATCTTTGATGAACTTGTGGAAGACATTTTAGAGGTATTTATGGATGATGTTTTGGTATTTGGTAATTCTTTTCATCTTTGCCTTAAAAATCCAAAACGAGTTTTGATGAGACATGAGGAAATGAACCTAGTTTTAAATTGGGAAAAGTGTCACTTTATGGTTCGAGAGGGTATTGTGTTAAGACATAAAATTTCTAGTAAAGGGATTGAGGTTGACAAAGCAAAGGTTGAAACCATAGAAAAATTGCCTCCTCCTAGTTCAGTTAAGGCTATAAGAAGCTTTTTAGGACATGCTGGATTTTATAGAAGATTTCTTAAGCATTTTTCTAAAACAGCTAAGCCTTTAACGAAACTACTAGAAAAAGGTGTACCTTTCAATTTTGATCAAGAATGTTTAGATGCATTTAACATCCTCAAAGATAAATTAATAAATGCTCCAATTATAATTGCACTTGATTGGAATTTACCCTTTGAACTAATGTGTGATGCGAGCGATTTTGCAAGAGGTGCGCTTTTGCGGACAAATGAAGGGACAAGCATTTTCAAATTTATCTATTACGCTAGCAAGACATTAATTGATACACAAGAAAACTACACAACCACATAAAAAGAATTGCTAGCTGTGGTTTTTGTATTTGATAAATTTGGACAGTATTTGATATTATCTAAAGTTATCGTTTACACTGACCATTCAGCTCTTCGTTATCTCTTAACAAAAACCGTGCAAAACCTCGACTCATAAGATGGATTTTAATCTTACAGGAATTTGATCTAGAAATTCAGGATAAGAAAGGAGCTGAAAATCTTGCAACAGATCATCTATCTAGACTTGAAAATCCACATATCAAAGAACTAGATGAGACGGAGATAAATGACTCATTTCATGCAGAACAATTATTTGCTATTTCTAACTCCGAGGTACCCTGGTTTGCAGACATTGCAAATTACCTAGCTGCTAGCATCTTACCAAAAAGGTTAACACATCATCAAAAGAAGAGATTCTTTGCTGATGTGAAAAACTATTTTTGGGAGGATCCTTTTCTTTTTCGTATATGTGCAGATCAAGTAATTTGAAGATGTGTTACAAAAGCAGAAGCAAGCAAAATCTTAGAACACTGCCATTCAGGTCCTTCAGGAGGACATTACAGTGGGATAAGGACAGCACACAAAATACTCGAATCAAATTTTTTTGGCCTACCTTGTTCAAAGATGCTAACAGGTATGTTGCTTCATGTGATAGATGTCAGAGAATAGGTAATATCTCTAAACGCAATGAAATGCCTCAAACGTACATACTATCATGTGAAATTTTTGACGTATGGGGTATTGATTTTATGGGCCCATTCCCTAGTTTGTTTGGGAACAAATATATTTTAGTAGCAGTATACTACATGTCAAAATTGGTAGAAGCTCAAGCTTTACCTATTACTGATGCCAGAATGGTAGTAAGATTTCTTAAGAAACTCTTTTCTCGATTTGGCACACCCAGAGCAATTATAAGTGATAGGGGTACTCAGTTTGAATAAGTCTTAAAGAAATATGGAGTACACCACAGAATAGCTACCCCTTATCACCCTCAAACCAGTGGACAAGTAGAAGTAGCAAATCGAGAGCTCAAGCGTATTCTAGAGAAGACAGTTGAATCAAATAGGAAGGATTGGGCATTAAAAGTAGATGATGCTTTATGGGCTTATAGAACATCGTTTAAAACACCCATAGGAACATCCCCAAATAGACTTGTCTACAGAAAACGTTGTCACCTACCATTTGAATTAGAACATAAAGTTTTTGGGCTATAAAATTTCTAAATTACGATCTTAAAATTGCAGGTGAGAAGAGGATGATGCAGCTGAACGAGCTAGATGAATGGCGATCTAGCGCCTATGAGAATTCACGACTATACAAAGAGGCAACAAAGCGATGCCAGGATGCTCGTTTAAAACAACCAAAGCAATTCAAAATAGGAGATCTAGTTGTATTATATAATTCAAGGCTCAAATTATTCCCTGGGAAGTTGAAATCAAGATGGTCAGGTCCTTTTTGTAATCAAAATTATCTTTCCTTATGGCACAATCGAGGTAACTCATCCAAATTACGGCACGTTCAAGGTAAACGGGCAGCGACTAAAACTTTATAATGGTGAAGATTTTAGGGATTTAAGAGAGGAGCTTCAGCTCTGTGAACCTTCATTTAGAACCGAAAATAGGGAAAGTCTAGCTTAAGACTATAAACGAGTGCTTCTTGGGAGACAACTCGAGTACTAACCCCATTAATTTTATTTTTATTTTTATCTTTCCTTTTTAGCATCCAACTATAAACTAACAAAAACTATAGGTTTCTCCACCTACACGGCCTCACACAAGGCCGTACGACGCGACCGTGTTCAAAACTGACTAATAGACACGGACGTGTGACACGCCCGTGCATCTAAACCGTGGTCGATCCTGAGTAAAGGACACGGGCGTTAAACATGCCCGTGTTCTAAGGCCATGGACAACACTGACTTGCGAAACACGGGCATGGGACCATTGACACGGGCGTGGGAGAAACGAACAATGCCAAGCATGCCCGTGCGATACGGGCATGGAACACAACATAAATGCGCCTGAAATAAAAATTTTTTAAAAACACGGGCTGAACAAAGGGAACACGGGTGTGGCCCCTGACCGTGTCTCCTACCCCTATTTAATGAAACCAACGACCGTTTCCCCCAAAATTTTCCCCAACCCCTAAACCCTAGCCGTTTCTCTCCAAAAAAACACTCCCCCATTCAGGCCACCAACAAAGTCCCCTCCTCCCTTGATTTCCCCTATCCCTTATCTCTTTCTCTCTTTCACATACATATATAAAACTAGTCCATGCCCGTGCTGGAGGAACACACACCCATCCAAAACCGCAACACAGCCGTGTTCACCCATATATTTGTAGCACACACCCGTGCACCACCACTCAACACTCGTGCGCCTCGACAAAAACTCCACCGGTCATTCTCCTTTTTACATACTCGTCCATTAGACTATTTTATCACTAGAATTTTATTTAGTCTTTAGTTATTTTGTAACACCCCAAACCCGGTCAACACGCCATGACCGAATCTGGCATGCCACGAAGGAAAACTTTTTGAAAAGAATTGAATTTAACAGATAAATTTTTATGAGAAACTCTTTGAAATTCTATATTTGTAGAAATAACATGCTTAATAAGTTAAAACTGAAAATTTACTTTGAAATTACATAAGACTTTAAAATAAGTGAATAAATCATAGATTAGAAAACATTTTTATCTTTTTAAGAAAACTCGAATTATTACTTTGAAAACCATTTAAATTATCGAAAACACTTAAGTTGTTAAAATTATCAAATGATTCATGTTACCCGATGGTAACGTTTTAAAAACCATCGCGTTGTGTAGTTTAGAAAACTTTGTGCTCAATTTATTATAATAATCAAGAATTTTATAACCCATATTTAAGACATGTTCAAAACATAAAAATAATCCAAACCATAATTTAGAGAGGCCTTATCACAAACCCACAAAAATATAAAACCAAATTTAAATAAAGTAAAGTTCTCAAACCAAAGTTCACGTAGAACCGAAATTTGTTGCATGGCCTCCTCGAGTTCATCCGGCTCCTCATCCGCAATCTCACGAATCACCCGAAATGATATGGAGAAGGTGAGTCACCAGACTCAGTGCATAATCCCTCTCCCTGATAAATGCCACATACTTACACAAATTATAACAAGACAATATATATGTATAATGCACCCATCTTAGCCATCCATAACTCCTTTTCTACCCCGTGTGGTACCAAACCACTGGTGGTGCCAAACCACTGGTGTCTCAAAGACACAAATGTGATACCAAATCACTGGTGACCGTAGTCACGAATAATCAAGTGTGGGGCCAACCCACGTGTGATACCAAATCACTGGCAGACAATCCCATATCTCAAAAGTGGGGCCAACCCACGGTGGTGTAAAACGACAGGGACGAGTCGCTATGAGGTGCAAAACCTCCGTGTCCAAGACACGAATGTGATACCAAATCACCGAGGTACTAAACCTCTCGGTGTCCAAGACACAATATCAATCTTCCCCCTCCTCTCATATTGCCCATACCAATGCAATAGATAAACAAATCATGTCACATACTTTGATATGAATCATATAATAAATATATCATAAATTGTAGATCATGCTTTCAGTCCACGTATAAGGACAACAAATATCAAACGGACTTACCCAGTATCCTCATTCATACCATCACGGTATCATATCAAGATCTCATGTTTTTCCCACTTTGATAGAAGATTAGTAATAACACACATATACATACATATATAAACCAAGTTATAAAGTGTGTAAGATACACACCTTTCACCAAAGCAAAAACTAACTTCCGGTGATCCGATCGATCGCACTAGATCACTTGTCCTACAATCGGCCAATACTAAAATTATGAACAAAGGCCATTCGGCCAACATCAAAATCCCAAAGAATTTTCCTTCGAAATACCAATCTTACCTAAAGGCTTACCCAAAACGATCGATAAAGATACGAGGCTTAGAAAGATTGCTTCCACGTCCCGAGGAGCCTAAAAGAGATCGATTCCTAAAATGATTAGAACCTTGCAAACCAATGCCCAAAGATTCGGCCTATGACCACAAGAAAGTAACTTGAGAACGAGAAAAGAATTGAAAGCGAAACGGCCATGAACACTTACCCTTTCAAAAATCGATTGAAGAAAAATCAAAGAGAATCTACCCTTGAATATTCGGCCAAAACAAAACAATAAGAGAAAGGGGAAATTTCGGCAAATTGATTAAATAGTCAAAGAAATTCGGCTATGGTTGATTTGATTTAACAATAAGGATTCGATTAAAGTTGAGAAAGAGAAAGGAAAACAAAAGAAGAAGAGAGAAGAGATTTCAATGGGAGAGGAATGTTTATGACTTTGAATAAATTAAAAGAAAGTAAAGAGAGATGGAGAGATGAAAGTTTCGGCTAAGAGAAAGTAGGAGAAATGTGATTATGAACCAATTTCAAAGAAGAAAAAGAGAGAAAGATGTGGGAGAAAGAGAGGTTCGGCCAAACACTATTTTGCCTAAAAGAAATGTGCACAAAATGCCCAAAAAAATCAAATGTTGTTTCGGTTTCAAAAGGATGAATGAAAAGAAAGAAAAAGTAGGATTTGGTTCCAACCAAATAAGGCTAAAACCAAAAGGAATTTTGCACTAAAAGCATAGCACACATTCGGCCAAGGAGGGAGTTTTTGGAGAGAAAGAAAACAATACAAAAGATGCACAAAAAGCAAAGGTTGACCAACTATCCCCAATGCCACCTAACAACATTCGCCACCCCCTAGACACCCATGCCGTCCCACATACATGCACTAAAGGCCTAGGATTACTTTCCAAAACATCATCCTAAAGTCTAGCCTTATGTCTCCCCAACCTTCCTTAACCTTAATAATCTTATCCCCAATTTCATGCTTTCCTTAAACAAAAATTCAACTTACCAAAAGAAATTTTCCAACCTATCATAAATAAGGTTTGACCGTCCATCAATGCTATGATTCAAAAATAATGTCTTCTAAAAGCTAAACATGCTACTCGAACCTCTAACCTCAAGCCACTTTTCAAGCTTCTTAACCAACTTGCCGCTTACTCCTCTTATGCTTTAATTAACACTTAAATTAACTTAAGTGCTAAGCTCACTTAATCCACTTCATTAAATAAACCATACTAAAAAATTATTCTAACTTCCTAAATAAAATCAAGCCTTCACAAGACTATGCTAACCCTTAAAAAAATTCATACCCAAGCCAACACAATAATAAATAATATTCTAATTTTCCTAAAGCCCAAGGCCCAAACCTACTAGGCCCAATTTTGGGATGTTACAATTCTACCCTCCATAAAAATAATTTTGTCCTCGAAATTACTTACTAGCGATCAATCATACAGTCTAACTCACCACACTACGCTCTTGCTGCGCACTCTGATCTTAACAACACTACTATACTACTAACAACATTTGAATACGTCGAACCCACATAAATCAAAGCAGAATATGGAAATCCAATGATCAAGAACATACGTGGTAGTGACGTCCCGCAGCATCGCCTCCTCGACGCCTAGCCGCATACACCAACCTAGGCTGCCTTGCCTCGGTATTGCTTGCACCTCTGCCTGATGCTCCGCGGCCTCGACCAGAACCATTACCTCCTCTACCGTTATCACGACCCTTCTGTGGTGGCGATCCCTCATTTCTGAACTGAGCACGACCTCGACCCTCAGACTGATTCCTGGCTTCCTTACGTGGACAGTCCTTCACACGATGATCTAGCAAGCCACACTCAAAACATCTTTTTCTTCCGGTCCAACATTCGCCCCAATGAAATTTCCCACATCGGTTACACTGCGGCGCTGGTCCTCGATTAGCGAGAGTGTGCCTCCCGACTGATTCGGCCCATTCGGCCTAACCCTTTTTTGAGAATCTTCGGCCGACCCAGATAATTCAAAACCTCCCTTATGACTATTCTTGTCATGATTCTGCCTCACAGATTCCTTGATCCCTTCAGCAATCTTAGACTTTTCAACCAACGTAGCAAATTCTCGCTCCTGATGTGGAGCAATCAAGAACCTCACTCATCTCTTAAACCATCCTCGACCGGACACATCGCTCAGTGTTCAAGCCACAATACCTCCAAAGATACCGGCTCAATCTTAAGAACTCAGCCTCATACTCTGATACAGATTTACTCCCTTGGACCAAACTCAGGAATGCCTTACATTGCGCATCAACGTAACTAGACCCGATATATTTCTTCTGATACACCGCCTTAAAGTAGTCCCAAGTGAGATATTCTGCTGCAGCACCATTCCGAACCGTGAGCCACCACTGATATGACTCATCCCGAAGAAGCGATACAATCCCTTTCAGCTTGTCCTCAGCATTCAAATCCAAGTCATCCATGATTCGCTCCGTCGCCTCTAACCAATATTCAGCTGAGCTAGGAGCTACACCCGAAACACCTCGAAATACCTCAGCTCTGTTGGCTCGGAGTCGCTCAGGTATAGATTTTCGAGCTCCCGCGCCTCCACCTATTCCAGCTACCCTCTCAAGAACTCGCAGCATCGCTTGAGACACTGTATCATTCCCCGTTTGATCCTGATGCTCAACTCCAATCGCTGGTGGTGGAACTGGTGGTACCTCATTCTTGGATCCTTGACCCGACCTCACTGGCTCAGACACAGCTATCCTACCTCGACCACGTCCACGCATAACACGACATTGACCTCGAGTACTCATGTCTAACGTCTCGTCTTATCTAAGTTAAAAGTTTTATGCATTAGTCATTATTCCACTTTCTTAAAGTAGAGTTTTATGAAAAGTTTAATAAGAGGTTGTTTCGCGAGCACACCAAACCTATAGTTTTCTTTTTGGGTCTCTAAAGTAGTTCCTACTACTATACAGTCATATCAACAATATCATATCATCAAAATCAACAGTTTGATGTACTTACTGTGTATGGATTGATGCTCGAGACTCGGGGCATGCCTTTCCAACCATACAATTTTCAACAAAAATATTTTAAAACCATACTTTAAAACATTTTGGGCCTCGGACCCACAGCCGAGCTTTTGAACTTAGCTCTGATACCAATTTGTAACACCCCAAACCCGGTCAACACGCCATGACCGAATCTAGCATGCCACAAAGGAAAACTTTTTGAAAAGAATCGAATTTAACAGATAAATTTTTACGAGAAACTCTTTGAAATTCTATATTTGTAGAAATAACATGCTTAATAAGTTAAAACTGAAAATTTACTTTGAAATTACATAAGACTTTAAAATAAGTGAATACATCATAGATTAGAAAACATTTTTATCATTTTAAGAAAACTCGAATTATTACTTTGAAAACCATTTAAATTATCGAAAACACTTAAGTTGTTAAAATTATCAAATGATTCATGTTACCCGATGGTAACGTTTTAAAAACCATCGCGTTGTGTAGTTTAGAAAACTTTGTGCTCAATTTATTATAATAATCAAGAAATTTATAACCCATATTTAAGACATGTTCAAAACATAAAAATAATCCAAACCATAATTTAGAGAGGCCTTATCACAAACCTACAAAAATATAAAACCAAATTTAAATAAAGTAAAGTTCTCAAACAAAAGTTCACGTAGAACTGAAATTTATTGCATGGCCTCCTCGAGTTCATCCGCTCTCATTCGCAATCTCACCAATCACCCGAAATGATAAGGGAGAAGGTGAGTCACCAGACTCAAAGCATAATCCTCTCCCGGATAAATGCCACATACTTACACAAATTATAACAAGACAATATATATGTATAATGCACCCATCCTAGCCATCCATAACTCCTTTTCTACCCCGTGTGGTACGAAACCACTGGTGGTGCCAAACCACCGTGTCTCAAAGACACAAATGTGATACTAAATCACCGTGACCGTAGTCACGAATAATCAAGTGTGGGGCCAACCCATGTGTGATACCAAATCACTCGCATTTATCCCATATCTCAAAAGTGGGGCCAACCCACGGTGGTGTAAAACCACAGGGACGAGTCGCTATGAGGTGCCAAACCTCTGGTGTCCGGAGACACAATATCAATCTTTCTCCTCCTCTCATATTGCCCATACCAATGCAATAGATAAACAAATCATGCCACATACTTTGTTATGAATCATATAATAAATATATCATAAATTGTAGATCATGCTTTCACCCACGTATATAGGACAACAAATATCGAAACGGACTTACCAGATCCTCATTCATACCATCACTAGATCATATCAAGATCTCATGTTTTTCCCACTTTGATAAAAGATTAGTAATAACACACATATTCATACATATATAAACCAAGTTATAAAGTGTGTAAGATACACACCTTTCACCAAAGCAAAAACTAACTTCCGGTGATCCGATCTATCGCACTAGATCACTTGTCCTACAATCGGCCAATACTAAAATTATGATCAAAGGCCATTCGGCCAACATCAAAATCCCAAAGAATTTTCCTTCGAAATACCAATCTTACCTAAAGGCTTACCCAAAACGATCGATAAAGATACGAGGCTTAGAAAGATTGCTTCCACGTCCCGAGGAGCCTAAAAGAGATCGATTCCTAAAATGATTAGAACCTTGCAAACCAATGCCCAAAGATTCGGCCTATGACCACAAGAAAGTAACTTGAGAATGAGAAAAGAATTGAAAGAGAAACGGCCATGAACACTTACCTTTTCAAAAATCGATTGAAGAAAAATCAAAGAGAATCTACCCTTGAATATTCGGCCAAAACAAAACAATAAGTGAAAGGGAAAATTTCGGCAAATTGATTAAATGGTCAAAGAAATTCGGCTATGGTTGATTTGATTTAACAATAAGGATTCGATTAAAGTTGAGAAAGGGACATGAAAACAAAAGAAGAAGATAGAAGAGATTTCAATAGGAGAGGAATGTTGATGACTTTGAATAAATTAAAAGAAAGTAAAGAGAGATGGAGAGATGAAAGTTTCGGCTAAGAGAAAGTAGGAGAAATGTGATTATGAACCAATGTCAAAGAAGAAAAAGAGAGAAAGATGTGGGAGAAAGAGAGGTTCGGCCAAACACTATTTTGCCTAAAAGAAATGTGCACAAAATGCCCAAAAAAATCAAATTTTGTTTCGGTTTCAAAAGGATGAATGAAAAGAAAGAAAAAGTAGGATTTGGTTCCAACCAAATAAGGCTAAAACCAAAAGGAATTTTGCACTAAAAGCATAGCACACATTCGGCCAAGGAGGGGAGTTTTTTGGAGAGAAAGAAAACAATACAAAAGATGCACAAAAAGCAAAGGTTGACCAACTATCCCCCCATGCCACCTAACAACATTCGGCCACCCCCCTAGACACCCATGCCGTCCACATACATGCACCAAAGGCCTAGGATTACTTTCCAAAACATCATCCTAAAGTCTAGCCTTATGTCTCCCCAACCTTCCTTAACCTTAATAATCTTATCCCCAATTTCATGCTTTCCTTAAACAAAAATTCAACTTACCAAAAGAAATAGTTCAACCTATCATAAATAAGGTTTGACCGTCCATCAACGCTATGATTCAAAAATAAAGCCTTCTAAAAGCTAAACATGCTACTCGAACCTCTAACCTCAAGCCACTTTTCAAGCTTCTTAACCAACTTGCCACTTACTCCTCTTATGCTTTAATTAACACTTAAATTAACTTAAGCGCTAAGCTCACTTAATCCACTTCATTAAATAAACCATACTAAAAAATTATTCTAACTTCCTAAATAAAATCAAGCCTTCACAAGACTATGCTAACCCTTAAAAAAATTCATACCCAAGCCAACACAATAATAAATAATATTCTAATTTTCCTAAAGCCCAAGGCCCAAACCTACTAGGCCCAATTTCGGGATGTTACAAATTTTATCATTATTGTTTAATATTAGTTATTTTCCCTATTAGATATATTTATTCATTTAGTCATTATTTAAGTAATAATTAGGATTTATGAAAAATATTAGTTTTCTCTTGTGATTTTTTATTTTTGATATTGTGAATTCTTAAATGTAATGCAGTATGTCTTGGTTGGAAATATACTTGAATCGTTGATTATCGATTATTTTCAAGACCATAATGTCATCGTCCCGAGGCAAGAAAACTGCAGTCCCTAGTTCCAAAAAACGAAAGGGACCTGGTTCATCATCAGCCAGCGCAACTGAAGTACGGCATCCATTTTTACAATTTCCTCCAGGATCTTAGGAGGACCTTTATAAGATACTTTGCACGCGACCCCTCAGTACAGGGAGGTGCATTGATTGGGCCGCTTTAGAGTAGGTCCAACTAGCTGACGATGTACGGGCTCTCCTGACTACCGATCCATGGGACCAATTCTTCAATATCATCGAGCCCACATATCTAGAGCTCACTTTGGAACTAAGTTCCACTTTCCACCTTCAGACAGTGATGACACGCCACGATGACCCCAGCACGATCCAATTTCATCTAGAAGGCATTGTACGAGAAATGAATGTACCACAATTCGAGGCCGCATTGGGAATCTATACCGATGAATTTATAGAGGATAATGATCTCGAGATATTCCATCACCATATCCACAACACTTCCACGAGATGCTGGTACAATATAGCACCCCACAATGCCTCTTATGATCCCAGTCGCTCCAAGGCGACGGCTCTCGCCCCATCCCTGAGGTACGTACACACTATTTTAGCCCATACACTGACAGGTAGGCGAAAGAACACCGGTGTCGTCAATGCTCACGACGCTTACTTCCTATGGTACATGGCAAACGGGCATGTTTTCGAACTCGCCTATTTTATAGCTCGTGCCATTCAACATCAAATGGAGCAACATAGAAGGGGGGCCATATCTATGGGTCCATACATCACACACTTGGCTAGATATTTCGAGCTCCTCAACACCGCTGCTCAGATCTCCTCCATCACACTGATAGGTCAGATGTCCCCACAGGGCATCCAGACAATGCTACACATGAGAATGATCCATTGTCGACGTGGGACCGATCCCTCCCAATATCGACTAGCACCTACCATCAAAGAGGAAGATCATGAGGACATTACTGAAGATGTCCCACACCCACATGAGGAACCACAACCGAGTCATCGCCCAGCTCATGCGGCGGCTTCACTTTTCGACATCTCTGCACGTATCACTCAGTTCGAGCATTACTGTACTCAACAATTCAGTGACACCGCTAGATGATTTGATGGCATTGAGGCGACTCTTCAGGAGATTTTCCATCACTTCCACATATCGCCGCATCCACCACCTCGTGACCCAGCCGATGACGAGGACCTTTGAGTCCTTTAATTTTATTTATTTTTTAGTTTTCGATTTTAGTTTATGTTTAGCTTATTTTCATTGTTAATTAAAACTTTTTACCTTTCTTGTTTAAAACTCCTATTAGTACAGTTTTAATTCTTTTATCACTGGCTGCCTAATTCTCGAGTATGTCTAACAACACTCATTACATAAATACTCCATGAACATCTAACCGATAACTTTACAGTTTAAAAAGGTTCAATTTGCCACTCCAAGAACGAACACAGCACCAGAGTATTCACCAACACATTCACCCATGCCTAAATCATCATCACTAGACATCCTCCAAGGATTTCATCCAACATTTAGGGAGTTTCACTTCTCCCTATCTTTTGATTTTCTATTATGTTCTTATCATCTATCTTTGTACGTTGAGGGCAATGTACATCTTAAGTGTGGGGGTGAATATCTATTTCAAGAAAGTGCCTAACTTTCTGCATTATTCTCAAATCCCTGAATTATGCCTGGTTCTTAAGTAATCTTCTCATATTATGATTAGATTGAGTTTCTTTTGATTTATGATTTTTATTGATATGTTTTGGATTAAGTCATTGATAATTGTGTAGTGATGATTTAAACTTTAGGAGACTAGAGAATCAAGCATGATAAGCCCATTTTCAAAAAATTAAAATTCTGTTAGGTTGTCTACCTTAACCTAATTATTACCTTGAAGTTTGAAATTTGGAAGGTTGATATCAAAAACACATAATTTTTGTGAGATTTTGAGCCTTTTAGAGCATACATTCTTTCGTGCTCACTTTTTGATTATGAGTGTGTCAACATTGAGCTGTTATTCTAGAACTTGCTTCGATTATACATGTTAAGACCACATTATTGATTTGATGTACATAGATGATAAAGGCACTTAGGATTTAACCCACTCACTCCACTAAAAAGCCTACCTTCAGAATAAACCCCTAGTGAACCCCTTTGATCCTAACAACCCTTTTTATTGACTCACCCACTAATATTAACTTAAAACCCATTCTGTATTTGTTATCACCATTCCTTGACTCCCTTTTTGTCGAGATTTAATTTTGAACAGTTTCCTAACTATGTTTTATATTTTAGTTGTTAAGGTCTTCCTTATTATTGTTATAGTTTGTTCTTAAAAAAAATGAAGTATATTCAATATCAACTCTATGTAATTGAACTTATATGTTTTAATTCCACATCTTGAGAAGACGCTCATGTTATTAGTATTACAAGTTTTTAGTTGATGTAATTATTTAGGATTAATTCATTTCACTAGTTAGGTAAATTGTCAATTCAATCTCGATTCTAACCTTTTAATTCAGCCTTTATCCACACCTTTAACCCAAGCCCCATTACAACCCTTTTTAAAGACCTTTTGATTTGTGTATCATCTCATTTTACAGTGGTGGAGGTTTGATTTTAAGGCAAGCCTATGGGATTAGCTTTTCATGTTTGACCTTTGAGTGCTTAATTTTGAACCTTAAACACTTTGAGTGATTTGAGTGAATCTTTAGTGAGGATGTCAACTCTTGTCGATTTTGAATTAAGGGTAATTATTTAGGTAAAGGGAAAACACCTAAGTTTTCGGGCTACAAAAACCATGACTTTGATTGTTTGAATCTTTAGGACCCTTTTACTTAAATTATCAATGTATGAATTATCTTTGAATTATGATGAAACACTGTTGATGTATATTATGAATCAAGGAAGTTCATTTTAATTGTGAGTTGAGAATTTTGCTTGAGGACAAACAAATGCTTAAGTGTAGGTGTATTTGATAAACCATAATAAAAACATATTTTAATCCCACATTTAGTGTACTTTTGGATGATTTATTCCCTGAATTGTGTAATTTGGTGCTCTTAATTCTTTGTTTTCATGTTTTATACTTAGGATAGCACCGGAGGATGAAGAGAACGAGAAATGGGCCTCAAACAGAGTAAATGGGCCATATCACAAAATCAACACGGTCAGGGCCCAAGACCACATAGTCGTGCCTCATTAACGGACCCGAACACGGCATGGCCACGATTCACACGGGCGTGTGCCATGGGCGTGTCCCTGACGTGACAAAGAAATGTTTCATTCGGATTACGATACTTAGAGGCAAAGAAAGCCATTCCAAAAGCCTATATAAACACCTTAGAGGCCATCCTTCATGGGGAGTCAAGTTATGTAACACCCCAAACCCGGCCTAGACGTTATGATCGGATCTGGTATGTCACATGGAAAGGTTGTTTAAAGAAACTTCGCGATTGTTTAAAAATTTTGAGTTTTGTTTTAATTTTGAAAATTAGATTCGTTTTTAAGGTTTCCTAGCAATATTACTGACTACCGAAAACTTGCTTTAAAATATGAGAATCGAAATCGGGGGATTTTAGGATGTGGCATTTTTGAAAACGCTTGTTGTAGTTTTAAGAAAAACCTGAGTTTAATTGTTTATATCTTATAATCCGTTTGTTTAAGCTTTGGGAAAATGGTTATTCACCTTTTTTAGAAAGCTACATTTATTTTTTTTAACAATTAATAATAGGCAGTCAAAGATTTAAAATAAAACCAACATAAAAACCAAATTAAAAATCCTAGTGGCCTTATTACAGAACAAATTCCCAAATTAAAACGAGTTCAAAGTAAAGAAAATGAAGTTTACGGAATAAATAATGCATGGCCACCACAGAGTCCACCACGGCCTAAATCCTCAAGCTAGGAATTACCTGCAAAATTAATCAGAGGGGTGAGTTACGAGAACTCAGTGTCTAATCCCCCACACAATCAATAACTGGGTATGAACCATTCATATACCAACTGGGCCCTAGTCCTTACAAAATCATATTGGGTGAAGCCCCTTACTGAAACGAACTGGGCCTTAGCCCTTACGGAACAAACTGGGCCTTAGCCCTAATAGCATGGTATAGTAGATAATGAATGCAATGCAATGCAATGCAATGCAACCCAGCCCAATCTAGTAACCCATCATCTACACACCACCCGACCAACCAAAACACACCGGTGGGGATTTCTACAATCAACCCTCATCTGCTACACACCATCGATGGCAGTCATGCTGAAGTCAGCTGCTCATTGCCGAAATTGTGATAGAGTCACCGAAATATGTGGCATAGCCACTGAAATAGTGTGACAGAGTCGCCAAAATACACTGCCCCTTTCATCAATATCAGATCCCAACCCCATGCAACATATTGTCATAATGGGATGAATCCCAGACATATATCAATGTACATCAGATAATCAGATCATACGCATAGTCATGCTATGTTATTTGAATGGCATAGTCATAAGTGTTACCCTGTATCTCCAACCTTACCCACTAGGGCATCACGATTGCCGTAGCGGTTATTCCAGCTTCTAGCCAATATACATATTAACACTACACAACCAAATGAAAGTGTGTGAAATTACACACCTAATTACGTGAAGGACTAAACACTCCTGATCGTCGTCACTCTCGCTATCACGAACAACCACAATTTGTCTATTCAGATCCTCCGTCGGCTCTCTTCCATAACCCGGTGGAAAATCCCGAACGGTTGACACTGCACGCCGTTTGAACGTGGGAGCAGAGGGTACGATACCACGATGAGAAAAGGTGGTTGTCTAATAAAGGGGTTTCAGCTCTTACCACCACTTCCGAAAGTTCAAAGAGTAGAGGAGAGCGAGTTGTTTAATCCCTAAAACAAATAGCCAGCCAAAGTTGTCGATTCAAATATAGCAGAGTAAACGGAAAGAGGGAAATTGAAATGACCCAAAGAGAAACTTCCTACTTTGATCAGTGATGAACTGGACTTCCACAGATTCGGCTAAGCATGTTAAGAGAAGAAAAGAGGGGATTAACTGAAAGCTAGCATAAAGAGAAATAGCCGCTTGGCTATGCACACTCATAAGACCAAAAAACAAAAAGAGAAGAGAAGAGTTTATCGTTAGCTCACAACTACAGATGAGTCGCAAGAGAGTGTGAGATTCGGCTAACCCACTAAAACACTACAAGAGGAGAACGAGAAATGAGAGAGTGGGAGATGATGGAGTTTCGATTAATGTGATAAAAAGACACAACCACACAAGAAAAGGAGAAGGCTTCACATTCTGCCAAAGAAAAGGGGAAAAGGAAAGAGAGGAAAAAAACTTATTCTTACCAGATTCGGTCAAGGAAAAAGGTGATCAATCACGCAGTAAAGAAAAGATGAATTGCTGAAGAGGTTCGGCTTACGGTAGTGCAAAAGAAACCAATGGCTAGGGAAAAATAGAAGAGAGTAGACGAGAAAGGAGGTGCAAAGAAGTTTCGGCCAACACCCAAATTGAAGAAAAGAAAAGATGAAGAAATGAAGCTTGAGTATTTCGGCACTAGCAAGAGAGACTTGACAAGAAATGACCCCAAATGCCTGAGTTGCAAAAACTAAAAACGTGCAAATTCTTAATCTCAAGCAGAGAATTTCGGAACACACACTAAGAGTTTTCAGTTTCCTCACTTCTACTACCCAAACCGATTTTTGTTCCCCAACTCCCCCTCTTAGCCAAATTACACAACTCCCCTCCCATGCACTTCCTATTTTCAGCCAAACTCTCCCTCACACCTCAATCCCATAATTTGCTCCTCAACTTGCTCCTCAATCCACTCCTCATCTTCCATTTTTAATTTGTTGACCCCTTCAAAACTTCACCTGGTAGAGTCCCAGTCGAAAGCTACCTCTTCCCCACCTTGAGGACAAAAATTAAAGCTCCAATATGCAGTCGATGGGCTTCGAACTCCTCCCCCTTCCTGCTCCCTTGTGACGCCCCTCCCTTGCTCCTTAAGTGGCATCTCCCTACCACCACACCACACTTCTTTTTGTGTCCTCAAACACAAATAATTATCCTTAAGGCCTGCTTCCCCTAGCTCCTCCCCTTATGCCCAGAAAGTAAAATTTTACCAAAGCTCTGGCTAGAACCTAAGCCTTCCTAGGACCCCCCAAACCCACCTAAATTACAAGCATAACTAGCCAAATGCATGAAATAGTGCAAAAATGCAAAACCCCTCAAATTTAGTATGTTACAGTTCTACCCTCCTTAAAGAAATTTCAGCCTCGAAATTTACCTTATTAAAAGAGATGGGGGTATTGCTGTTGGATTGCCTCTTCCAGCTCCCACGTGGCTTCCTATGAACCATGATTATGCCATAACACTTTGTCCAACGAAACAGATTTCTTTCTCAGTACCTTAACATCCCGATCTAGAATCTGCACTAGCTCTTCTTCAAAAGACAAATCAGGTCTCACTTTAATTTCTTCTATCGGTACTACATGAGATGGATCCGAACGATAGCGTCTTAGAATCGAAACATGGAATACATTATGTATCTGGCTCAACTCTGGAGGTAACCCAAGCTGATAAGCCACTGATCCTACACGTTTCAACACTCGGTAAGGCCCGATGAATCTGGGGCTCAACTTGCCCTTCCGTCCAAATCTTAGAACCTTCTTCGAGGGTGAGACTTTCAAGAAAACATAATCCCCCACTGAAAAGTCTATTTCTCTACGCCTTAGATCTGCATACGATTTCTGCCTATCAGAAGCTTCCTTCAACCGGGCCCGAACCAACTTAACCTTCTTCTTAGTCTCTGAGATCAATTTCGGACCCAACAACTGCCGCTCACCCAACTCTGTTTAGCAGGTAGGGGTACGAAACCTACGACCATACAATGCGTCGTAGGTTGCCATCTGAATGCTAGATTGATAGCTATTGTTGTACGCTAATTCTGTCAATGGTAAGAAATCTTCCCAACTACCTCTGAAGTCAATTACATGCCTTTAACATGTCTTCCGAATCCGACCGCTTCTTTCCGATCGACCATCATGCAGGGGTGAAACATCAGGTTTGAAATCTAGCCTTGTACCCAAAGCTTCATGTAATGCCCTCTAGAATCGTGATGTAAACCTAGGATCCCTATCTGATATGATGGACACAGGTACTCCATGCAACTTCACAATTTCTGCCACATACAGCTTGGCTAACTTCTGTAACGAATAGTCGATACGAACCGGTATGAAGTGTGTAGACTTAGTCAACTGATCAACGATTACCCATACCGAATCTTTCTTAGTAGGCGTTAGGGGCAGCCCACTAACAAAGTCCATCGTTATCCTCTCCCATTTCCAAAGTGGAATCTTCACCAGTTGCAGTAACCCTGAAGGCAACTGATGTTCCGCCTTCACTTGCTGACATGTCAAACACTTACTCACAAACTCGATAACCTCCCGCTTCAGCCCTGACCACCAATACTGTTCCCGTAGATCTCGATACATCTTACTCCCACCGGGATGCATAGCGTAAGGACTACTATGCGCCTCCCGCAGAATCATCTGCCTCAACTCAGAGTCCTTCGGCATACAAACCTTCCCACGTAAACATAGTACCCCTTCACTGTTCAGACCAAAATCTCCTGTCTCACCACTTTCCACCCACTAAAGTTGAGAACTCAATAATTCATTTGATAATTACTTCTCTTTAATCTGACCTACCCATGCCGGGTTTATCTAAAGCTCTGCTAATAAACTACCATCTTCATGAAGACTGAGATGAGCAAACATTGCTCTCAAATCCGATATCACTTTATGACTCAACGCATCTGCCACTACGTTAGCTTTACCTGGGTGATATTCGATTGAGCAATCATAGTCTTTCTGCAATTCTATCCACCTCCATTGCCTTAAATTCAACTCCGTCTGGGTAAGGAGATATTTTAGACTCTTATGGTCGGTGTAGATGATCAACTTCTCCCCGTACAGATAATGTGTGACAGACCAATTTAGACCCTAATCGGAACGGTGGTTTCGGGACCACGAATCCGAGCCCAATAAATATTTTAACATTTTATCTTGTGTCTATCATAGGTGAATTGATGTATGTGAATGTTTTGTAGAAAAATTTAACCGTTTGAGTGTTAGATTGGCAAAAAGGATTAAAATTGCTATGTGAGGTGAACAAATGTTCCTATGTTAATTTCTAGAGTGTATAAGGATATAATGATTTTATTGATTTAATGTGAGTTGTTCAATGGAATTAGATTTATTCATATTTATATAAAATAGTATATGAGGTATCTTGAATGTTTGATCACATTGATACGTTTCGGGCTTTTACGCCTAGCAGGCCTTGTGCCGGTGTTAATTATCGGGCTTTTACGCCTAGCGTGCCTTGTGCGGTGTTACTTATCGAGCTTTTACGCCTAGCGTGCCTTGTGCCGCCTGTTAATTATCGGGCTTTACGCCTAGCGTGCCTTGTGCCGTGTTACTTATCGGGCTTTCACGCCAGCGTGCTTTGTGCTGCTTGTTACTTTTTAGGCTTTTACGCCTAGCGTGCTTAATGCCTGTGATGTATTTTACAAAAGAGAAATCGAATCTTGTTTAAGGCAACTTAAAGCTAATTTATTGAGTAAATGGTTCAGGTAAGTATGTAAGGTATGTTATGTTTAATATTACTTGAATCGAATTAATATTATGAGAATTGTGTTATATGTGTTTGAAGTTAATATTGAGAGGTGTGATATGATGGAATTCGAATTAGAATGCGCTATTATGGAAATGATTTCTACTTTACTTGGGTTAATGAATTACTAGTATACGGCCTTGTATAAGTAATTTACTTAAGTGCTTATGTGAAATGCTATAAGTTGAATGTTTTAATTGCTCAATTATTTGAATGTTTTATTATCATGAGTTTAGGACTTACTAAGCTAGTAAGCTTATTTGTGTGAAATGCTCTCTTTTGTTTTATAGATTTTGGTCACGTTACGGGCTCGTGAAGGATCTTCAAGAAAGTCAACCACACTATCGCCATCTTTTGGTATTTTAAATTTTGGCTACGATTTAGAAGGCATGTATAAGCTAGATGAAGTTTTAGAAAAATACGATGTTTGATCTTGTACATGAATATAGCCATGCGAAAATGGCTATTTCCTTTGGTTATGTATCGCTTATATGTTTGAATTTTATAACTTGCTCGTATGTATATATATATGTTTTAAAATTAGATCATAGCCTAAATTACTTATGGGATTTGTTTTTGGTATATATATATGTATGTTTGGTTAAGGTATAGAGTTTAAATAAATTTGAGTAAGGAGGTTATAATCGAATTAGTCATGTTTTGTAAAGAAACAGTTTTAGTTAGCAGCAGTGAAGTAATTTTGAAAAATCACCAAAAATAGGATAATTTGAATTAGAAGGTGAATGAGGTATAGAATCAAAGTTTATTGTGTCTATTTTGATATGAAAGAAACAGAGTAGGCAAAGGAGTTTTATGTTATGAGATATGTAAGATTTACTGAGACTTGTCCTGAATGAGTTCGTGAGTCCCTGTCCTGTTTTGGAAAAATTGTTACAAATTGTACAAAAATAATTATGGAGCATGGTTTATATGCTTAAAATCCTTGATGAGTCTATTTTTGATTGGAATAAACAAGAACATTATTGGAAATTCCTGCTATGAGATAAATGAGTTTTTGTAATGACAGGTCAGAATTGTCAACAGTGAAATAGAGGAAACTTTGATGAATAAACTGTACTAATTGGTCACATGAAAAATTCTAGAAAAATTGTGGTAAATTCATATATGAGTCGAGTTTTGTAACTCGAGTTATGGTCAATTTAGTCAGCATGACGCACTTTGACAGCTTTAAATTTTTATGTCCCGAACTTGTAGTCAAGTCTAGTAATGCCACATACCTGACTCCGGCGAAGGTCTCAGGTAAGGGGTGTTACATTTGATTGGTATCAGAGCTTATGGTTTAGTCAATTCTAGGACTACCGTAGCGCGTGTGAGTCTAGCTATACATGCCTTTATCATATATTGATAGTGTGGTGACTTCTGACAGCCTGAACTTTGTTTTATATAGTAAATGGATACCGATCCCGAAAGAGTCAGTGGTGATGATGTAGAGAGTGTAGCGCTGACTGCACACGGATCAGCGCGATAAACTCTCGACTGCTTTCGGTAGCCACGAAGGAGAGACTAAACGAGCCTTTTATCAGATGATGAATGAGTGGTTTGCCCAATTTATTCAAAATAACCCGGCTGTACACCAACCTCCACCCCTGAATAATCCAACTCCAATTCCTTCAGCACCCCCGATGATAGATCTGATGAGATCTAGTAGGCCCCCAGTTGATAAAATTCAAAAATTTGGGGCCGAAGAATTTAAAGCCAATGATGATGATGATGCAGAGAGAGCCGAAATGTGGCTGGATAACACTATTCGGGTAATTGATGAGCTATCTTGTACTCCGGATGAATGCCTGAAGTGTGCTATATCCTTACTGTGGGAAATGGCACTCAGGGAGATGTAGATTTCATGATCGGTCTTGCTATAAATGTGGATTGTCAGATCATTTTATTAGAGAATGTCCGAGGTTAGCTGAGCAGAATACAGTTCAGAATACTAAGCCGAGCAACACGTCAATGCGAGGTAGACCACCCAGACATTCCGGCAATGTAGGTGGTAGTCAGAAAGGAACGAAGAACACTACAGTTCGATCTGAGGCTAGAGCTCCAGCTAGAGCTTATGCTGCACAAGCCAGAGAGGATGCTTCCTCCCCCGATGTCATTACCGGTACTTTCACCCTTTATGACACTACTGTAATTGCATTAATTGATCCTGGTTCGACTCACTCATATGTGTATGAAACTTTAGAATTCGGAAAGACTCTGCTAGTTGAGTCTACCGAGTTTGTGATTCGTGTGTCCAACCCTTTGGGTAGATGTGTGCTTGTTAATAAAGTGTGTAGAGATTTCCCGTTGATGATTCGAGATTATTACTTCCCAGCTGATTTAATGTTGTTGCCCTTTGACGAATTTGATATAATCTTGGGTATGGACTGGTTAACTTCACATGAGGCAGTAGTAGATTGTAAAAGAAAGCTTCTGTAGTACCCAGCCAAACCTAAAAAACTTCAAACTTCTGACACAGACTTCGGCTGCTTCCAATGCAACACGACTTCCACCTTTCGAGGATCGACTCTAATCCCTTCATCCGACACCACATGACCCAAGAACGTTACTTATTTCAGCCAAAACTCACACTTACTAAATTTAGCATAAATTTTCTTCTCTCTCAGTATCTACAGAAAAACCCGAAAATGCGAATCATGCTCCTCCTTAGTCCTTTACACCGAGATGTCATCTATGAATACCACTACGAACCGGTCTAGATAGGGTTGGAAGACCCAATTCATCATATCCATAAATGCGGCTGGTGCATTTGTTATCCTAAACGACATCATCAGGAACTTATAATGCCCATACCGAGTTCGGAACGCAGTCTTATGAATATCTGCCTCCTTGACCTTTAGCTGGTGGTACCTAGATCTTAAGTCTATCTTCGAGAAAACTGAAGATCCTCGCAGCTGATCGAATAGGTCGTCAATCCTTTGTAGCGGGTACTTGTTCTTGATTGTCAACTTGTTCAATTGCCTATAGCCAATACACATCCGTATCGACCTGTCCTTTTTCTTCACGAACAAAACCGGTGCTCCCCACGGAGATACACTTGGTCGGATAAAACCACGATCCAACAGCTCCTGGATCTGAGCTTTAAGTTCCACCAATTTCTTCGATGCCATCCTATAAGGGGCGGTGGACACCGGAGACGTTCCCGGCAACAATTAAATGCCAAATTCCACCTCAGGATCCGGAGGTAACCTTGGAATCTCTTCTAGAAAGACATCCGAGAACTCTTTCACCGTTCTAACATCCCTTACCGGCAATTCTTGGGCCTCTAAGGCACTGATGAAAGCAAAGAAAGCCTTATACCCTTTCCGCACCATCCTTTCAGCCTTTAGTGCCGACACCACATTAGACAGGTAGTTCTTTCTTTCTCCTATCACTAGCACCTCCTTATCCTCGGAAGTCTTCAATATCATGCGCTTAGCAGTAAAATCCAAGTTTGCTTGATACTTAACTAACCAGTCAATGCCTAAGATCAATTTGAACTCGCCTAACGGCAATTCCATCAAGTCTGGCGGGAAAACATTCCCTTGCACTTCTAAAGGCACATTCCTAAATAGTTTGTTCACTACTACAGATTTTCCTAAAGGGCTAACCACAGACATCTCTCTAGCAGCAATTTCAGATTTAATACCCAAAGTCCCAGCCACAATACAAGCAACATACGAATGGGTCAATCCAATATCAATTAAAGCAGTAAACGGTTTATCAAATATAAGAAACGTACTGGTTATGACGTCCGGTGCGTCGCCATCCTCTTGACGCCTACGCACATAGACTAACCCCGGCTGTCTTGCGTCTGTATTCCCAGCACCTCTGCCCGGTGCTCCACAACCTCGACCAAAACCATTGCCCCTTCTAACCGGACCACGACCCCTCGGCAGCTGCTGACCACCTCTCTTTGCTTGACCAATTCCCTCACCTACCGTTCGTACCCTAGTCATCTCTTGTGGACAGTCCTTTATCAAATGATCCCCAGATCCACACTTGAAGTGTAACAATTTGATTTTTGGTCTAGTCAAAATAGTGGTCTCGGGACCACTAATCCGAGGTTGATGAAAATTATTTTAGTATTATTTTATGTGTTATGGTATTAATATATGACTATATGGAAATTTTTGTGCTTTAATTTTAGCAATAGCATGTTTAATTGAGAAAAAAGACTAAATTGCATGAGATGCGAAAGTTCTATTTTATGAGGTAGGGATACCTAATAGCTATAGAATGCAAATTGGAGGATTTTAAAGTGCAATTGGGCCATTTATCTAGTGATGGCTGGCCATAGGAAGCTAGGGGAGACAAAAGCATAAATTTTTAGTCAAATTTGGTGAAAGTTGTTAACTAGTTGACTAAAATATGATAAAATAAGGGAAGGCTATCATCTTTTTCTCTTCTTTTCTTCCACCAATTTTCACACTCAAAAGAGGGGTTTTGAAGCTTTGAAATTTCAGCAACTTGTCCTCACCCAAGTAAGTGATATTTGGTGGTGTTATTTGATAATTTTTGTACTTTTGGAGTCTTCAAAGCTTAATCTAGCTAATGAGAGGACTAATTTGTGATATGGTTGAAAGTCTAGGGACTTGCCATGAGAATGATTATGTTGTTAGCTGAGTTTTTATGGAATAAAATGAATGTTAGAGAGATGGGAAACAACTTTTGTGAAAGGTGTTAGCATGAAAACACCTAAATGGGACTTTAACGCAAAGATTTAAATTATGTCATAAATGCATGAAATAGTTGGAATGGTGAGTAGTTGTAAGAGAAATAAATGTTCATCTATACCTGTTTATGGATAAAATGTGTTGAAAAATAAATTACGAGCTTAAGGGCAAAATCGTAATTTTTGCTAATGTAGAAGGGTAAAATGGTCATTTTTGCCCAAGGTTAGAATTTGATGTATTATGATCCTAGAATGATCTAAACGAATAAATTTTGTTTTCATAGATCAAGAATAGCGTGGAATCAACCTTGATCGTGGGAAATGCAAGGTGACCGAGGAAATTGCCTGTTAATACGTTTTGCATCAAGGTAAGTTTACGTGTAAACAATACAATTTACTTATATGCATTGTGCTGCTAATTGAATTATGACTTGAGTGAGACCATATGTGATTCAAATGTGTTGAATGTGGTAGTCATTGAATAATCATTGTATGAATGAAGAAATAGACGTATATATATGTGAAGACATCGCTTAATCGTGGGCTAAGTGCGATACCACCATATTGTTTGATTATGATGGGCTTTGTGTGATACCATCATTTAATTATCTTTGGTGGGCTAAGTGCTTTACCACCTTATTGCTCGATTACGATGGGCTTTGTGCGAAACCATCGTTTACTTTTTATTTGGTGGGCTATGTGCGATACCACCGTAACTAATTCTTTTGATGGGTTAAATGCAGTACTACTCTAATAAAAACTAAGGGTCAAGGAAATTGACTATAAGTATTTGATTAGGAAATTGTGATGTGTTGTATATTGTAACCTTGTGATGTTAAGTGCAGGGAAACTTGAAAATGAAAGTATGTATTATGCTAGTGATATGGTTGGGATGTGTGAATGGAGGAAATGAGTAAGCATTCATAAATATAATTTGTCTCTTGTTTAGTATTATAAAGCCAAGAAAATTGTTGAATACATGTTTATGTGTTATATTATTTCCATGTAAACTTACTAAGTTTAAAGCTTACTCCTCTTTTCTGTCCATTGTTTTACAGTGCTGAAAACTCGAGCTGGGTACGCCGATAACCAGGAGACCGCCCACAGTATCTGCTCACTTCGGTATAAATAGACTTAGTGATTTTGTGTATGGCATGTATAGGGATTAGACTAGATAGATTATTTTGTTATTTTGGCCAAAAGTGTATTGTCTCTTGTTAAGATTTTCATTTTGTAAATTGCCAAGAATGATGGCACACTTTATCATATTTGAAATTTCAAAGTTATCAATGAGATGTTTATTAGTATGTTTAATGGGCTCATGTATTGTAAGATATAGGGGTGCTGGAAGTTGGCAAATAGCCATGTTCTGTCCACATGGGTAGGTACACGGGCGTGTGTCTAGACCATGTGTGACACACGGTTAGCCCACGGGCGTGCGATTTGCCGTACGTCCCCTGCATGTTAGAATTTTAAATTAGGATAGACCACGAGATATCCACACGGGTGTGTCAAGGCCGTGTCAATATCGTCAGCAACTTCCCACAGTTTAAAGACACGGGCATGTTGTGAGGGTACACGGGCGTGTTCCATTTCACATGGGCGTGTGCTCTAACTGTTGTGTTAAAATAGAATACTGGAGTTTTAGGCATGGTTTGGGGGCATGGGTGTGTGTATGTCTACACACGGGCATGTCTCATTGTACACGGGCATGTGAGCCCTGTACAAAAGAGAAAAAATTAAGATTTGAAAAGGTCCCGATAGGGTCTCGAGAGTTCTGTGTGTATGAGTGGGGTCTCGTAAGTCGAGAATGAGGTTGATGAGGTGATTTAAGAGAGTAGTCATGACGAATCTTTATGGCGATCAAGCGAATTTTGGTATGGTACCGCCTCGGGCCCGGTTCCGACATAGAATTCGGGTAAGGGGTGTTACATGAAGCATCCTCCAGTTCTTCTCCAACACACCCCGGATGTATTTTCCTACACATGGCACACGGTCGAGTCTGACCAACAGCAACAGGCATTGCAACTCGGCCTGGCCCATCAAACCTAGGCCTTTTTTTGGAAACTCCCAGTAGACCTTGACGTCCCAAAACTTCTCTTATTTCTGCCCCTGTCTTTATCTCGATTCTGCCTCTCAGAACGTCTCATCTCTTCGGTAATTTTTGCCTTCTCAACCAGTATAGCAAAATCTCTTTCTCGCTGTGGAGCTATAAGTACTTGCAGCTCATCCCATAGACCATCCTCGAACCGAACACAACGTTCATAATCAATTGCGACGATACCCCGAGCATAACGGCTTAGGCGTAGGAACTCCGCCTTATATTCAGCCACAGACTTATTCCCCTAGACCAAGTTCAGAAATGCCTTCCTCTGGGCGTCGCCATAACTCGCCCAACATACTTTCCCTGGAATGCTGTCTTAAAAAAGCCCCAGGTGATACGGTCCGCTGAAGTACGCTCCCTAACTGTGAGCCACCACTGGTATGCCTCATCTCGTAGGAGGGACACTGCCCCTTTTAATTTCTCTTCCACTTTGTAATCTATGTCATCCATGATTCGTTCTACGGCCTCCAACCAGTATTCAGCTACGTTTAGGGCCACACCAGAAATACCTCTAAATTCCTCAGCCGCATTTGCCCGAACTCGCTCAGAGATAGATTTCCGGGCTATCGACCCAGTGCTTGCTCTAGAAACCCGCTCCAAAACTCGTAGCATCGCTTAGGACAAAGCATCATCTCCTCCGGTTCTGTCCTAGGACCCGCGCCACATCGGGCGATATCGCGGCACTTTGCCTTTCAAAGGCATGTCCCGACTGAGGATCCAAAGATCGCACCCCACCCTACCACACCAAGGCGTCCACCACGTCCACATGCCCTAGTGCTCATGTTCACTAGATTGAATTAATCTGATTAAAAAGTTTATGAATTAGTATTTCAATGTTATTAACAGATATCTTATGAAGGTAGATTTAAAAGTGGTTTTCACGTGTCGAATTCCTAATGTCTCGGTCTCTACAGTTTTATAACTAGCAGTCACAATACACTAACTCTAATAGTTTTCCTAAAAATCATTTCAAAATATCAAACAGAGTCAGAAGACTTATGGATTTGGTGCCGGAGACTCGGGTGCCATACTTCCAGAAAGACGTACATTTCTTAAACCAGATTTTAAACCAATTTTGGAAAAACGTTGTCGAACCCAATCCACAGCCGAGTTTTTCAACCGAGCTCTGATAACACAAGATGTAACACCCCAAACCCGACCTAGACTTTACGACCGAAACTTCGCGATAGTTTAAAAACGTTGAGTTTTGTTTTCATTTTGAAAATCAGATTGGTTTTTAAGGTTTCCTTGCAAAATCATGTGAATATTACTGACTACCGAAAACTTGCTTTATAATACGAGAATCGAAATTGGGGGATTTCAGGGTGTGGCGTTTTTGAAACACTTGTTGTAGTTTTAAGAAAAACTCGAGTTTAATTGTTTATATCTTATAATCCATTAGTTAAAGCTTTGGGAAAATGGTTATTCACCTTTTTGAGAAAACTCCATTTATTTTTTTTAACAAATCATAATAGGCAGTCAAAGCTTTAAAATAAAGCCAACATAAAAAACCAAATTAAAAATCCTAGTGGCCTTATTATAGAACAAATTCCCAAATTAAAACGAGTTCAAAGTAAAGAAAATGAAGTTTACGGAATAAATAACGTATGGCCACCATAGAGTCCACCTCGGCCCAAATCCTCAAGCTAGGAATTACCTGCAAAATTAAGCAGAGGGGTGAGTTATGATAACTCAGCGTGTAATCCCCCACACCATCAATAACTGGGTACGAACCCATTCAGATACCAACTGGGCCCTAGCCATTACGAAATCATATTGTGCAAAGCCCCTTACCGAAACAAACTGGGCCTTAGCCCTTACGGAACAAACTGGGCCTTAGCCCCAATAGCATGGTGTAGCAGATAATGAATGCAATGCAATGCATCCCAGCCCAGCCTAGTAATCCATCCGCTACACACCACCCGACCAACCAAAACACACCGGTGGCGATTTCTAGAATCAACCCTCATCCGCTACACACCATCGATGGCAGTCATGCTGCAGTCAGTTGCTCATCACCGAAATTGTGATAGAGTCATCGAAATATGTGGCATAGCCACTGAAATAGTGTGACAGAGTTACCAAAATACACTGCCCCTTTCATCAATATCATATCCCAACCCCATGCAACATATTGTCATAATGGGATGAATCCCATACATATATCAATATACATCAGATAATTAGATCATACGTATAAGTCATGCTAAGTTATTTGAATGGAATAGTCATAAGTGTTACTTACCTCGTATCTCCAACTTACCCACTAGGTTATCACGATTGCCATAGCGGTTATTCTAACTTTTAGCTAATATACATATTAGCACTAAACAAACAAATGAAAGTGTGTGAAATTACACACCTGATTACGCGAAGGACTAAACACTCCTGATCATTGTCACTCTCACTATCATGAAAAACCACGATCTGTCTATTCAAATCCGCTTTCGGCTCTCTTCTACAATCCGGTGGAAAATTCGAACGGCTGACACTTCACGCCGTTTGAACTTGGGAGTAGAGGGTACGAGTCCCCTCCCCTCAGGCTCCTTTGTGAATGCCTCCTTAGAACGACTGGCACTCACCTCCATGAAGAGGTTCTCAGTCAGTTCAATACCACGATGTGAAAAGGTGGTTGTCTAATAAGGGGAGTTTCGGCTCTTACCAACACTTCCGAAAGATAAAAGAGTAGATGAGAGCAAGTTGTTTATCCCTAAAACAAATAGCTAGCCAAAGTTGTCAATCCAAATATAGCAGAGTAAACGGAGAGAGGGAAATTGAAATGACCCAAAGAGAAACTTCCTACCTTGATCAGTGATGAACTGGTCTTCCACATATTCGACTAAGCTTGTTAAGAGTAGAAAAGAGGGGATTAACCGAAAGCTAGCATAAAGAGAAATAGCCGCTTGGCTAAGCACACTCATAAGACCGAAAAAAACAAGAGAAGAGAAGAGTTTATCGTTACCTCACACCTATAGATGAGTCGCAAGAGAGAGTGAGATTCGGCTACCCCACTAAAGCACTACAAGAGGAGAACGCGAAATGAGAGAGTGGGAGAAGATGGACTTTCGGTTAATGTGATAAAAAGACACAACCACACAAGAAAAGGAGAAGGTTACACATTCGGCCAAAGCAATAGGGAAAAAGAAAAAGAGGAAAAGAACTTATACTAACCAGATTCAGTCAAGGGAAAAGGTGATCAATCACGCAGAGAAGAAAAGATGAATTACTGAAGATGTTCGGCTTATAGTCGCGCAAAAGAAACCAATGGCTAGGGAAAAATAGAAGAGACTAGATGAGAAGGGAGGTGCAAAGAAGTTTCGTCCAACACCTAAATTGAAGAAAAGAAAAGATGAAGAAATGAGGCTTGAGTATTTCAGCACTAGCAAGAGAGATTTGTCAGGAAATGACCCCAAATGCCTAAGTTGCCAAAACTAAAAACGCAAAAATACTTAATCTCGAGTAGAGAATTTCAGCACACACACACTAGGAGATTTCGGTTGCCTCACTTCCACTACCCAAACCAGTTTTTATTCCCCAACTCCCTCTCTTAGCCAAATTATACAACTCCCCTCCCATGCACTTCCCATTTTCGGCGAAACTCTCCCTCACACCTCAATCCCATTATTTGCTCCTCAACTTGCTCCTCAATCCACTCCTCATCATCTATTTTGAATTTGTTGACCCCTAGTAGAGTCCTAGCCGAAAGCTACCTCTTCCCCACCTTGAGCAAAAAAATTAAAGCTCCAACATGCAGCCGATGGGATTCGAACTCCTTCCCCTTCCTGCTCCCTTGTAACGCCCCTCCCTTGCTCCTTAAATGGCGTCACCCTGCCACCACACCACACTTCTTTTTTGTTCTCAAACACAAATAATTATCCTTAAGGACTGCTTCCCCTAGCTCCTCCCCTTATGCCCAAAAAGTAAAATTTTACCAAGGCTTTGGCTCGAACCGAGCCTTCCCAGTACCCCTAAACCCACCTAAATGACAAGCATAACTAGCCAAATGCATGAAATAGTGCAAAAATGCAGAACCCCCAAAATTTAGGATGTTACAAGTTAGGGGTCCAGTTAGGCCGAAGAGCTGAGCTAGAGAGGCCAGAATTGTGGGATTTACTCGAAAAAAGCAGTTGATTCATCTCAAGAAGCCGGAGTTATACCCAAGACAGAGGATCTTCTCTTTAATTCCTTTAGGGGGTTTTGGGGTTTTTCTTATGTTTTGTTTTATATTTTCTTTTGAGATGTATTCTTTTATCATTATGAACTAAACTCTCAAATACCTGAGGGGGATGAAACCTAAGACAGATCTTGTTATTGTTTTCTAAACCAAATGATAAAAACTTGATTTGTTCTTAATTATGTGTTCTTAATCCTTGCTTTGATATTTCAGGATATTGATTCAAGTATTGATGTGCTTAGGCAGTGGAGCAAAAGTCTCTGTTTAAGAGTAGATCTAGCATAATTAAGCGGAGTTGATCGCAATCCTAGAAATAGGATGACAAAAATCTGCCGGATTAGGGTCAAACCTAATATGGGAGTCCATAGATCGAGTTAATGCAATTCTAGGGGTTTTAATTAGAAAGAGATTTCAATTAATCAACCTAGGGTTAGATGTTAGTAGCCTCAAAAAAGGTATTAATATAAATTAGGTAATCTTACGGACCAAGTCAAGGGAATAAATCGTCTGGTTCAGAGTTAAATAACAAGTGAAGTCTAGGTGGATTCCTCCTCGGGTGTTGTCTTAATCAATTGGTTTTTCCTACAAGTATTTTCTCAAATTCATTCTCTTTGTCTTTTCATCTTTAGCTTAATGGTTAGTTAATTTTAGATTTAATAAATAATTCACTTTTATTCTTAGGCTAGATAATAAAAAGAAAGTTAGTATTATTACTTTTGGTTCCTTTGGGTTCGACAATCCGGTCTTGCCACTAAGCTATACTACTGTTTGATAGGTGCACTTGCCTCAATCATTGTCATAGTTAGTTTCTAGGCTCGATCATCCTTTTTATAAATTTTTAAGACTCTGACACGCTATCGCCGTCCAAATTGAAGACCAAGTCTATAACGCCCCTTACCCATATTCTACGTCGGAATCGGGTCCAAGGGATTTTCAAAATGAAACCACTTGATCACCACTTAGGCTCAACGTGACTACTCTCTTAAGTCACCTCAACCATCTCATTCTCCACTTATGAGGCCTCACTTATACACTCGAGGGCTTTCAAAACCACATCGAAACTCTTACGAACTTAAAAGTTTTCTCCATCTAGACAGGGATTACACGTCAGTGTAAGATGACACACGCCCGTGTGTAGACACACACGCCCATGTCCACAAACTGTGCATGAGAACCCAAGCATTCTGCCAACGGTTAGGGCACATGCCCGTGCTTTCCAACCGTGGTGAACACTGACTTCTTAACACAACCTAGAGTCTAGACACACGCCCGTGTGGCTAGCCCGTGGCCTATACTACTCGAATCTGTTAATGACGCACGGCCAAGGCACACACCCGTGGGCTGGCCGTGTGTCACACATGGTCTAGACACATGCCCGTGTGCCTATCCACATGGACAAAAACAAAGCTATTTTCTAAGATCTTTTCACTCCTTATGCATACCCAACATATACTCATCCAACACATCTAGAACCAACTCATCTTGAAACATAACTTACATGGATAACTAAATCTTTACATATAATAAAGTAGCCAACAACCATGGCATTATACAAGATAGATTATCCATCTATAGGCTAACACACCTTAGCCATTTACAACAAAATTCACTAACTTGTCTAGCCTCTATACATGCCATATACAAAAAATTAAGTCTAATGTACGAGAGAGTGCTGATAGTGTGGGCGATCTTCCAATTGATCCACGTATCTTGATTCAATTCTTTTGCTCTATAAGATAAGGAAAAAGAAAAGGAGTAAGCTTTGAGCTTAGTAAGTTTACACATAAACAATTTAAGCATCATAATATAAGCTAAACAACAATTACCATTATACTAACATATAAATTCATATCCACAATTATGCTTACTCTTTCTATCCCTTACCACATTTCCAACACATCGAGAGTCGAATACTCATAGTCATTGACATGCACCCCTGCATTCAATATCACATTTACTCGAAATACAACCCATCGTTATTTCTCTAGAATACATCCACACAGCTAATTTACTCAGTATTACATCCACACAGCTAATTTCTCGGTGGCTCCACACTTAGCCCACCATAATCAATTTATAGGGTAGTATCGCACTTGGCCTACCAACTAAGATAATCATAGTGGTCTCGCACATGGCCCACTAGACGATATACTTAATAATAGCATCGCACACAGCCCAGCTCATCGTTGTTAAGTATTAGGGTAGTATCGCACTTACCCCACCATCAAGTATTATCTCTACACATTCACATATCTACTTACTCAGTCATTCATTCATTCGCAATATCCATCATATTCATTCCACTTAAACCATATAGGTTCTCAATCATTCTCAATCATGCTACATACTAACTAGCATTATGAATATGTAAGTATGAATGCATTATTCAAGCATAAACTTACTTCGGTATTCAAAAGTATAGAGATCTGCAATTTAGTCCACCACCTTGTTCTTGCCTCGGTCTCAATCCGGGCTTCATCTTTCTTGATCTATAATGATAAATTAATCCGTTCAATACACACGTCGACTAAATTGACCCTTATCTCATACCTTAGCAAAATTACAAATTTTGCCCCTAATCTTTCTAATATTTACACTTTTGCCCCAAGGCTCGTAAAGTGATTTTCAATCAACTTTAGAACATTTCATGCTTAGCCGAATCACTTACTCAACTAAAGCAATCATCAATTCTCACTAAAACATGCATGTATGACCAAACTCAAGACTTTTACAAACTAGTCCCTACAGGCATTTTTCATGGAAATCACTTAGCAAAAGATGTTTCTACTACATCAAGTTTTCATATTCTACAATAAAAAATTAAAATACATGCATGTCATACAAGGGTACATTTTTGAACATCCATCCTAGGTCAACATATAGCTAAAAATAGCTTACTCGTGCTACTAGGACTTCAAAAATACAAAGAATATAAAAACGGGGCTTAGATGCACCTACTAGCAAGCTTGAAAAATTGAAGAGCCCTAACAATGGCTTCTTGAAAATTTCAGCAGACTTGGAGAAGAAGATGAATGAAATTCTATCATATTTTCCCATTTTAATCATTTAATTGACAAATGACCAAAATGCCCCTTTTGACGAACATTCTATTTTAACTCATCTATGCCCAAATTTGTCCAAAAATTATAAATTGCGAAAATTGCTCTTTAAGGACGTCTAATTGATATTTCGAAGCAATTTCATATAAATAGCTTCTAGAATCTCACATTTTGCAACTTTTACAATTTAGTCCTTTTTGGACAATTCAACCGCAATTTCACAAAATTGCTTCATGAAACTTTTACACTATCATGCAAACATAGCAGAAACCTCAAAAACTCATACATATACCTCAGATTTGTGGTCTCGTACCACTATTCCGACTAGGCCCTAAATTAGGATGTTACAAAGTCAACCCAATTTCTGCTACACATAGCTGTCCACATAAACCACTTTTTGGTTGAATTACACAAGATCCTTGCAATGTTGAAGAAATTATAGATTTGCCGGAAGATTTACATTTGACCGAGTCTCAGTCCTAAGTTGTTATGGCATTTCAATTACTTAAAAACCAAACAAAATTCAACTCAAATCCACTAATTATGGCCGGCCACTCATTGGAAAAGCTTGAAGAGACTAAACCTCTCTATTTTTTACAAACTACTCTTCTCGTTTCACCTATAAATAAGACTTCATATCATCCCTCATCATTGTCTCTTTTCTCTCAATTCTCTTTAGCATTTTCCATTCCCCACGCCTAGCATCATCTCTTCATAGCGATTTTAGTAATTAAGCCTCTTAAAGAGCCCTTAGTCGGCCACCTTGGAGAGCCATCAGCAAAGGAGCAAAGTGAAGGAGCGAAGGAGCCTCGTCAATCAGAGTCTTGGGTGACAGCCACTTTGATTTGGGTTTAATCTTTCTTTTCTTTGATTTAATCTGAAAATGTTTGCTATGTGTTCTTTGTTCTTGTTACAACAATGTTAGCTTGATTTTATTTAAGCTAGGATGATTGTTTTGATTAAATAATATTTATTTGATTCATGATTATAATGTTTGTGCCTCAATCGATCACGTTTTCAATTAAAATCAAGTACGTATTTCATTCATACGTGATTGAAATGCACCTAAATTAGCTAAGCAATCCTAACCAGATGACGACTAGTGGACACAAAATTGAAATGTGCATGCTCAATTTAGATCCTAACCCAATTAAATTGTAGGTTACATAACAGCTCTAACCAAGCTCTGTTATCTGTATAGTTTTTAGATCTGTGTGATTAAACTGTTTCAAACCTAACACGTCCCTATTGCTTCACATGAATGCTAAGAAATCCTTAGTAAATAATGATCAGTAAAATGCGTATTTACTAAGTAAAGGATTTCGAAAGGACCTAATGTGGTTTCCAAACTCATGAAAGATCGTGTTGTCGTGGAATGTTTTTCTAAATGTTATTAAGCATGTTGATAATAAATTGAGTTTAATTAAAGTAATTGTCCTAGTTTATTTATGTTATAATTGTTTCAAATTGTGTTTAATTTTGCTAAAATCTATTTCACTCATATAGTTTGCATACTTAGGATAATTTGCATTAGGGATCATTGCATTTAGTTTAATATATTTAATTTTAATCATCAATTCTCAACCATATTGTGTTTTTATTTACCAAGTTGTTAGTATAGTTTTACAATTAAGTGATTTAACACAAATACAATCCCTGTGAAGATGATAACTCTATAATTACTCATTACTTGATAATGACTGTGTACACTTACACAAACCTACGCATTACAGATTCCATATGAAAAATAAAATAATTAAAATTACTTTATTTTTCCCAAAGTATTCTGTAACACCCCAGACCCTGCCTAGAAGTTATGGCCGAATCTGGCATGTCACATCAAACGGTTGTATAAAACCACATGATTATTAAAAACCTTTCCTCAATTCGAAAATTTTTTATCAATGAAAAACTTTTTATCGTTGCTTATCAAATAAGGTTTGCTTAAAGTTGTTTCCCTTGCGAACACATTATTATTTTCAAAAGGTTGTTTGTTGCAGAAGACTGACTTTTAAAGTTGCGGAAATGTGATATTTGAAAACAGCAGTTATTATTTTAAAAACCCGTGTTTGATTGTTTGGCAGTTCATAATTGAAAGAATTACCGAATGAAAGTTAAAAGAAAATCCCAATGGTCGTATTACATAAATTATTAACCCAAAAAATAATATAGAAATAAATTAAACCCAAAAATTGCTAAGTTTCGTTTATTAACAAATCCGAAGTATGGCCACCTCCGAGTCCTCCGCAGCTCCAAATCCTCTAACGCTGGGGATTACCTGCACGGTTAAAAAGAAAAGGGGTGAGTTACGAGAACTCAGTGTGTAATCCCCTATAACGGTCATAATTTGGGCCCGAGCACATACGGTGTCAATCTGGGCCTAAGCACTAAAACATATCAAATGCAATGGATGTGTGCCCACCCCAATCCAACAAGCTCTCCACCCGTACCAACCAAACTCTCTGTGGGGACCAAGTCAACCCACCCAGCCAAAACTCTCCAATAGTGCAGTCATGCTGCTAATAACGGTATGTGGCTGAGCCACTCAATAAAGTATATGTGGCGAAGTCACTATAATAGTATGTGGCGATGACACTAGAACGGTATGTGGCAGTGCCACTAAACAATACTTCCTCCGATCAACAAACCCAACCCAATGCAAGATGTTGTGAATGCAGTGTATTACAATTATAAACAAATATACAAAATCACATAAACGATGTTTAACTATCACCAATGGTATACCGGTCATTTTTTCATTTAGGGGTAAAACGGTAATTTCACCCATTGGGGTATTTCGGTAATTTTACCCATCGAGGGTATTTCGGTAATTTATCCACTAAGGGTATTTCGGTAATTTACCCACTGAGGGTATTTCAGTAATTTACCCACTGAGGGTATTTTGGTAATTTACCCATTGCGGATATTTCAGTAATTTATCATCTAACGACCTTTTCGAAGGCCCACTGTCCCTCGGATGACACATGCTCCCTTTTTCGTCATTACGGTGTAATTGGGCCTAAAATCCAATTTCGACCCAAACGGGCCCACACGCTCGTGTGGCCCATTCAGCTCATCTTCGATATCGGTTCTACAAATTTCGCAGTCGTATCACTCATTCGGTAATTTTCCATCGATTTCGCTCATGTGGGCCCGTTAACCCATTGGGCCCATTTACCCCGTTTTGGCTCAACAAGGCCCATTACGGCCTCAATTCTGCAAGAGAGTTCGTGACACTCTCAACGATCTATCGTCATCACTAGTGGCTCGGTTTATCTCTGTGAGCACTCGCATACTCGAGAGATCTCAATCGCCGATACTCTGACTTTTTGGTATTTCGGCTTTTGGCTGATTCACAGAACAGCGCATAATAACACAAGCAAGGGTATGAGATTACACACCTTAGCGAGACGCAAGATTAGCCCTTCGTATCAGACTTACACATCATCAGATTCCTTATTAGCTAAACGTTGATTAAGGTTAATCACTTAGAGAACTAGGCCTAAAACGTTCTCCTCACCTTGTTTGAGCAAACGGCCTAAACACGAAGATTACTAAGCACGATTGATTGGCTTCACGTCCTTAACAAAAATCTGTGCCAAATGATACTCATAAGTGTGACTAAAATCTGCATACCACTCAACACAAACACATGGCACATTCGGCCAAACCAAGTATTATGACAATGTTCTTACCTCCCTTGAATGATGAATTGACAATAAAGGTTTGATTAATACAAACCACTTGCTCCTTCACCCTATTGAAAACCCTAAGCCCAACGATGGCCAAATCACAGAAAAAACGTACAGTTATTAAGGAAGAAACTGAAAGGAAATAGAGTTATTGTCAAAGAGAGAACTATAACTTACCGATTGTCACATTCCTTGCAGAGCCACACTAGGAGAGAACAACACTGTGATTCAGCTAAGGACTAACTCACCAAATGTAGTGAGTATGTCCAATACAAAAAGTGATAGAGGGTGTTCGATTATGAGAGTTAAACTGCAAAAACTGAATGATGTGGAAAGAAAAGAAGAAGAGTCAATTGAAGAGTAAAGAAAAGGGAAAAGATTCGACTAACAGAGAAATTGCAAGAAGAAGTAGGGTAAGTCTTCGGTTTTAGAGTAAAGAAAAGGAGACAATGAGATGTGAAAAGAGATTGGAAAGGAAGTAGTGATTCGGCCTATCTAGTGTTTAGGCCATTACCAAGCAAAGAAGAATGTACGAAAAGTGAGAAGGAGAGAAAGAAATAAGCTAGGAATTCGGCAAAGAAGAATTGAGGAGGAAAGGACCCGAAATGCTATAGACGAAAAGCCCCAAAATGTAAAACTCTTCCAAAAGAAAACTAGAAAAATTGGCACTCTCCCCTCTCAAAGCCAAATATGCTTCCAAAACACCCCTCTTCAGCTGAAATTCCCCTTAGCTAGCTTCCCACTTTCGACCAACACTTCTCACACACATCTACTCCTTGATTTTCTCTCTTTTTTTCCTCCTACAATTCCTCTCCTCCACCCATTTGAATTATTTGACCAAGTCTCCACTCTCCTTGCAGAGTTTGATCCGAACTCTGCTTCCTCCCCTCTCAAGCCACAAAATAAAATCCTTCATTTGCCACCTGAGGGATTCAAACCCCTCCCCTCCTTGCTCTCCACTTGACGCCACAACACCACACCACATGCTCCACTTGTGTTAGTAAAACACACTCAAATACACTTAAGCCCAACCTCAACGAGTCCTCTCCTCTTAAGGGCCAAAAACTAAATTTTTTCCAAGGCTTAAACTCGATCTCAGGCCTCCCTAGAACCCCAAAATACACTCAAATAACCAGCTGAGCAACCACATCATGCCGTTATGAAAAAATTTACAACCCTTAACTTTTGGGATGTTACATATTCTTTGGGACTTTTGGATAAAATTCGAGTATCTTGTGGGTTATCCAAAATAATCCCAAAACCTAAAATTAACTTGTTTGCTAAAAATAACCCCAAAACCCAAAAGCCTGAACACTTCATTGAAAGTGGGCTCCACAGTTATGCCACCGTAGTTGGCCACTGCCATCGGTCGACACCGGCCGCATCCCAACCATCAGCGCCCACCAGTGGTCGACCACTATTGACCATCACTGTCAATTCCCATTAGGTTTGCATTATCTTATTTAGTTTCAATCACGTCGTCAGTCGCTTTGATTTACCATGTTTCTTTGAAAGTTTTAGGTTACAAAAATTCCTATTTTTTTCAACTCACATGAATTTTTCTAATTTTACAATAAATAAAAATTGAAAAAAAAAATAAAGCTACATGGAGATGATAGTCCACGATCTAATTACAAACCCAAAAATATATGAAAACCTAAATTACAACTAATCTATTTTTTAGGAACCACAGCCTTTGGTAAATTTACTTTATAACAATAATAAATTAATCCATACATTCATTCACATACCTAATAATACAAAACGTGCATGCAATTTAAGAATTTCACTTCTTATCTTTATTTTATCAAACAATGAGAGAAGAGAGAAAACTTGGTATCGGTTTATACTATAAACATAGCAAAACTTGGCTTTAATATCAATTTTTGGGAAAAATGGTTAAGTAAATAAGTTTTTCGGCACTGCGGAAGTTAAAATTTCTTTTTAAAATCGAGCCTTGTGATATTTATAGAAATAATCATTTTAGTGTGGGTTCAAACAAAATAAACCAAGTTTATAGCAATAAACATTTGAGTGTGAGTTCAAACAAAATGAACCAACTTTAACCTCCTAATTCAAAGCACGAGTATAATCACAAAGCAACTTGTGCTTTGAATGGGGAGGTTAAAACTTCTACCAAACAACCTTTTTTGCTATCCTCAAACCCCAAATTGCTTTGTGTGTGGGTTCAAACAAAACGAACAAAGTGAAAAGAATGAAAACTTTTCTTAACTTTCAATGGGAAACATAGTTCTCTCTATAACTAAAAACTATGTGCTATTTCCAAAAAATAGAATTTATTCTATAAAATAAATTGCCACTATCTTTTTATAGAATTATGATGCTCTCAAAGTTGTTTAAATAGATTAGCTCATAGTTCCTATTTATAGAGAAGTGGTACAAGAGTTCTATTCGAATAAAATCCAATTAAATAATAATATTTTAATATAAATCACAAATTCTACTTGAAGTAGAGCAATGTGGTGACAACATGCCCAAAAAAATACTAGGGTTTGCGCCCTTTGTATTAATCGGGCCTATTTAGGCCTTTCGTGTAACACCCCTTACCTGTATTCAAGTCGGAACATGGTTTGAGGCATTACCTAACTGATCTTACTTAAACATCTCAACTAGGGTTATAAAAATTTCGTTTAACCCACCCTTTGTATAAACTTGGCCAAAAAAGGCCCTAAACATACTTCCGAGAAGTTTGGAAACTATTCCGGGAACTTTTATGAGTTCAAGTAACTTCTTAACAAATAGGGGTCACACGCCCGTGTGGGTCTAGGGACACGCCCGTGTGTCTCTAAGACATGCCCGTGACTTCCACCTGTGGTCAACAGTGACCAATTCCACATGGCCTTGACACACTCATGGCCATAACCCATGTGCTAAAACTTAGCATTCTAACTTATCCACAGACATATACACACACCCGTGTGCTTCAGCCGTGGCGTGCATTAAGTTCCAAGTGCAAAGTGCAGACTTTACACGGCCTGAACACACGCCCATGTGCTAGCCGTGCCTCCCACATGGTCTAGACACACGCCCGTGTGTCTACCCATGTGGACAATTATCAAGCTATCTACCAAGCCCTTTTCCACCCTACATTGCATGCATTCATATGCTATTTCAAAACATTCTCAAATCATCAATTAAAACACATGAATTAAAGACATTTAATCGTTAAAGAGATAAAGTCTTCATCCCATACACTTGGGAGGACTATTTTCAATACAATTACAATTACAACTTAAACCATCATCTATGGCTATATACAACCAAACTCTAAGTTCTCTTAGGCCAACACAATTTGGCTACATCAATTAGAACTTAATCAACATTAAAAGAATCCCTATACATGCCATGACTCATAAGAACTTGAAACACCATACCAAGCATTTATTCGATAGTGTGAAAACATCTCTAGCGGCCTTCAACCCGAGCTAGTTAAAATGACCTATAAGAGAAGAGAAAAGTAAAAGAGTAAGCATTAATGCTTAGTAAGTTCATCTGCTTAATCTGAAAAACATTGATATTCATTGAATATACATAACCACAAAGTAATATACCGAGTTTTTCTCATTAACACACGGTAACTTACTCAACCACTCGTGAAGCTTACTCATTCTATCTCTTACCACATTCTTACCATGCCACAAGCCAATTGCTCGTTTATTTAGCATGCATTCCTGCACTGATCACCACATGATCATATAACACAACACATCAAGCATTTTCAGTGAGTCACTCATACTACTAATCTCTAGGTGGTTTCACACTTAGCCCACCATTAAATCTCTAATAGGGTGGTATCGCACACAGTCCACCGATCACTTACACTTATGGTGATCTCGCACTTAGCTCACCAATTATTTATACTTATGGTGATTTCGCACTTAGCTCACCAATCATTAACACCAATAAGTTGATATCACACATAGCTCACTGTTATTTTACATTCATGGATAGTAATCCACCGAGAACATTGTCACACATTTCTATTCTTACTTAACTTTCTACGATACTCGTTCGCATTCGCACAATGCATTAATAAATCCATTTCATGCAACTAAAGTGCCTTAATCACACATAACTCACTGGAGGTTCATTATACACTAAATTCATCTTAATTCAATTCCAACACACACTTGTGCTTCTCGTGGTATAACCACATACTCTCTCACTTTCAACAAACTCATCGAATCACTCAAATTGTTAAATAACACTCTTGAGTCTCATACACATAGTGTCACATAGATATCATACCTCAATAGGGTCTTACTTATATTAACATATTGATGCCATGTCCCTGACATGGTCTTATACGAATTATTATACCGAAGCCATATTCCAATATGGTCTTACACGGGGCCATAATTATCATCATATCATGCTATATACATTTCCCATTACTCTTAGATTCAATTCTCTTAACCTCTCATTAAAAGATATTTCATACATTCATAGAGTAAATATACATTCCATACAACATTGGAATATTAAATTAACTCATACGTAATTGCAACATTTGCACATGAACTTACCTCGATGTCCAAAGGCCCAAAAGGGAATTTTTGCCCACATTTCTCTTTTCATCCGTTCTAGGTCCGAAACTCATTTTCTTTGATCTAGAACAATGAAATTTACTAATTTAATCACTTATAAATCATATTACACCATAATATACACTAGGCAAAAATGACTATTTTGCCCCTACACTTTGGCATAATTACGATTCTGCCCCTAGGCTCGTAAATAAATTTTTATCACATTTTCTCGTTAAACAAGCCTGGCTAAACATTTAATCCTCTTACAACTATTCACAATCCCATCAATTTCATGCCTTAATGAACAAATTACAACTTTTGCATTTTAGTCCAAATTAGGTGTTTCCATGACAACATCTTTCACAAAAGTTGTTTCTCATCATCCTATCATTCATTTTCTTCCATAAAAACTCAGCAACCAGCATAAACTCTCTCATGGTAAGTCTCTAGACTTTCAACCATGTTGCAAAATAGTCCCCTCTTTAGAAAGTTTAAGCTTTAGGGGTCTCAAAACTACAAAAATCATCAAAAAAACAACCATCAAATTGACTTACTTGAGTGGAGAAAAGCTTGCTGAAATTTTTGAGTTATTCCACCCTTTTTTGCTGCCAATATTCGGTTGATGAAGAAAAGAAAAGATGATATCTTTCTTTTCATTATTTTTCTTTTATTTCATTCTTTCCTCACCTAACGCATCAAGTCTTTGACTAATTTAATCCCCCATGGCCGATCATCACTCCCCCAATGGCCTAATTGCACATTTGGGACCTCCAATTTATAATCCTTAGCTATTTGACATCTCTAGCAAATAAAATAGAACTTTCGCACTTTATGCGATTTAGTTCTTTTTCACAATTTAGCTAGAAATCGCTAAAATAAAGGTACCAAAATTTTCATGCATCCTTATAAACATGTTATAACACATAACATAACATGAAAATAATTTCTCTAACCTCGAATTACTGATTTCGAGATCACTGTTCCTGTAACAGTCCGGTTTATACCCTAGTCGAAATGCTGGTTTATATGATTCTTGAATGGTGAAAATGGCCAATGTGGTTAACATTGTATGAACCAAAGCAAATAAGTGAGAGTTTGCTAAGTGATTGATATGTGCCAATGTACTTATTGCATATATGCCTTCCTTAACAAGTTTATTTGTATATGACTTACTAAGCTTTTGGAAAGCATACTTTGTGTATGTTTTCTCTGTTTTATAAGTCGTCAAAGCTACTGAAGGCTCGGGACCGTCTCGGATTGTCATCACACTATTGAACTTATTTTGGTACACTTTGAAAATGTATATGGCTAGATATGGCATGTATAGGCTAGTCCTTGATATGAATTGTTTTGTGAACTTAGCCATGTGATTTGGCTATTTATGAGTTGAGACTTTGCTTATATGAATGTGATATATGAAGCATATCTTGGTATAGTGGAAGCATTTGAAATGGCCAAATTTTAAGTAAGCAAATGAATGAATTATGCTTGTGATGATATGAGTTTAGTCTTTGAAATTGTCATGGTTGGAATTGGAATTGAATGCATGGTTTGAATGGACAAATTAGTATGTTTTTGGTTGCTATATGTTCATGAAATGGGATGATATATGTTGCTTATAGGTTTGACCCTTATGGGTGGCATTTTGGCCCTGTAAATGGCTTATAATGTCACACGGTTGAGGCATACGGGCATGTCTGGAGACCGTGGGTGAATTGACAGGATGTAGCTTAGTAGTACACCGCCTCGACATGGGCGTGTCAGCTGGCCGTAGTGTGCAAGTCAGTAGCTAGCTAAGAGCACATGGGCATGGCACACGGGCGTGCTTGGTGGTCGTGGTGGGGAAGTCAGTAGATGGCCTAGTAGCACACGGCCATGGCACACGGGCGTACCTAGTGACCGTGTTGATGTAGTCAGTATATAGACACGGATGGACACACGAGGGTGTCTAGAAGCCGTGGACACGGTCTCCTTCGACGGGCGTGTCTCCCCTGTATTTTAGAAAAGTTTAAATTTTTCCATGAGATTCCGTCTGTGTTTCAGTTTGGTCCCAATTCGGTTTATATGCATGTTTAGGGTCTTGATAACTCATCTAAGGGACACTATGATTGTTAATGATGAATGTAATGTATGAAATGTTATGTAAGTTTCTAATCTGTCCGGTAATGCTTCTAACCCTAGTCTGGTGTCAGTTACGGGTTAGAGGTGTTACATTTGAGTTGGTATCGAAGATATAGTTTAGCCGATTCTCGGACTACCGTAGCGTGTCAGAGTGTAGCTATATATGCCATATATCTGAATTATGATAGTGTGATGAATCCTAACGTATAAAATGTGATTTTCGTATAATAATGGATCCCGAAAGAGCCATAGCTGACGATGTAAAAAGTAATGCTCCTGCTCCAGCACAAGGGACAGTGCCCTCTGATTCGAGACCGGCTACTAGCGGTCAAGAGGGAGAAGCTAAGCAAGCTTTCTTCCAAATGATGAGTGAGTGGTTCACTCAGATTGTTAAGAATAACCCGACTGTTTGACAACCATCACCCCCGGTCAATCCCCCTTAGACTACAGTTGTGCCACCGGTTATGCATTCGAATCTATTGAATAAGCCTCCTGTCGACAAGATCAGTAAGTATGGGGCAGAAGAATTTTGGGCTACTAAAGATGATGATGCTGAAAAGGCTGCTGGATTGAAAACACGATCTGAGTATTTGATGAAATGTCTCTGACTCCCCAAGAATGCATAAAATGTGCTGTATTATTACTCCGAGATGCAGCTTATCAATGGTGGAAAACATTAATTTCTATTGTTCTGAGAGAGCGAGTTACATGAGACTTCTTTCAGATCGAATTTCGGAAGAAATATATCAGTGGGAGATTCATTGATCAAAAACGAAAAGAATTCTGAAACTAAAGTAGGGCCGTATGTCTGTTACGGAATATGAATGAGAATTTGTCAGACAAAGTCAGTATGCTCGAGAATGTGTATCTTTTGAAGCTATAATGTGCAAGAGATTCGAAGATGGTCTTAATGAAGACATTCATCTGCTAGTCGGGATTTTGGAAATAAAAGAGTTTGTTATACTCGTTGACAGAGCATTCAAAGCTGAGGCACTCGGGAAAGATAAGAGAAAAGATAAGTCTGAAGCTCGAGATGTGAAAAAGAGATTTCAGAGTAAATCATTTCAGTCTGCTCCAAAAAGATTCAGAGATAATCAAAGTCGTTTCAGAGATAACGTGGGACATTCAAATAGAAATCAATCAAGACTGCAAATGAGTTCTAAAACCCCAGCAACTTCAGTGGTTAGCGTTGGAAATGTTTGATCAGAGAGAGCTGAATGTAAACATTGTGGAAAAAGGCATCTAAAAAGCTGTAGATTAAATGATAGAGCTTGCTTCAGATGTGGATCGCTTTATCATTTTATCTGTGATTGCCCTAAGTCTGTCGAGCCAGAAACTGTTCAGAATTTGAGATTTGATAATGCACCGGTGAGATGAAGACCATCGAAGAATGTAAGAAATGTTAGTGGTAGTCAGAGAACTACGAGAGGCAATGTTGTCAGGTCTAAAGCTAGAGCGCCAGCCAGAGCGTATACTATCCGAGCTCGAGAAGAAGCGTCATCACCAGATGTTATAACTGGTACTTTTACTCTTTATGATACTTCTGTGATTGCTTTGATAGACCCTGGTTCCACGCATTTCATATATTTGCATGATTTTAGTATTCAGCAAGACTTTGCCTGTTGAGTCTACTGAGTTTGCTATAAAAGTATCGAACCCCTTAGGTAAAAGTGTCCTTGTTGATAAAGTATGCAAGAACTGTCTGTTAATGTTTAGGGATATCTGTTTCCCTGCTGATCTAATGCTTTTGCCATTTGATGAATTTGATATTATTCTGGGTATGGATTGGTTGTTTATGCATGATGCTGTTGTGAAGTGCAAAAGAAAGACTACATATTTGAGATGTCCAAATGATGAACTTGTACGAGTTGAGTCCAACTATTTGAATGGATTGCCTGTTGTGATATCTGTTTTGAAAGCTCAAGGTTATTTGAATAAGGGTTACGAGGCATATTTTGCTTATGTAATTGATTCGAAAATGTCTGAAAGGAACATTGAGCTAGTGCCTGTTGTCTGTGAGTTTTCTGATGTGTTTCCTGAAGAGTTACCGAGCTTACCTCCGATTCGTGAAGTTGAGTTTGGTATTCAGTTGTTACCTGGTACTACACCTATTTTGATAGCTCCGTATAGAATGGCACCAACAGAGTTGAAAGAGTCAAAGACACAGTTGCAAGAATTGACTGAGAGAGGGTTTGCTAGACCGAGTTTCTCGCCTTGGGGTGCTCCTGTTCTGCTCGTGAAAAAGAATGATGGCATGATGAGGATGTGTATCGACTATCATCAGTTGAATAAGGTGACAATAACGAATAAATACCCGTTGCCCAGAATTGATGATTTATTTGATCAGCTAAAAAGACCTACTGTGTTTTCAAAGATTGACCTGAGATCTGGATACTATCAGTTGAGAGTGAAAGATTCGATCGAACACACCCAAACCAGCCCACCACTGGACCGAATCTGTATGTTCCTCAAGTAAACCGGGTTTCAAATTCTTTTGTTACCTAGAGAAAACTTGTGTGATTAAAAAAATTGTTTGGGTTAGGCTTGTGTTGAAAACAAACTGGACTTTTATATTAGAAAACCCTTTTTAATATTAAGTGATAAAACATATAGAGTATATTTTAAAATAAAATACTTAGTCTTTAACTTAATCAAAATTTGTAACACAATAAAACAACAAGTAGAAATAAAATCGTTCATCATGGCCTTATGGCCTTATTACATCAAATAGTTTCCAAAATATTTCAAAGTACTAAAATAAATTCAAGAGTCCATAAAAATATAAACTTCATGTTGAGCATGGCCACCACAAGTACTATCGTCCTCGGTCGATCACTGCTCATCACACAAACATGGTCCCACAACGGGGTGAGTCAAATGGACTCAATGTGTACACGACACTAAATCATAATAGAATCGGGCATACAATAGTTACACATTCAAAACATAAAATACAAGTTATGATGCATTCCCAAACCCAAACCTAATTGTCCATCTCGCTACACACCCCGTGCACTGCCAAATCACCGCAGGGGACTACTAAGTCGACCCTCCTTCCACGACACACCAAATTGCGGTATTAGGTCACCGCATTCGTGGTCTTAAGTCACCACGTTTAGATTACTGTGGTATTAGGTCACCACTTTTCAGATATCACGGTCTTAGGTCACCGTGTTCGTGGTCTTAGGTCACCACATTCACTTCCCCTTTCAAACATACCCATATGCCCCATATAATAATAATATGCATAAATATGCCAAAGTTAACATTCTTATCATATTCTCATGTTACTAATAACATTTTTCATATTCCTAGTAGAAGTAGGAAATGTACCTGAGTACTTAGTACCATAACATGGTACCTTAGCTACTTTCATATTCTTAATAACACATATTTTAATTAAACATGCCATAAAACGTATTATGAAGTAGTGTGGGGCACACACCTGATTCGCTTAGCAAATTCCTTGAGATCCCGAAAAGCTTGATCTAATGCTTAGATCCTTAATCCCTACATTTGATTAATCACTTACTTCTTTAATAAAAAGCCATTCGGCCACAAATCCAAATCCTAGTAGGATTAGTATTCTTAAACTTACCTTGTTTTCCGATTTGATTAATAATCAAATCCCAAAATTGTAGTATTCCTTCCTTAAAAATCGTCTAGCCACCAAATCATTTAACTAGGTCAGTTTCCGGCTTTTGAATAAATAGGAAATAATTCTTCATACCAAAAATAAACCTTGGCCAAATACTTCATATGCTTACCTTGTGGATTTTAAATCCCGAATCTCACCGAATAACTAGGGAACACATGGCCTATGGTGTACCTTCGGGAAAAGAACTTCTCCTTCCTTGTAAATCCTGAAAGATCTCTTCAAAGTTTCGGCAACAAGACATTAATGGGGTTAGTCCTAGATTTCGGTAAATCTTAAAAGAAAAAGGATGAAACCGAATGAGACCTTACCCTTACTTGAAGAAATCGATTGCACCTTCACTTCAATCTTTAGAGCTTCGGCTATGGCTAGATGATGATCTCACAACTTTCGGCTTTTGGAGGGATTAGAGAAGGAAGAATAAAGATGGAGGATTCGGCTAGAACACAAGGTGTTTCGGCTTGGCAAAAATAAAAGAAGAAGAAGATTTGGTGAAGAGAATTCGGCAGAGGCTTTCAAAGAACAGAAAATAATGCAGAATGGCCTCTCTTTTCCTTTTATAGCCGAAATTACTAAGCTAGAGTCCCTTACTTGGCCACCACTCTTCTATTTTGATAGCTTTATCCCTTTAATTATCATAAATAAAAGAGTTTAATCCAACATTTATCTCTTCAAAATAATCCAATTTAAAAATCCTTTATTTATCACCTTTTTAATCGAATAATTATGAAAATAAAACACCTCCTTTCTAGAAGTATGTGCCATCCACCTCAGTCTTCTGGAAGCAAAAATAAAACTTTCTTTATTTGCTTCCCAAGTGACTCGAACTCAGGCCCATTCCTCTTGCACATGGCGCCATTTCCATAGGCCCTAAGTGGCATCTTCAGGCCACTTTTCCAAGCCTGTTTGTGTGTCAAATTTCACCAAATTTTTCTTTTAAGGCTCCTTGCCCTAATTTCCTATTTTAAACTTTAAAATTTGACATTTCTAGGTCATTTCCAAGTTTCCTAAAACTTTCGATCGGCTCTTTAAACTTGACATTTCCTTACATTTCCTTGCATTTACTTACATTTCCATACATTTCCTCACATTTCCTTACATTTCCTTACATTTCCATACATTTCCATACATTTCCTTACATTTCCTTACATTTCCGTACATTTCCATATATTTCCTTACATTTCCTTACATTTCCATACATTTCCTTATTTCTAGAATTCACATAACACATTCATAATTCATAAAACATGCCATTTTACCACATGGTTCCTTGTGTCATGCTTCACACGGAGTTTCTTTTAAAGCCTCATTTACCTAGCTCCCCCTTTTTACTTAAAAACCAATAATTTTCCAAAGCTTTCTTCTTCCATCCTAGAATTCTAAAAACCCTTAATACACTTCCAACACTGCCAAAACCTACTAACTCATGAATTAGGCACGAACACGTAACCCCTAATCTAGGATGTTACAGTTCTACCCTCCTTAAAAATAATTTCATCCTCGAAATTACTTACTAACAGTCGTACAATCCTTCTCACCGCACTATGCTTACGCTGCGCACTCTGATCTTAATAGAACCATCATACTTTCTAGGCACAATCTCTAAGTCCACATCCCTTTAGAACTCATTTTCTAACGTCGCGATTTAATCTGATTTAGGAGTTTTATACATTAGTACTTTTGTTTCACTGATTAACCGCGAACAGTTTTATGAAAAGAGATGTTTAAAAGTGGTTCCTTCGATCAAACAAAGTTCTCAGCTCAAGTTCACTATTTAGAAAGTCACGTTCACATTCATCAACCAATTATGAACTTTCGTTCATTCAGAGAAATGTTGTAGTTTTCATTGTTGTTGTTTTTCCACTACCCAAGGGTATTTTAAGTAATTTGTCCTACAGTGTATTTTAAGTAATTTGTCAAAATAAGGTTCCTTGGTGATCTTCAATAAGGGTATTTTGGAAATTTTGAAATCCTGTGGCCTTTTGGTAATTTTGAAATTCCAGTATTTGTAAATTTTGAATTTGAGGTATTTTGGTAATAAACCAGGGTAAATTTGTAAAGTTTAATAATTCAGAGGTATTTCCAAAATTTGCAAAACTTTGAGGGTTCTTTTTGAGAATTTTATTTTTTTTCAAAATGGTGATGTTGCAAAAATTTTGGAAATCACGGTCATTTTGGTAATTTTGTAAGTTAGGGGCAATTTTGTAATTTTCCAAAATCAAGGTACTTTGATATTTTGCAAATTAGGGTTTTTGAACATTTTATAAAGTAATGAAATTTTGATAAGAACTGTGGGTATTTTGGAAATTTCCTAAACCAAGGGCATTTTTGTAATTTTACACTAGGGGTTTTTTTTGTAATTTTATAAATCAAAAATTTTTTTCGAAATTTTTTTTTAAAAATAGTTCTCACAGATTAAAAAGGTAATTTTAAGAGTTTTAAAACTAGGGTTTTTATAAAAACACAGCTAGTTCCCTTTCGGGTTTTAGTTATTGAATTTAGCCTGCGACTGAGTCCTCTTGGTTAGGGTGAACCGTAGCTACGCACCAGGTAGGATTCCTACGAAGAGGAGGTGAGTCACTAGGACTGCTTAAGTACCAGGCTCTTCCGGATCCAATCCTAGACATGCGCACAAGGGTTACCATACCTTAACTCGGCGACTTAACCACAAGTTTGTTTAAGTTAAGCATTTACGTCTTATGTATTTGTGTTTGAGTATACTAGTCCTACGGTTCAAGTACCTATCATACCACTCTACGTTCCATTCCTTTTCTACCCCTCTATAAATCACATAATCACACAGATGGTTAGGGGTACTTACCTGGTGGACTGCGGGACTTAGGTGCCATGCCAGAAAACCTGCTCATCTTCAAAAATACTTTCATAAAACTCATTTGGGCTCAATTTGAAAATGTTTTGGGCCTTAGCCCACAGGCCGAGAGTTTAAAACTGGGCTCTGATACCAAACTGAAACACCCCAAACCCGGCCCACCAGCCTGGACTGGATCTCGTATGTTCCTCAAGTAAACCGGTTTCAAATTCTTTTGTTACCTAGAGAAAAACTTGTGTGATTAAAAAAAAATTGTTTGGGTTGGGCTTGTGTTGAAAACAAACTGGATTTTTATATTAGAAAACCCCTTTTTAATATTAAGTGATAAAACATATAGAGTATATTTTAAAATAAAATACTTAGTCTTTAACTTAATCAAAATTTGTAACACAATAAAACAACAAGTAGAAATAAAATCGTTCATCATGGCCTTATGGCCTTATTACATCAAATAGTTTCCAAAATATTTCAAAGTACTAAAATAAATTCAAGAGTCCATAAAAATATAAACTTCATGTTGAGCATGGCCACCACAAGTACTATCGTCCCGGTCCATCACTGTTCATCACCTGAAACATGGTCCCACAACGGGGTGAGTCAAACAGACTCAATGTGAATACGACACTAAATCATAATAGAATCAGGCATACAATAGTTACACATTCAAAACATAAAATACAAGTTATGATGCATTCCCAAACCCAAACCTAATTGTCCATCAGCTACACACCCCCGTACCTACTAGTCACACCGTGGGGACTACTAAGTCGACCCTCCTTCCGCTACACACCAAATTGCAGTCTTAGGTCACCGCATTCGTGGTCTTAAGTCACCACGTTCAGATTACTGTGGTATTAGGTCACCACTTTTCAGATATCACGGTCTTAGGTCACCGTGTTCGTGGTCTTAAGTCACCACATTCACTTCCCCTTTCAAACATACCCATACGCCCCATATAAGAATAATATGCATAAATATGCCAGAGTTCACATTCTTATCATATTCTCATGTTACTAATAACATTTTTCATATTCCTAGTAGAAGTAGGAAACGTACCTGAGTACTTAGTACCACAACATGGTACCTTAGCTACTTTCATATTCTTAATAACACATATTTTAATTAAACATGTCATAAAACGTATTATGAAGTAGTGTGGGGTACACACCTGATTCGCTTAGCAAATTCCTTGAGATCCCGAAAAGCTTGATCTAATGCTTAGATCCTTAATCCCTACATTTGATTAATCACTTACTACTTTAATAAAAAGCCATTCGGCCACAAATCCAAATCATAGTAGGATTAGTATTCTTAAACTTACTTTGTTTTCCGATTTGATTAATAATCAAATCCCGAAGTTTGTAGTATTCCTTCCTTAAAAATCGGCTAGCCACCAAATCATTTAACTAGGTCAATTTCCGGCTTTTGAATAAATAGGAAATAATTCTAAATACCAAAAATAAAGCTTGGCCGAATACTTCATATGCTTACCTTGTGGATTTTAAATCCCGAATCTCACCGAATAACTAGGGAACACGTGGCCTATGGTGTACCTTCTGAAAAGAACTTCTCCTTCCTTGTAAATCCCGAAGATCTCTTCAAAGTTTGGCAACAAGACATTAATGGGGTTAGTCCTAGATTTCGCAAATCTTAAAAGAAGAAGGATGAAACCGAATGAGACCTTACCCTTACTTGAAGAAATCGATTGCACCTTCACTTTAATCTTCAGAGATTCGGCTATGGCTAGATGATGATCTCACAACTTTCGGCTTTTGGAGGGATTAGAGAAGGAAGAATAAAGATGGAGGATTCGGCTAGAACACAAGGTATTTCGACTTGCAAAAATAAAAGAAGAAGAAGATTTGGTGAAGAGAATTCGCAGAGGCTTTCAAAGAATGAAAATAGTGCGAGAATGGCCTCTCTTTTCCTTTTATAGCTGAAATTACTAAGCTAGAGTCCCTTACTTGGCCACCACTCTTCTATTTTGATAGCTTTATCCCTTTAATTATCATAAATAAAAGAGTTTAATCCAACATTTATCTCTTCAAAATAATCCAATTTAAAAATCCTTTATTTATCACCTTTTTAATCGAATATTTATGAAAATAAAACACCTCCTTTCTAGAAGTATGTGTCGTCCACCTCAGTCTTCTGGAAGCAAAAATAAAACTTTCTTTATTTACTTCCCAAGTGACTCGAACTCAGGCCCATTCCTCTTGCACATGGCGCCATTTCCATAGGCCCTAAGTGGCATCTTCAGGCCACTTTTCCAAGCCTGTTTGTGTGTCAAATTTCACCAACTTTTTCTTTTAAGGCCTCCTTGCCCTAATTTCCTATTTTAAACTTTAAAATTTGACATTTCTAGGTCATTTCCAAGTTTCCTAAAACTTTCGATCGGCTCTTTAAACTTGACATTTCTTTACATTTCCTTGCATTTCCTTGCATTTCCATACATTTCCTTACATTTCCTTACATTTCCTTACATTTCCATACATTTCCATACATTTCCTTACATTTCCTTACATTTCCTTACATTTCCGTACATTTCCATACATTTCCTTACATTTCCTTACATTTCCATACATTTCCTTATTTCTAGAATTCACATAACACATTCATAATTCATAAAACATGCCATTTTACCACATGGTTCCTTGTGTCATGCTTCACACAGAGTTTCTTTTAAAGCCTCATTTACCTAGCTCCCCTTTTTACTTAAAAACCAATAATTTTCCAAAGCTTTCTTCTTCCATCCTAGAATTCTAAAAATCCTTAATACACTTCCAACACTGCCAAAACCTACTAACTCATGAATTAGGCACGAACGCATAACCCCTAATCTAGGATGTTACACAGACATTCCGAAAACTGCTTTTACAACGAGATACAAGCATTATGAGTTTCTAGTTATGCCATTTGGACTAACCAATGCTCCTGTTATTTTTATGGATCTGATGAATAGAATTTTTAGACCGTACCTAGATCTATTTGTTGTCATATTTATTGATGACATTTTGATTTATTCACGTGATGAAAATGAACATGCTAAGCATTTGAGAATCGTGTTCCAAACTTTGAGAGAAAAGCAATTGTATGTGAAATTCAGCAAGTGTGAATTCTGGTTACACGAGGTTAGTTTTCTGGGAGATATTGTGTCAGCTTCTGGATTTCGAGTTGATCTGAGCAAGATTTCTGCTATTCTGAATTGGAAACATCCGAGAAATGTATCTAAAGTTCATAGTTTTCTGGGTTTGGCTGGTTATTACCGCAGATTTGTGAAAGGCTTTTCGACAATAGCTACTCCATTGACTAGATTACTTCAGAAAGATGTCAGATTTGAATGGTCGGATGAATGTCAAAGAAGTTTGATCAGTTGAGAACACTATTAACAGAAGCTCTAGTGTTAGTACAGCCGGAATCGGGTAAAGAATTTATTGTATACAGTGATGCTTCATTAAATGGTCTGGGATGTGTTTTGATGCAGGAAGGCAAAGTTGTAGCTTATGCCTCGAGACAGTTAAAGCCTCATGAAAAGAATTATCCGACGCATGACCTTGAGCTAGCTGCGATTGTGTTTGCACTTAAGATTTGGCGCCATTATCTGTATGGTGAGAAATGTCACGTCTTTTCAGATCATAAAAGACTGAAATACCTGATAACCTAAAAAGATTTGAACCTGCATCAAAGAAGATGGTTAGAGCTGTTAAAAGATTATGAGCTTGTGATAGATTATCATCCAGGTAAAGCAAATGTTGTTGTAGATGCTCTGAGTAGAAAATCATTGTTTGCATTATGAGCTTTGAGTACTCAGTTGGATTTGTTTGATGACTGTTCTGTGATAGCTGAATTAAAAGCAAAACCGTTGTTCTTACAATAGATATGTGATGCTCAGAAATCTAATAAAGAATTGTTATTGAAACGAGCTCAGTGTGAAGTGAACTCCGAATCTGAATTTCAAATTGTTGATGATTATTTGAGATTCCAGGATCGTATTTGTGTTCCGAGAAATCTGGAATTAATTCAGTTGATTTTGAGCGAAGCACATAACAGCTGTCTATCTGTTCATCCAGGAAGTACGAAAATGTATCAGGATTTGAAAGGACACTACTACTGGTCTGGTATGAAACGATACATTTCTGACTTTGTTTCGAAATGTTTAGCCTGTCAACAAGTAAAAGCCAAACATTAAGTTCCGTTTGGATTGCTTCAGCCGATTCTAATTCCGGAGTGGAAATGGGATAGAGTAACAATGGATTTTGTTTCTGGTTTGCCTCAGACTCTGAGAAAGAAAGATGCGATTTGGGTCATAGTTGATCGATTGACGAAATCTACCCATTTTATTTCGATAAGATCTGATTTCTCACTTGACAAATTAACTAAGCTTTATATTTCTGATATTGTAAGGTTACACGGGGTGCCACTGTCTATTGTGTTTGATAGAGATCCGAGGTTTACGGTGAGATTCTAAAAGAAATTGCAAGAAGCTTTAGGTACGAAATTACATTTCAGTACAGCTTTTCATCCGCAAACAGATGGTCAGTCTGAGCGAATTATTCATATTTTTGAAGACATGTTAAGATGCTGTATATTTGAGTTTAATGGTACGTGGGATCAGTATCTGCCATTGACTGAATTTGCGAATAACAATAGTTTTCAAACGAGTATTAAAATGGCACCATATGAAGCTTTGTGCGGACGTAAATGTCGAACACCTCTGTATTCAACTGAGCATAGTGAAAATAAGCTACATGGGGTTGATTTAATAAAAGACTCAGAACAGAAAGTGAAACTGATCTGAGATTGTTTGAAAGCAGCTTCTAATCATCAGAAGTCTTATGCAGACTTGTAACGAAAAGATATAGACTTTGAAATCAGCGACAAAGTATTTCTGAAAGTGTCTCCGTGGAAGAAAGTGCTTCGATTCAGACGTAAAGGCAAATTAAGTCCGAGGTTCATCGGACCGTATGAGATCACTGAACATGTTGGGTCTGTTGCATATAAATTGAAATTTCCTTCTGAACTAGAAAAGATACACAACGTATTTCATGTTTCAATGATTCGTAAATATCGATCCGATCTGTCATATGTTATTGCTCCATCTGAAATTGAAATATGATCTGATATGACATATGAAGAGGAATCGATTCGTATTTTATCTTGTGAAGTGAAAGAGTTGAGTAATAAGAAAATTACGTTCGTAAAAGTACTGTGGAATTGACATGGGATAGAAGAGGCTATGTGGGAGCCTGAAGATTCATTGAGACAGCAATATCCGAATCTATTTAACTGTAAGATTTTAGGGGACGAAAATCCCTA